>CM075866.1:3788652-4372606 GCA_038021265.1 Cyprinella venusta | reverse complement strand
TGTCATTTTTTTTTTGGCCCGAAATTTTGACCCCCTCCGATCTTCTTGAAACTCTGGATTCTGACAGAGGGCCACGAGACTTCGACCAACGCGCAAAAATTGCGTCTCTAGACCCTTCCAGAGCCGAGATATCGAAGGTCAAAATTTGGACCTGAAAAAAAAACATAAGGGGGTAACACTGTCATTTTTTTTTTTGGGCCGAAATTTTGACCCCCTCCGATCTTCTTGAAACTCTGGATTCTGACAGAGGGCCACGAGACTTAGACCAACGCGCAAAAATTGCGGCTCTAGACCCTTCCAGAGCCGAGATATCGAAGGTCAAAATTTGGACCTGAAAAAAAAAAACATAAGGGGTAACACTGTCATTTTTTTTTTTGGCCGAAATTTTGACCCCCTCCGATCTTCTTGAAACTCTGGATTCTGACAGAGGGCCACGAGACTTCGACCAACGCGCAAAAATTGCGGATCTAGACCCTTCCAGAGCCGAGATATCGAAGGTCAAAATTTGGACCTGAAAAAAAAAAACATAAGGGGTAACACTGTCATTTTTTTTTTGGCCGAAATTTTGACCCCCTCCGATCTTCTTGAAACTCTGGATTCTGACAGAGGGCCACGAGACTTCGACCAACGCGCAAAAATTGCGGCTCTAGACCCTTCCAGAGCCGAGATATCGAAGGTCAAAATTTGGACCTGAAAAAAAACATAAGGGTAACACTGTCATTTTTTTTTTGGCCGAAATTTTGACCCCCTCCGATCTTCTTGAAACTCTGGATTCTGACAGAGGGCCACGAGACTTCGACCAACGCGCAAAAATTGCGGCTCTAGACCCTTCCAGAGCCGAGATATCGAAGGTCAAATTTGGACCTGAAAAAAAAAACATAAGGGGTAACACTGTCATTTTTTTTTTGGCCGAAATTTTGACCCCCTCCGATCTTCTTGAAACTCTGGATTCTGACAGACGGCCACGAGACTTCGACCAACGCGCAAAAATTGCGGCTCTAGACCCTTCCAGAGCCGAGATATCGAAGGTCAAAATTTGGACCTGAAAAAAAAACATAAGGGGTAACACTGTCATTTTTTTTTTGGCCGAAATTTTGACCCCCTCCGATCTTCTTGAACCTCTGGATTCTGACAGAGGGCCACGAGACTTCGACCAACGCGCAAAAATTGCGGCTCTAGACCCTTCCAGAGCCGAGATTTCGAAGGTCAAAATTTGGACCTGAAAAAAAAACATAAGGGGTAACACTGTCATTTTTTTTTTGGCCGAAATTTTGACCCCCTCCGATCTTCTTGAAACTCTGGATTCTGTCAGAGGGCCACGAGACTTCGACCAACGCGCAAAAATGGAGGCTCTAGACCCTTCCAGAGCCGAGATATCGAAGGTCAAAATTTGGACCTGAAAAAAAAACATAAGGGTAACACTGTCATTTTTTTTTTGGCCGAAATTTTGACCCCCTCCGATCTTCTTGAAACTCTGGATTCTGACAGAGGGCCACGAGACTTCGACCAACGCGCAAAAATTGCGTCTCTAGACCCTTCCAGAGCCGAGATATCGAAGGTCAAAATTTGGACCTGAAAAAAAAACATAAGGGGTAACACTGTCATTTTTTTTTTTGGCCGAAATTTTGACCCCCTCCGATCTTCTTGAAACTCTGGATTCTGACAGAGGGCCACGAGACTTAGACCAACGCGCAAAAATTGCGGCTCTAGACCCTTCCAGAGCCGAGATATCGAAGGTCAAAATTTGGACCTGAAAAAAAAAACATAAGGGGTAACACTGTCATTTTTTTTTTTGGCCGAAATTTTGACCCCCTCCGATCTTCTTGAAACTCTGGATTCTGACAGAGGGCCACGAGACTTCGACCAACGCGCAAAAATTGCGGATCTAGACCCTTCCAGAGCCGAGATATCGAAGGTCAAAATTTGGACCTGAAAAAAAAAAACATAAGGGGTAACACTGTCATTTTTTTTTTGGCCGAAATTTTGACCCCCTCCGATCTTCTTGAAACTCTGGATTCTGACAGAGGGCCACGAGACTTCGACCAACGCGCAAAAATTGCGGCTCTAGACCCTTCCAGAGCCGAGATATCGAAGGTCAAAATTTGGACCTGAAAAAAAACATAAGGGGTAACACTGTCATTTTTTTTTGGCCGAAATTTTGACCCCCTCCGATCTTCTTGAAACTCTGGATTCTGACAGAGGGCCACGAGACTTCGACCAACGCGCAAAAATTGCGGCTCTAGACCCTTCCAGAGCCGAGATATCGAAGGTCAAAATTTGGACCTGAAAAAAAAACATAAGGGGTAACACTGTCATTTTTTTTTTGGCCGAAATTTTGACCCCCTCCGATCTTCTTGAAACTCTGGATTCTGACAGAGGGCCACGAGACTTCGACCAACGCGCAAAAATTGCGGCTCTAGACCCTTCCAGAGCCGAGATATCGAAGGTCAAAATTTGGACCTGAAAAAAAAAAACATAAGGGGTAACACTGTCATTTTTTTTTTTGGCCGAAATTTTGACCCCCTCCGATCTTCTTGAAACTCTGGATTCTGACAGAGGGCCACGAGACTTCGACCAACGCGCAAAAATTGCGGCTCTAGACCCTTCCAGAGCCGAGATATCGAAGGTCAAAATTTGGACCTGAAAAAAAAAACATAAGGGGTAACACTGTCATTTTTTTTTTGGCCGAAATTTTGACCCCCTCCGATCTTCTTGAAACTCTGGATTCTGACAGAGGGCCACGAGACTTCGACCAACGCGCAAAAATTGAGGCTCTAGACCCTTCCAGAGCCGAGATATCGGATGTCAAAGTTTTGACCTGAAAAAAAAACATAAGGGGTAACACTGTCGTTTTTGGCCGAAATTTTGACCCCCTCCGATCTTCTTGAAACTCTGGATTCTGAAAGAGGGCCACGAGACTTCGACCAGCGCGCAAAAATGGAGGCTCTAGACCCTTCCAGAGCCGAGATATCGGATGTCAAAGTTTTGACCTGAAAAAAAAAACATAAGGGGTAACACTGTCGTTTTTGGCCGAAATTTTGACCCCCTCCGATCTTCTTGAAACTCTGGATTCTGACAGAGGGCCACGAGACTTCGACCAGCGCGCAAAAATGGAGGCTCTAGACCCTTCCAGAGCCGAGATATCGGATGTCAAAGTTTTGACCTGAAAAAAAACATAAGGGGTAACACTGTCGTTTTTGGCCGAAATTTTGACCCCCTCCGATCTTCTTGAAACTCTGGATTCTGACAGAGGGCCACGAGACTTCGACCAAGGCGCAAAAATGGAGGCTCTAGACCCTTCCAGAGCCGAGATATCGGATGTCAAAGTTTTGACCTGAAAAAAAAACATAAGGGGTAACACTGTCGTTTTTGGCTGAAATTTTGACCCCCTCCGATCTTCTTGAAACTCTGGATTCTGACAGAGGGCCACGAGACTTCGACCAGCGCGCAAAAATGGAGGCTCTAGACCCTTCCAGAGCCAAGATATCGGATGTCAAAGTTTTGACCCGAAAAAAAAAACATAAGGGGTAACACTGTCGTTTTTGGCCGAAATTTTGACCCCCTCCGATCTTCTTGAAACTCTGGATTCTAACAGAGGGCCACGAGACTTCGACCAGCGCGCAAAAATGGAGGCTCTAGACCCTTCCAGAGCCGAGATATCGGATGTCAAAGTTTTGACCTGAAAAAAAAACATAAGGGGTACACTGTCGTTTTTGGCCGAAATTTTGACCCCCTCCGATCTTCTTGAAACTCTGGATTCTGACAGAGGGCCACGAGACTTCGACCAGCGCGCAAAAATGGAGGCTCTAGATCCTTCCAGAGCCGAGATATCGGATGTCAAAGTTTTGACCTGAAAAAAAAACATAAGGGGTAACACTGTCATTTTTGGCCGAAATTTTGACCCCCTCCGATCTTCTTGAAACTCTGGATTCTGACAGAGGGCCATGAGACTTCGACCAGCGCGCAAAAATGGAGGCTCTAGACCCTTCCAGAGCCGAGATATCGGATGTCAAAGTTTTGACCTGAAAAAAAAACATAAGGGGTAACACTGTCGTTTTTGGCCGAAATTTTGACCCCCTCCGATATTCTTGAAACTCTGGATTCTGACAGAGGGCCACGAGACTTCGACCAGCGCGCAAAAATGGAGGCTCTAGACCCTTCCAGAGCCGAGATATCGGATGTCAAAGTTTTGACCTGAAAAAAAAAACATAAGGGGTAACACTGTCGTTTTTGGCCGAAATTTTGACCCCCTCCGATCTTCTTGAAACTCTGGATTCTGACAGAGGGCCAAGAGACTTCGACCAGCACGCAAAAATGGAGGCTCTAGACCCTTCCAGAGCCGAGATATCGGATGTCAAAGTTTTGACCTGAAAAAAAAACATAAGGGGTAACACTGTCGTTTTTGGCCGAAATTTTGACCCCCTCCGATCTTCTTGAAACTCTGGATTCTGACAGAGGGCCACGAGACTTCGACCAGCGCGCAAAAATGGAGGCTCTAGACCCTTCCAGAGCCGAGATATCGGATGTCAAAGTTTTGACCTGAAAAAAAAAACATAAGGGGTAACACTGTCGTTTTTGGCCGAAATTTTGACCCCCTCCGATCTTCTTGAAACTCTGGATTCTGACAGAGGGCCAAGAGACTTCGACCAGCACGCAAAAATGGAGGCTCTAGACCCTTCCAGAGCCGAGATATCGGATGTCAAAGTTTTGACCTGAAAAAAAAAACATAAGGGGTAACACTGTCGTTTTTGGCCGAAATTTTGACCCCCTCCGATCTTCTTGAAACTCTGGATTCTGACAGAGGGCCACGAGACTTCGACCAGCGCGCAAAAATGGAGGCTCTAGACCCTTCCAGAGCCGAGATATCGGATGTCAAAGTTTTGACCTGAAAAAAAAACATAAGGGGTAACACTGTCGTTTTTGGCCGAAATTTTGACCCCCTCCGATCTTCTTGAAACTCTGGATTCTGAAAGAGGGCCACGAGACTTCGACCAGCGCGCAAAAATGGAGGCTCTAGACCCTTCCAGAGCCGAGATATCGGATGTCAAAGTTTTGACCTGAAAAAAAAACATAAGGGGTAACACTGTCGTTTTTGGCCGAAATTTTGACCCCCTCCGATCTTCTTGAAACTCTGGATTCTGACAGAGGGCCACGAGACTTCGACCAGCGCGCAAAAATGGAGGCTCTAGACCCTTCCAGAGCCGAGATATCGGATGTCAAAGTTTTGACCTGAAAAAAAAACATAAGGGGTAACACTGTCGTTTTTGGCCGAAATTTTGACCCCCTCCGATCTTCTTGAAACTCTGGATTCTGACAGAGGGCCACGAGACTTCGACCAAGGCGCAAAAATGGAGGCTCTAGACCCTTCCAGAGCCGAGATATCGGATGTCAAAGTTTTGACCTGAAAAAAAAACATAAGGGGTAACACTGTCGTTTTTGGCTGAAATTTTGACCCCCTCCGATCTTCTTGAAACTCTGGATTCTGACAGAGGGCCACGAGACTTCGACCAGCGCGCAAAAATGGAGGCTCTAGACCCTTCCAGAGCCGAGATATCGGATGTCAAAGTTTTGACCCGAAAAAAAAAACATAAGGGGTAACACTGTCGTTTTTGGCCGAAATTTTGACCCCCTCCGATCTTCTTGAAACTCTGGATTCTAACAGAGGGCCACGAGACTTCGACCAGCGCGCAAAAATGGAGGCTCTAGACCCTTCCAGAGCCGAGATATCGGATGTCAAAGTTTTGACCTGAAAAAAAAACATAAGGGGTAACACTGTCGTTTTTGGCCGAAATTTTGACCCCCTCCGATCTTCTTGAAACTCTGGATTCTGACAGAGGGCCACGAGACTTCGACCAGCGCGCAAAAATGGAGGCTCTAGATCCTTCCAGAGCCGAGATATCGGATGTCAAAGTTTTGACCTGAAAAAAAAACATAAGGGGTAACACTGTCATTTTTGGCCGAAATTTTGACCCCCTCCGATCTTCTTGAAACTCTGGATTCTGACAGAGGGCCATGAGACTTCGACCAGCGCGCAAAAATGGAGGCTCTAGACCCTTCCAGAGCCGAGATATCGGATGTCAAAGTTTTGACCTGAAAAAAAAACATAAGGGGTAACACTGTCGTTTTTGGCCGAAATTTTGACCCCCTCCGATATTCTTGAAACTCTGGATTCTGACAGAGGGCCACGAGACTTCGACCAGCGCGCAAAAATGGAGGCTCTAGACCCTTCCAGAGCCGAGATATCGGATGTCAAAGTTTTGACCTGAAAAAAAAAACATAAGGGGTAACACTGTCGTTTTTGGCCGAAATTTTGACCCCCTCCGATCTTCTTGAAACTCTGGATTCTGACAGAGGGCCAAGAGACTTCGACCAGCACGCAAAAATGGAGGCTCTAGACCCTTCCAGAGCCGAGATATCGGATGTCAAAGTTTTGACCTGAAAAAAAAACATAAGGGGTAACACTGTCGTTTTTGGCCGAAATTTTGACCCCCTCCGATCTTCTTGAAACTCTGGATTCTGACAGAGGGCCACGAGACTTCGACCAGCGCGCAAAAATGGAGGCTCTAGACCCTTCCAGAGCCGAGATATCGGATGTCAAAGTTTTGACCTGAAAAAAAAAACATAAGGGGTAACACTGTCGTTTTTGGCCGAAATTTTGACCCCCTCCGATCTTCTTGAAACTCTGGATTCTGACAGAGGGCCACGAGACTTCGACCAGCGCGCAAAAATGGAGGCTCTAGACCCTTCCAGAGCCGAGATATCGGATGTCAAAGTTTTGACCTGAAAAAAAAACATAAGGGGTAACACTGTCGTTTTTGGCCGAAATTTTGACCCCCTCCGATCTTCTTGAAACTCTGGATTCTGACAGAGGGCCACGAGACTTCGACCAGCGCGCAAAAATGGAGGCTCTAGACCCTTCCAGAGCCGAGATATCGGATGTCAAAGTTTTGACCTGAAATAAAAACATAAGGGGTAACACTGTCGTTTTTGGCCGAAATTTTGACCCCCTCCGATCTTCTTGAAACTCTGGATTCTGACAGAGGGCCACGAGACTTCGACCAAGGCGCAAAAATGGAGGCTCTAGACCCTTCCAGAGCCGAGATATCGGATGTCAAAGTTTTGACCTGAAAAAAAAAACATAAGGGGTAACACTGTCGTTTTTGGCTGAAATTTTGACCCCCTCCGATCTTCTTGAAACTCTGGATTCTGACAGAGGGCCACGAGACTTCGACCAGCGCGCAAAAATGGAGGCTCTAGACCCTTCCAGAGCCGAGATATCGGATGTCAAAGTTTTGACCCGAAAAAAAAAACATAAGGGGTAACACTGTCGTTTTTGGCCGAAATTTTGACCCCCTCCGATCTTCTTGAAACTCTGGATTCTAACAGAGGGCCACGAGACTTCGACCAGCGCGCAAAAATGGAGGCTCTAGACCCTTCCAGAGCCGAGATATCGGATGTCAAAGTTTTGACCTGAAAAAAAAACATAAGGGGTAACACTGTCGTTTTTGGCCGAAATTTTGACCCCCTCCGATCTTCTTGAAACTCTGGATTCTGACAGAGGGCCACGAGACTTCGACCAGCGCGCAATAATGGAGGCTCTAGACCCTTCCAGAGCCGAGATATCGGATGTCAAAGTTTTGACCTGAAAAAAAAACATAAGGGGTAACACTGTCGTTTTTGGCCGAAATTTTGACCCCCTCCGATATTCTTGAAACTCTGGATTCTGACAGAGGGCCACGAGACTTCGACCAGCGCGCAAAAATGGAGGCTCTAGACCCTTCCAGAGCCGAGATATCGGATGTCAAAGTTTTGACCTGAAAAAAAAACATAAGGGGTAACACTGTCGTTTTTGGCCGAAATTTTGACCGCCTCCGATCTTCTTGAAACTCTGGATTCTGACAGAGGGCCACGAGACTTCGACCAGCGCGCAAAAATGGAGGCTCTAGACCCTTCCAGAGCCGAGATATCGGATGTCAAAGTTTTGACCCGAAAAAAAAAACATAAGGGGTAACACTGTCATTTTTGGCCGAAATTTTGACCCCCTCCGATCTTCTTGAAACTCTGGATTCTAACAGAGGGCCACGAGACTTCGACCAGCGCGCAAAAATGGAGGCTCTAGACCCTTCCAGAGCCGAGATATCGGATGTCAAAGTTTTGACCTGAAAAAAAAACATAAGGGGTAACACTGTCGTTTTTGGCCGAAATTTTGACCCCCTCCGATCTTCTTGAAACTCTGGATTCTGACAGAGGGCCACGAGACTTCGACCAGCGCGCAAAAATGGAGGCTCTAGACCCTTCCAGAGCCGAGATATCGGATGTCAAAGTTTTGACCCGAAAAAAAAACATAAGGGGTAACACTGTCATTTTTGGCCGAAATTTTGACCCCCTCCGATCTTCTTGAAACTCTGGATTCTGACAGAGGGCCAGGAGACTTCGACCAGCGCGCAAAAATGGAGGCTCTAGACCCTTCCAGAGCCGAGATATCGGATGTCAAAGTTTTGACCTGAAAAAAAAACATAAGGGGTAACACTGTCGTTTTTGGCTGAAATTTTGACCCCCTCCGATCTTCTTGAAACTCTGGATTCTGACAGAGGGCCATGAGACTTCGACCAGCGCGCAAAAATGGAGGCTCTAGACCCTTCCAGAGCCGAGATATCGGATGTCAAAGTTTTGACCTGAAAAAAAAACATAAGGGGTAACACTGTCGTTTTTGGCCGAAATTTTGACCCCCTCCGATCTTCTTGAAACTCTGGATTCTGACAGAGGGCCACGAGACTTCGACCAGCGCGCAAAAATGGAGGCTCTAGACCCTTCCAGAGCCGAGATATCGGATGTCAAAGTTTTGACCTGAAAAAAAAACATAAGGGGTAACACTGTCGTTTTTGGCCGAAATTTTGACCCCCTCCGATCTTCTTGAAACTCTGGATTCTGACAGAGGGCCACGAGACTTCGACCAGCGCGCAAAAATGGAGGCTCTAGACCCTTCCAGAGCCGAGATATCGGATGTCAAAGTTTTGACCTGAAAAAAAAAAACATAAGGGGTAACACTGTCGTTTTTGGCCAAAATTTTGACCCCCTCTGATCTTCTTGAAACTCTGGATTCTGACAGAGGGCCACGAGACTTCGACCAGCACGCAAAAATGGAGGCTCTAGACCCTTCCAGAGCCGAGATATCGGATGTCAAAGTTTTGACCTGAAAAAAAAAAACATAAGGGGTAACACTGTCGTTTTTGGCCGAAATTTTGACCCCCTCCGATCTTCTTGAAACTCTGGATTCTGACAGAGGGCCAAGAGACTTCGACCAGCACACAAAAATGGAGGCTCTAGACACTTTCAGAGCCGAGATATCGGATGTCAAAGTTTTGACCCAAAAAAAAAAACATAAGGGGTAACACTGTCGTTTTTGGTCGAAATTTTGACCCCCTCCGATCTTCTTGAAACTCTGGATTCTGACAGAGGGCCACGAGACTTCGACCAGCGCGCAAAAATGGAGGCTCTAGACCCTTCCAGAGCCGAGATATCGGATGTCAAAGTTTTGACCTGAAAAAAAAAACATAAGGGGTAACACTGTCGTTTTTGGCCGAAATTTTGACCCCCTCCGATCTTCTTGAAACTCTGGATTCTGACAGAGGGCCACGAGACTTCGACCAGCGCGCAAAAATGGAGGCTCTAGACCCTTCCAGAGCCGAGATATCGGATGTCAAAGTTTTGACCTGAAAAAACAAACATAAGGGGTAACACTGTCGTTTTTGGCCGAAATTTTGACCCCCTCCGATCTTCTTGAAACTCTGGATTCTGACAGAGGGCCACGAGACTTCGACCAGCGCGCAAAAATGGAGGCTCTAGACCCTTCCAGAGCCGAGATATCGGATGTCAAAGTTTTGACCTGAAAAAAAAACATAAGGGGTAACACTGTCGTTTTTGGCCGAAATTTTGACCCCCTCCGATCTTCTTGAAACTCTGGATTCTGACAGACGGCCACGAGACTTCGACCAGCGCGCAAAAATGGAGGCTCTAGACCCTTCCAGAGCCGAGATATCGGATGTCAAAGTTTTGACCTGAAAAAAAAACATAAGGGGTAACACTGTCGTTTTTGGCCGAAATTTTGACCCCCTCCGATCTTCTTGAAACTCTGGATTCTGACAGAGGGCCACGAGACTTCGACCAGTGCGCAAAAATGGAGGCTCTAGACCCTTCCAGAGCCGAGATATCGGATGTCAAAGTTTTGACCTGAAAAAAAAAACATAAGGGGTAACACTGTCGTTTTTGGCCGAAATTTTGACCCCCTCCGATCTTCTTGAAACTCTGGATTCTGACAGAGGGCCACGAGACTTCGACCAGCGCGCAAAAATGGAGGCTCTAGACCCTTCCAGAGCCGAGATATCGGATGTCAAAGTTTTGAGCTGAAAAAAAAACATAAGGGGTAACACTGTCGTTTTTGGCCGAAATTTTGACCCCCTCCGATCTTCTTGAAACTCTGGATTCTGACAGAGGGCCACGAGACTTCGACCAGCGCGCAAAAATGGAGGCTCTAGACCCTTCCAGAGCCGAGATATCGGATGTCAAAGTTTTGACCTGGAAAAAAAACATAAGGGGTAACACTGTCGTTTTTGGCCGAAATTTTGACCCCCTCCGATCTTCTTGAAACTCTGGATTCTGACAGAGGGCCACGAGACTTCGACCAGCGCGCAAAAATGGAGGCTCTAGACCCTTCCAGAGCCGAGATATCGGATGTCAAAGTTTTGACCTGAAAAAAAAACATAAGGGGTAACACTGTCGTTTTTGGCCGAAATTTTGACCCCCTCCGATCTTCTTGAAACTCTGGATTCTGACAGAGGGCCACGAGACTTCGACCAGCGCGCAAAAATGGAGGCTCTAGACCCTTCCAGAGCCGAGATATCGGATGTCAAAGTTTTGACCTGAAAAAAAAACATAAGGGGTAACACTGTCGTTTTTGGCTGAAATTTTGACCCCCTCCGATCTTCTTGAAACTCTGGATTCTGACAGAGGGCCATGAGACTTCGACCAGCGCGCAAAAATGGAGGCTCTAGACCCTTCCAGAGCCGAGATATCGGATGTCAAAGTTTTGACCTGAAAAAAAACATAAGGGGTAACACTGTCGTTTTTGGCCGAAATTTTGACCCCCTCCGATATTCTTGAAACTCTGGATTCTGACAGAGGGCCACGAGACTTCGACCAGCGCGCAAAAATGGAGGCTCTAGACCCTTCCAGAGCCGAGATATCTGATGTCAAAGTTTTGACCCGAAAAAAAAAACATAAGGGGTAACACTGTCATTTTTGGCCGAAATTTTGACCCCCTCCGATCTTCTTGAAACTCTGGATTCTAACAGAGGGCCACGAGACTTCGACCAGCGCGCAAAAATGGAGGCTCTAGACCCTTCCAGAGCCGAGATATCGGATGTCAAAGTTTTGACCTGAAAAAAAACATAAGGGGTAACACTGTCGTTTTTGGCCGAAATTTTGACCCCCTCCGATCTTCTTGAAACTCTGGATTCTGACAGAGGGCCACGAGACTTCGACCAGCGCGCAAAAATGGAGGCTCTAGACCCTTCCAGAGCCGAGATATCGAAGGTCAATATTTGGACCTGAAAAAAAACATAAGGGGTAACACTGTCATTTTTTTTTTTTTGGCCGAAATTTTGACCCCCTCCGATCTTCTTGAAACTCTGGATTCTGACAGAGGGCCACAAGACTTCGACCAGCGCGCAAAAATGGAGGCTCTAGACCCTTCCAGAGCCGAGATATCGAAAGTCAAAATTTTGACCCGAAAAAAAAACGTAAGGGGTAACACTGTCGTTTTTTTTTTTTTTTTGGCCGAAATTTTGTCCCCCTCCGACCTCCTTGAAACTCTGGACTCTGACAGAGGGCCACGAGACTTCGACCAGCGTGCAAAAATGGAGGCTCTAGACCCTTCCAGAGCCGAGATATCGGAGGTCAAAATTTGGACCCGAAAAAAAAAAACATAAGGGGTAACACTGTCTTTTTTTTTTGGCCAAAATTTTGACCCCCTCCGATCTTCTTGAAACTCTGGATTCTGACAGAGGGCCACAAGACTTCGACCAGCACGCAAAAATGGAGGCTCTAGACCCTTCCAGAGCCGAGATATCGAAGGTCAAAATTTGGACCAAAAAAAAAAACATAAGGGGTAACACTGTCGTTTTTTTTTTTGGCCGAAATTTTGACCCCCTCCAATCTTCTTGAAACTCTGGATTCTGACAGAGGGCCACGAGACTTCGACCACCGTGCAAAAATGGAGGCTCTAGACCCTTCCAGAGCCGAGATATCGAAGGTCAAAATTTGGACCCGAAAAAAAAAACATAAGGGGTAACACTGTCTTTTTTTTTTTGGCCAAAATTTTGACCCCCTCCGATCTTCTTGAAACTCTGGATTCTGACAGAGGGCCACGAGACTTCGACCACCGTGCAAAAATGGAGGCTCTAGACCCTTCCAGAGCCGAGGTATCGAAGGTCAAAATTTGGACCCGAAAAAAAAACATAAGGGGTAACACTGTCATTTTTTTGGCCAAAATCTTGACCCCCTCCGATCTTCTTGAAACTCTGGATTCTGACAGAGGGCCACAAGACTTCGATCAGCGCGCAAAAATGGAGGCTCTAGACCCTTCCAGAGCCGAGATATCGAAGGTCAAAATTTGGACCAAAAAAAAACATAAGGAGTAACACTGTCGTTTTTTTTTTTTTGGCCGAAATTTTGACCCCCTCCGATCTTTTTGAAACTCTGGATTCTGACAGATGGCCACGAGACTTCGACCAGCGCGCAAAAATGGAGGCTCTAGACCCTTCCAGAGCCGAGATATCGAAGGTCAAAATTTGGACCCGAAAAAAAAAACATAAGGGGTAACACTGTCATTTTTTTTTTGGCCAAAATTTTGACCCCCTCCGATCTTCTTGAAACTCTGGATTCTGACAGAGGGCCACAAGACTTCGACCAGCGCGCAAAAATGGAGGCTCTAGACCCTTCCAGAGCCGAGATATCGAAGGTCAAAATTTGGACCAAAAAAAAAACATAAGGGGTAACACTGTCGTTTTTTTTTTTTCGCCGAAATTTTGACCCCCTCCGATCTTCTTGAAACTCTGGATTCTGACAGAGGGCCACGAGACTTCGACCAGCGCGCAAAAATGGAGGCTCTAGACCCTTCCAGAGCCGAGATATCGAAAGTCAAAATTTCGGCCAAAAAAAAAAAACGAGTGTTACCCCTTATGTTTTTTTTTCAGGTCCAAATTTTGACCTTCGATATCTCGGCTCTGGAAGGGTGTAGAGCCTCCATTTTTGCGCGCTGGTCGAAGTCTCGTGGCCCTCTGTCAGAATCCAGAGTTTCAAGAAGATCGGAGGGGGTCAAAATTTCGGCCAAAAAAAAAATTACAGTGTTAACCCCTTAATTTTTTTCGGGTCGAAACTTTGAGTTTCGATATCTCAGCTCTGGAAGGGTCTAGAGCCTCCATTTTTGCACTCAGGTCATAGTCTCGCGGCCCTCTATCAGAATCCAGAGTTTCGAGAAGATTGGGGAAACTTAATTTTTGCCCCCCCCCCCCCCCCAAAAAAAAACGTAAGGGGTAACACTGTCGTTTTTTTTTTCTGGTCGAAATTTTGATTTTTGATATCTCAGCTCTGGAAGGGTCTAGAGCCTCCATTTTTGCACTCAGGTCTAAGTCTCATGGCCCTCTATCAGAATCCAGAGTTTCAAAAAGATCAGAGAAACTCAAAATTTTGACCCCCCCCCCCCCCCCCCCCCCAAAAAAAAAAAAATTAAAAAAACTAAAGAGGTACCACTGTGTTTTTTTTTGCGAAAAAATAAGTTTCTCCAATCTTCTTGAAACTCTGGATATTAAGCACAAAATAAGTGCACGAAAATGGAGCACTTTAAGTACATTTTGGAAGTGTTCTAAGTGCACTTTAATAAAATATTAAGTATAATATAAATATATTTAGAATATATTATTATTATATTTTTAATATTTTATTGGTATAATTAAAATGCATTCAAAATGTGTTTTAGACATACTAAAAGTGGTCACAAAATTATGTTTTTTTAAAGGGTGAAATAGTGTATTGAAATATATATTTAAGTTTATCTTCAGTGTGTGTCAAAATAGCACAGTTGAATACACTTAGTTGATCTTAAGTTTATCATAAGAAGTACTAAAGTTAAGATTTTAGTATATTAAGTACAAAATAAGTGTGCAAAAATAGAGCACTTAAAGTACATTTTGGAAGTGTACTAAGTGCACTTAAATAAAATGTATTTTAGTGTACTTTTTTTCACCTGGGATGACAGAGGGCTTCCATTTAGGCCAGGCATTTCATCAGGTTTAAGTGAAATGTTGCAGTTTCAAATATTCAGTGCTAATTAGATTACGGAATGTTATTCTTTCATGGTTCAAGTACAATGCATATACATTCAGACAAATAATAATAGATATATTTTGTCCCCTTGGCTTTATAAGGTTTTATCTGACATTTTTGTCAAAATTGAGTTATTCACATATTCTTATTCTGTGACAACTTATTTACGTTATGTGATGTGTTTTCTTTTAAGTTGTTTTCATTGTGGGACTTTTTATTGAAAAAACAAAAAGGTTTTGTCTACAAAGTCGAACTCTAACTTGCCTCTAAAAGGTTCTATCTGCATGAACCAATCCGTACTTTGAATACACAGAAGAGAACCAATCAGTATCAACTTCATAGATCGGGTCACAAGCTTTTTCCTTGAAGGCACAAAGAAACCCCATAAAGGCATAATGCTACGCATTTACAGTCAATTAAATATTCACTAAATTGTGTAGTATTATGAGTTGGCTTAACTTTATAATTTGACATTTTCTTTATAGCGTGTTGGTTATTATTATTATTATTAATAACTATTAATAGTAATGTGTGTGTGTGTGTGTGTGATTAAAAATGGAATTTGACGTTTTTTGTGATTTGTCATGGTGTAGGGTGGAATGAAGACAGGCTGAGTAAAAACAAAACAAGTACTTAAAAACTCCAAACAGGTAAATGGCAGGAAATTGGCAACTGGCAGAAAATTACAAACACTGTCCATGAAACATAATCAAGAACCAACAAGCACAGATTGAAACAGAGAGAACTAAATACAGATACAAAATGAACACAAACAAGGTGACAACAGATGAACATGTGGATGATTGAGGGAGTAAGTTCAGGTGTGGAGACAAGAGGATGCTGGGAAGTGTAGTGACGATGACGAAGACGGAATGGTGCAGGCAAAGACTGACAGAACGTCACCCTTTACAAAGGTGAGATCGCCCTGGATGCTGACGAGGGCATGGCTGAATTAAAGCAGGAAGCCTCCAGGGCGG
This sequence comes from Cyprinella venusta, assembly GCA_038021265.1. Taxonomy (NCBI): domain Eukaryota; kingdom Metazoa; phylum Chordata; class Actinopteri; order Cypriniformes; family Leuciscidae; genus Cyprinella; species Cyprinella venusta. The sequence continues at coordinate 4,357,247 of CM075866.1, read as the reverse complement.
AGCAGGCTGAGGGCGTGAGCGGAGCAGGACGTGGCAGAGCAGGCTGAGGGCGTGGCCAGGGCGGAGTAGGCTGAGGGCATGGCCAGGGCGGAGCAGGCTGAGGGCGTTGCCAGGATGTTGAAGACCCTTCAGGCGTCAAGACTCTGGCTGGGCGGTCTCGGCAGGTCGAGACTCTAGCTGGACGGTCTCGGGCGTTGGAGTGGGGCTGGTGACATCATCGACAATGAAGGATGATCCATAGGATACCAGCACCCACTCCACAAATTGAGCAAAGCTTCCTTGAGGTGGTTCCCCAGACAACTGCACTTGAGTGGTGTTGTTTAGTCCCACACATAGAAAAGTGCAGAGGCAGTCATCTGGGAAACTAGTTTGAGGTACCAAATCCAGGAAAACCTCCTGGTGTTTCTGAAGAGAGCTGTTTCCCTGCTCAAGGCACATTAGACTTACTGCAGGGAAATCCATGTTTGGTTGCTTCTTGAAGACAGGCTGAGGCAGACGCAAAGCTCCAATACAAAACACTTACTCAAAAACTCCAAACAGGTACAAGGAAGACTGGCAGAAGATTACACACACTATCCATGAAACATAATCAAGAGCCGACAAACTCAGACTGAAACAGAGAGAACTAAATACAGATACAAATGAGCACTAACAAGGTGACGACAGGTGAAACAGATGATCAGGACGATGAACAGGTGGATGATTGAGGGAGTGAGTTCAGTTGTGGAGACTATCACAGAGGATGCTGGGAAGTGTAGTGAAGATGACAAAGACAGAATGGTGCAGGCAAAGGTATAGTCATTGAATAATTTTTCAATGATTATTAAACTTTATGAATAAATTTGCTGAAGCATGTCGATTTCCTTGCAGTTTTTAAAGTCTTAAAACGTCTTAATTTTTACCATATTAAGGCTTATAGGTCAAATATTTAACAATTTAATTAATGAGGTCTTAATTAAAACAATTAATGTTTGCATGTTATTTCAGCCATATTGAAGTCCTGCTCGGATGTATTACAGTGGCTGCTTTCTGTCTAAGCAAAAGAGAGATTAAAGTATAATTTTTGCAATAATGTGTTTAATTACCCACCAAATTGGTATCAAAAAGGAAGATTATGCACTGGGGAAAATATTTAGACCTACCTTGCTTAAGTTGAAATGTCCTAAATACATGGAAGTGCTAAAAAATATTAATTAAATGTCATAGAAAGGATAAAATGTTACTTTCTAACACATGTTGAGACATTGTTACTACATTATTTTTTTTATTTAATGTTCAAATAATGAACCTTATAATTCTAGGTGAAAGCGGGGTTTTTTTTGTTTTGTTTTTTTGGGAATTAGAAGGTTCTATCTGCATTTGACCCATTCCAAAAATCCCCTGAATTTACAAACCTGAGAGGATTTTGATATTGCATGTTTAGAATACATTTAGGGTCCCTGACATTTTCATGTTTGAATGAAACTTGTTCCCCATGTAAATTTTCCTTTATGTAATGCAAAACCTTTGAAGCTCAATATCTCAAAACTGCTCAGAACCCAGATAGAAACATAATTCCAAGGGAACGATTTGTGCAAATCTTTCATCTCAATTTTGTTAAGTCCAGTTTGTATCTGTTAACCCAAACCAAGTTATACTTCAAAAAGCATTTCTATATGGGCATTGCACCATTACAATGTTTGTCAGAAAGACGTCCTTCACTGCGTTCTTTCCAGCTTCCCTGTGGCTGTGTCAGTTTGACAGAAGTCCAATAAATACATCTTTGGAAGCAAAATACAACATTATTGCATTACATTGGTTTCAATCACTTCACTGTGAATGGAAGGTGGACTATTAGGTGCCTGGATACAATCATGAATTATTAAAAGCCTTTTAGTCCTCTGATTGGCACAGACATGACTGTCAGTGATGGTGAAGTAAGTACAATGCATGTGCGAGTGTGAACAAATAAATGTCTCTTCCGAAATTATTTGAATGAGAAAGGGGATCAATGGCATGGCGTAGAGTTTCAATGTCCTCTGTCTTCAATGGACATTCCATTTCTGGCACTGTGTTGGCAGAGTTATGAGAGAGTCCTGAGCTCTCCCAATCAATATCCTCCATTTGGATTCCCTAAAACAAACAGAAGATAGTGTTATCAGTATATAAATTGAAAAAATCATTTAAAGGCAAGCAACGTCATTGGCATTATCACTCAACTGCCACATCTTCCTCTGGCTCGCGGATAGGGTGCTGCAGCCAGCATCCCGAGCTCGAATTTTTGAATTTTTCTGATCTTCTTGAAACTCTTGATTCTGATAGAGGGCCATGAGACTTGGACCTGAGTGCAAAAATGGAGGCTCTAGACCCTCCAAGACCTGAGATTTTGAGATCCCACATAGCATTTATGCCATTATAAATATCTCAATATCTCTGCTCTGGAAGGGTCTAGAGCCTCCCTTTTTGGACTCAGGTCTAAGTCTCATGGCCCTCTATCAGAATCCAGAGTTTTGAGAAGATTGGGGAAACTTAATTTTTCGCCCAAAAAAACAAAACAAAAAAAACGTAAGGGGTAACACTGTCGTTTTTTTTTTTTCGGGTCGAAATTTTGAGTTTCAATATCTCAGCTCTGGAAGGGTCTAGAGCCTCCATTTTTGCACTCAGGTCTAAGTCTCGTGGCCCTCTATCAGAATCCAGAGTTTCAAGAAGATCAGAGAAACTCAAAATTTCAACCAAAAAAAAACAACAACAGTGAAAGTACCCCTTTCGTTTTTTTTTGTTTGTTTGTTTTTTTTGTGCGAAAAAATAAGTTTCTCCAATCTTCTTGATTTATCGTGCAGGCCTAGTTAAAAGTGGTGTCAGCACATCCCCCTACTAAAGTCTACATTTATTAACTCACCTTCACCTCCATCCCAGGGGGAAAAAGTGGTTGGCAGATGTTTGGGTATTGGTTCATTAGATCAACGAGTCCATAAAGTTTCAGACCTTCACGTAGCTGGGAGAGTAGGGGCAGCAGCCGAAGTATGGCATGACGAACAACAACACTAAAATATTGAATGAAGAAAAAATAATTTCAATATGAAGTGAAATGTAAAAAAACAAAACATGAATATTAACATAATTGACAAGGATTAGCATAGTGAAAAAACAATTATACCGAAGAATTCCTTCCCTCTTTTCAACATCAACAGGTCCATTATAGCCACAGCTCAAAATGTCCTCAGTCAGTTCAGTCATTGTAGCCTCAGTGGCTAACTCAACCTTAAAAAGACACACACACACACAGAGAAAGAAAAAAAACACGGATTAAAATGTGTTGCCAAACATTTTACAGCACTAAAACCCTTGAGACCTCTTACCTGGGAGAGAGAAGAGATATATACTCCGCATCAGAGACATCCTCCTTGGAAATGTGCTGAATCTATATCTCCCCATCACATAAGTACCTGTAGAAAAGGACCTGGAGTCAGGAAGCAGTGATTGAGTGTCTAGTTCCTCCTGTATGGAGCAATGTATAGGACACCCTTTCCAGTTTTCAGTGTCACATTATCCTTCAGAAATCACTCTAATATGCTGATTTTATGCTCAAAAAACATAACTTATTATTTTCAATGTTGCAAACAGTCGTGTACCATTTCCCCCCCAAAAAAATTCTATGATGAATAGAAAGTTCAATTAAAATACAATCTTTTCTAACATTATTAATGTCTTTACTGTAACTTTTGATCAATTTAACTCATCCTTGATGAATAAAAGTATTTTCTAATTTCTTTCCCCCAAAAATAAAAAAAAATAAATTCTTACTGACCCCAAACTTTTGAATGGTAGTGATTAATGTGACAAAAGCTTTCCATTTCAGATCAATTCTGTCCTTTTGAATGTTCTATTCATCAAAGAATCCTGAAAAAAAAAAATATGTAAGAAAAACTGTTTTCAACATGGATAATAATCATAAATGTTTCTTGAGCATCATATTATAATAATTTCTGTAGGATCATTCATGTGACACTGAAGACTGGCGAAATGATGCTGTAAATTCAGCTTTGATCACAGGAATAAATTACACTTCACTATATATTCACATAGAAAACCATTGTTTTAATTTGTAATAATATTTCACAATATTACTGTTGTTTTTTTTTTTTTTTATCAAATAATTGCAGCCTTGGTGAGCAGAAGAGACTTCTTTTAAAAACATAAAAAATCTTACCGATCTAAAACTTTTGACCGGTAGTGTAAATCATACCATTATATTGACAAACGAACATTGGTTTTGATAGTGGACTATATTCAAACACTGACAAAAAAAAAAAATTGCTGCCTCACCTCATCATGGGTGTAGTTCTCTGGAATCAGCGTGGACCTGCGACCCACACCAGCTTGCAGATGGAAAACTTCTTCGCTGCCTTTGGGAGTGCGCTCAACAATTTTGGGTAAGAGATAAAATGTAACTTCTTTCTCTTTGACTGGTGTGGATTGGTTGGAAGGCCCTTGAACGCGCCGGCACTTTCCCCTGGCTCCAAAAAGGGCAAGAAGAGACCTGTGATGATAATTTATTAATTGGACATTACACAATGCAAATACACATTTCACTAGCTATAGTTTGAGAATTTAAATTGATGAATGTAAGGGACGAGTCAGCCTGACAAAGAAACTAAATACAGTGAAGAACCTTGTCCTTTCTGTGTGGACACTGGGTCGGCCATCTCTCCCTCTTCCTTACTCCTTCCCTGTCTGCTAGAATGACATGCCGCGTTCAGGAGATGCATCACATTATTTTATACATGTTAATCTGTGAAACTAGACAACATCTTGGAGTCTCTGGGCTAATTTGATGTTGGGCACTGGGCCCAACAGGGGTAGCTCTGTGTTGGGCACTGGACCCAACGGGACCAGGGGAAGGTGTTGGATTTGTGAGCAAATTTAGGAGGTGTCTTGCTGAATCGACTACTTCTGAGTTGTCTCCCTGTCAAAAGTATACAAGTTCAGCAGTAGGTTGGAAAAGCTATACAATACATCAACTTAATAACCCATAAAACAGTATAAATAGCTTAAACATTACCAAATCAAAAATTACAAAGTGGGATGTTTTCCATATTCCAAAGAAAATATATTGGAAAAAAGTTATTCAAGTAAATGGCTAGCTATATCAATATAAAACAAAATATTAACAAAATGGGCACTATATTTATATATTTATAGGCCACAAAACCATGTGCACTATTGAATTTAACTAAACAAAACATCCAGCTTTCTTTCGAGGTGTAAATGTGCTAATTTTGTGTTCTAGTCAAACGGAATTAGCTAACTTATGCATTCAATTCAAATGAATAGGGCTAGTGCTATGGTGTACAGTAATTGCCCTGAAGTTTATGGCCTTACATTATGCTAGCACCTGCCAAACACAGCGACACATAACTTGCAACAACATTTTCACCGGAGGAAGAGGCAAACGTTTAAAAATAATAAACACCAGGCAAAATGTTGTTACCAGAGCTAGTAGGCTACCATAAAAACGTGGGATTATAGCTAACAACTGTGCTAGCATTAGCAACGTCGGGAGAAAGATTTCATTTCCAGCGTTTCTACAAAATAGCAACATTAACAACAGTTAAACAAGAGATCGTTCGATCGTAAAAAATGTCGTTACCTTATTTGTCCCAGCCGAATCCATGGTGGTGGTCAGTGGTCACGCAAGTTGTCTTCTTTGTTCATGGCGGGTAACATACTGTGCTCCAGAACATTGATGTTGATTGGCCCAAGAGGAGTCCTGTGCGCCAATGAACGCTATCTTTCGATCTGCGCTCGATTGCTCTTCCTTCATCCTCCAACTACCCGGATGTCTGTCTCTAAGTCCCTCCCCTTCCGGTCGACAACCATACGCACTACCGGCGCTGCGTCATCATAGAATGTCCCCGCCCCCTTTTGGGGGAAAAGACTCCCCATATAGACTTCAATACAAAATAACGGCAAAAACCAACGTCCGTAGAGAAGCGACGGGCGTAAATAACTTACCTGCCATAGAGCGTGAAAAATACATTTTTTATGCCCGTTATCAACTAGCCCAGGCTACCTGCCATCATAATCATTAATTCATGAGATATACATTACGTTTTTTTTACTTTAAAACGCGAAATAAAATCATTAACTCTCTTACCTCGTGAGTGACTCGACGAGGTAAAAGTAAATGTCCGGGTAAGACACCTCTGGCCACTGGGTGGGGTTGTTACCCCAATTTGACGCTGATAAAGGGACATGTTTTTAAATTGGCCAAATTAAGTTTGTGCATGTATTTTTCACGCACTATGGCAGGCAGAGTGGACATATAATTACTTGACATGTTTTATATAAATGATTTCTTAACTTATTTACGCCTGTAAGCTGTGTACGGGCGTTAGTTTTTGCTGTTATTTTGTATTGAAGTCTATAGAGAGCCTAAGTCCCGCCCCTTCCGGTCGGCCACCATGGGACCTAACTTCGGAAAAATATTGAATGGTAGTCAATGGCGAGTGACAACTTATTTTTTTATTCCGTCTGAACTGTGCCCTCAATTACACATATGATGTTTGCCAATTTAAAAGATACATTTTAAAGTAAAGAAAGTCACAGTTTGATGTAAAAGCGTTGAGGTATAAGACTGTGAAAATACGTAATTACAAAGACTACAAACCCCAAAGGCGCACATTTTCTCTCAATGACTGAAGCTAACTTTACTGAGGCTGTCTGTCATTGTTTCTACAGCCTTACGTTATAATCGTAACGTTACGCCGTCCTACCTGAGTGTTTTGTACCAGACTGCACACACACGAGCAGCGGATCTCGTTTCGCTTCCCGGGAGATGTAGTTCACAGAGCGATTTTCACATAAAACTAAATGTTACTCTTCTGTTGTATGACAAACTGCGACGTTTTTTGACTTTGAGAATCATCTTTTAAATTGACAAACATCATATGTGTAATTGAGGGCACAGTTCAGATGAAATAAAAAGATAAGTTGTCTCTCGCCATTGACCACCATTCATATTTTTTCCTAAATAAGGTCCCATGAGCCGGAAGCGAAGGGGCGGGACTTAGGCTCTCTATTTGAGAACTGAATGTGAAGATATATAGATAGTTTAATTTTCAGTGAGAATCACATTTTATTGGACTTCAGTTCCAAACAAATACATTCGATTTCAAATTATACAATTCAGATTCAGCTTTTGAATAAATTTAATTTCAATTAAACAATACAATGTCAAATGTGATTTAAATTCAGTTTTTCAATGCAATTATTCAAGTTTAGCCATTCAAATTCAAATATAAATGGTTCAAATTCAGTTTCTGGTGGCTCATATTTTAGCCCATACTCGTTCTCAAGACACTGCTTGGTTGTCTTTGCAGTTTGCAGCATTGACTTTTTGAAAAATGACACAATGACATCTTCCTCCATGTTTCACTTGCGGTAGAGATACAGTTATTATTATATTTCTCATTGTATTTTCAAAGACACCGCTCGAGCAACTCTTGTTTCATTGTGATTCACTGCTCCACACACAATTTCCCATATTGTTTCTTTAGTCTCTGGTGTTTTTGTGAGACAGCAATGGCTTTTTAAACAGTACATTTGCATGTGTGAGTGTCTATATATAGACACACACAATTATTAACTTTTCGTAACCTTTTTTAAACCATTTGTGTGACTTTAGTTAACCTGACCTAAGCATGAACCTTTACTGACTAGCATCCAGGTTTAGTCACAGGATCAAGTGATTAGTAATTTCAGGGTCTCGTTTAGTGTCCACAGTGAAGCAAATTTATTGCATTCAAGGCAAATATAATCTGAGTTGAAACAAGTAACAAAGTTTGAATATCATATTCACTGGACATTTCCAGAGCAGTCCTAAAATATTGAAGTAAAACATAACCTTGCATCCATTAAAATAATCCATACACATTTCAAAGCTACTTCACAATGACAAACAAATGCTTTTTTTCTGAGCATGATGTAAACAGACACGGGTGTAGTAGTTTGAAACGGTTGAAACTTTGGCGTGTGAATTTCTAAATCCTGCTCTGCAGTTTCATGCAGTATTTCCCCAGCTTTTCTCATCACAGTTCAGTGTATTAGCAGCCACACGTCCCGCATTTCATTCAATCCCTGAGGGTCCTGTTCATGTAACTGAAGTGTTGATTATTCATTTTAAAGGGCTTATGCTGGATTCTTCTTACTGCTTGGTTGGCGTTTCATACTATATAATGGCTTGAGAGAGTTTTTCTTCTGGTGTACGTGTGAGTAAGAGAGAGAGAGGGAGTGTGTGCATGTGTGTGTAAATGTTTGCCTTCAAGTATGAGTGTTTGTTGAGAGAGGATCATTAACATCCACAGCCGCTCTGTCCATCAGGGGGCGTGTCTTGCAGAATTGGGCTTTTGTGATTGGTTAATATGCTGGGGTCTCCGTCCAAGCTCTCGTTCATTTTGTCGCAGATGATGTCGACCAGCCGCTCAAACACCTGCTTGACGTTAATGTTATCTTTTGCACTCGCCTCGAAAAACTGGAAGCCTGCAGAGAAACAGAAGAGACAGCAGCTCGAGTTACACACAAAATACGAAATAAAATCAGATTTGAATAAAACTGCATGGTTTATTAATCTAAACGGCAAAATAAAAACATTCTACACATATAATTAGTGGCCAGCTGATATTTGGAATTAAGTTTTCTGTTTGGCCGTGGGACTTTTATTTTGAAAGACGCAGAGGAGCTTCCAATTCTCCATCTTTATTAGACGTTTGTTTAAAGTCACCATTAAATCGAAATTAACTATCCTTATTTTTTTAAGAAATACTGTAGAAAAATTCAGTTTCATACCGACTTCACCAGTTAAAATAAACGAAACGCAAATGCTTTAATACTTTTTTTAACCCATATACTGTGAGATATAAGCTTTTATATGAATTTTTGACATATCTAATACATAATAAATGCCAACAAACCTCACAAACATCTGCAAATCCAGCTGTTAGTTATTCTAATGATACAAAAATCAATGTTTATATATTAAGTATAATGTGTTTATTGTATATATATGAAGAGTTCAGATGCAAAAGCCTCTAAATGCCATTTGAAATTTTCTTCTAAAATGATCATTTTTATCAAACTTGTATATTTAAGTTCAGTAATTTCACTTAAATGGCAATGAAGATTACCTATTAATTGTCAACACACAACCAATGTATGTGTGTTTTTTATATCCTCCATCAAATCTATAATAGTCATCCACTACATTTAATGTCATAACTCATTATATCTAACATCTATTGAGCAATAAATGTCAGCATACACCCTCTGAGCAACACTTTGAAAGGCCTGCATCATTCATAGCATTTCTTCCTGTCTTTTCTTCTGTCCAAATAAGGCTGTGCAGCACAGAGAAGATTCAGAGGGTGACGTGTCCCGCACAGGGCCCAAAATTAACACTCGCCAAGCGCCAAAGGAGAACTTGGCTTTAAAATGGTCCGTTCACATTTCATTCCAAATCTGTATTTTTTTATGAGAAAAAATATGTATTTTGAAGAATATCCATGCAACTAAATGTCATACAATGGAAGTGCATGGGGACTGGAACTACAAAAGGACAAGAAAGGTACGTATTATAAAAGCAGCATTTACAGCTATATAAACAATAATGCATAATGGCACAGCAAGTTAGAAATTATTTTCCAGCCAGTAAAATTCACCCACCATTTGGGAGGGATTGCAAAAAAAACATAACTGACCCAATCGGTAAGCCCCGCCCCTCTTAGTTACTGTTACTATCTCAGACAAACAAATCTTATCATACTTTTAAGCGCTCTGGCGAATGCTCGCACAGTACAATATATGAATACCCATGCCTATCCTTTAGTCTCAGGGTACCTGGAATCAGTGTTACAAGCACCGTAGTCACATAGTTGTACCATTTTTGAAGCATAAACATCATAAAACCGATGAGAGCTTTGGATGTTTCTCTATGGCGCTGAAACCTAAAGATGTCCGGCCCCTTGCAACTGATACTCAACTGTCATTGGCTCATCTGCGTTTGAGGGGAGGGGCTTACCAATAGGCCAATTCTAGAACCGTGCATGCTCAAGTCTTTATTTATAGGCTTGTGTGTGTCTAATGCTTTCTTTTGTCCAGTAATATACCTAGCTCATTAGCCAGTCTTTCCCCGTCCTCTCTGGCCACCAGCCTGTCGTCCTCCAGATCACATTTGTTCCCCACCAGAATCACCTGAGCGTTGTCCCACGAGTACGTTTTAATCTGAGTTGACCTGAAAAACACACACACACACACACACACTTTTGAACTGACATGCTCATGAGTGCACTCCTTGTGGCCATTATAAAATGTGTGGCACATTTCAATCACTCTCACTAGGTTACAACCTAGTGAGAAGGCAGATTGGTATTAAATAAAATAATTATTATTACTCTGGGACCTTAGTATCGTGTAAGACTATAAATAAAGTAAACTCACCAGTCCTGCACGGCGTAGAAGGAGTCTAGGTTAGTGATGTCATACATTAGCAGGAAGCCCATGGCCCCTCTGTAATACGCTGTGGTTATGGTTCGGTACCTCTCCTGCCCTGCTGTGTCCTGAGAAACAACATACAAGCATCCTAAATATAGACATTAAACACATGTTCTACACATCTGAGTGAGTTATTTTTCCTCTATGGTTGGTTGCTGTTATGTCTCGCTTTAAGAATGTAATATTTCAGTAGAGTGCTGAAAGACTTAATAAATAAATAAATAAATAAATATATATATATATATATATATATATATATTAGGGTTGTCAAAACGATTAATCGCGATTAATCACATAAAATAAAAGTTTGTGTTTACATAATATATGTGGGTGCACTGTGTATAATTATTTTGTATATATATAAAAAACACACATGCATGTATATTTAAGAAAAAAAATGTTATTTATATATAAAATATTTATATATAATATAAATTATATATAAATCTATATACAGAATATACATGAAAATATTTCTTAAATATATACAAGCATATGTGTGTATTTATATATAATAATTATTCACTATGCACCCACATATATTATGTAAACACAAACTTTTATTTTGGATGTGATTAATCGCGATTAATCGTTTTGACAGCCCTAATATACAGTATAACAATTAATCACATCCAAAATAAAAATTTGTGTTTACATAATATATGTGGGTGCATAGTGTATATATATATATATTTTTTTTTTTTCATGTATATACTGTAAATAGATTTATATATAATTTATATTATAGATAAATATAAATATTTTATATATAAATAATATATTTTTTTAAATATGCATGTGTGTGTATTTATATGTATATATATATATATATATATATATGAAGAATTTTGAGTGATGATGCAAATTATGAGTTTAATAACAGTTAATAGCAATGCACAATTACTCACACAGGAGGGATCACAACTACCAACTACTCGAATTATAAAAATAAAAATCACAGCGATACTGAAAATGTTAGATAACTTTATATTGGCAGCAAAGCTTACTTTTATGATGGATGGATGGATGTGCTTTTTGGGGATTCAAAATCTCAGTTACTATTCTCTCCCATTATAAAACTTGAAACTTGAAAGAGCCCAGATATTTGTTTAATATAACTCCGATTGTGTCTATCTGAAAAAAGATAATTAAGATGTCATATACACCTATGTTGGCTTGAGGGTGAGTAAATTATGGGATAATTTTCATTTTTGGGTGAACTACACCATTAATGCAAATCATAATATTTGATCATTTCTGTTAATGCACGTCTAAGTGCAATTAAAAAAAAACCCAAAACGTAATTATTCAAGTAAATGCAATGCAAATGAAACAGACTCAGGGGGTTTAGAGGTTAACAGCCATGTTAATCTGGTAACTAGGCAACGTTTGATTAGTTTCCATGATACTGAAAGCCTTGAGTTGATTTAGAATGCTGTGACCTCACCTATGTAGGTTCCCATGGTAACTCTTGGTTTGGGCAGCTGTTAGAGGGCTGTATATATGTATTGTACTTTACGGGAAGAACTGAGCTCAACTAATGGGAGCTTAACAAAAGCCTCAGCCCCTTCTTTCAACAGAGATAAGACGTGCTAGCTACAACACACACACACACACACACGATGATGACTAACTTTATAACAAAGACAAATGAACCATTTCTGCCAATGCAATCTTACATGCTTCATTCTGATCCGAAAGCAACCTTTAAAGTCAGGAAATGATTCTCCAATGTCCATGACTGTGTCAATACAGCAGAGCACTGTGATGACTAACCCTATGTAATGCGTAATATTTGCTCTTCTTCATAGCAAAATGCCTCAAATTACATTCGCCCTTGCCTTTAAATGACAAACTCCTCCTTAAAGTCAACAAGACAGAGAGAGTACATGCAAATGAGACACACACATACTGTATACGTTACTTTCAACAAATATATGAAACACTTATATTTGTCCCAAGAGTTTATAATAAAAAAATATAAAAAAAAAATCACTGAAGGCACAAATCCCCAAGGTTTTTTTTTTTGGTGACTACTACAGATTGTTATGGCAAACTAATATATTTTAAACATTACATGAAAATACGCTTGTTTTAAACACCCCTAACCTGTTTGTACTGCATTTTATTTTATACTCTTTTAATTACTCTTATTTCTTTTGATTATTTTAATTTCCTCTGTGTAAAGCACTTTGAATTACCATTGCGTAAGAAATGTGCTATATAAATAAACTTGCCTTGCCTCTTAAAATAAGGATTTAGTCCTGCTCCATCTCAGAGGTCTTGACCTGAACTTTGAACTGTATCCTGAAGTTCATGAAAGAATGATTTATTTTGGCCGTTAAATGGATAATTTATTTTGGTAATCCACTTAAGACATTCTACTAACTTTAAGTAACTACCTGTCATGTTGTCAACTGCCAGTCATTCGAGTAATACAGTCTGCTTAACATCTGCTAACACTTTATTTTGATGCCCGCCAAAACTCATTCTGCTGATTATAAGTCAAATTGAAGAGTTCAGATGCAAAAGCCTCTAAGTGCCATTTGAAATTTTCTTCTAAAATGATCATTTTTATCAAGCTTGTATATTTAAGTTCAGTAATTTCGCTTAAATGGCAATGAAGATTACCTATTAATTGTCATTTAAGTGAAATTACTGAATTTAAATTTACAAGTTTGATAAAAATGGTCATTTTAGAAGAAAATTTCAAATGGCATTTAGAGGCTTTTGCATCTGAACTCTTCAATTACTAACCCTAAATACTCTAATGAGAGTTAGTTGAGATGTAGTTGTGAAGTTACAGTTAGTTAAAATATCTAAATTGTAACCGAAAGTCTAGTAAATATACAGTATGTATGGAGATACAACAATACAAACAGCATTTGATTATTTTACTTCTTACTCACTGCTATAGAAATATAGTCAATAAAACATGACTTATTATTAACTAAACATTACCAAACACTTAAAGTTGCTCCTCCGCACCCACTAAATACACCACACACACACACATATACACAGCACAAGGCTCGGACTGCGCTCTGGGATCTTGGTGACAGAAGATGGTCTTTAAAGCGGATTTAATGCAGTGGTTCTCTACAGGTACAGCCAGGGAAAAAGTGCAATGCTAAATGTAAATAATACAATGCAACTAACCATATATTCAATATAGTTAATAATGATAAAAGCATCAGTGCAATATGATTCAACATTTGGGACTGTCCCATCAGCTGTGCATCAGCCTTCACATGACATCATTTTCCTCGGCTTTTACAATTTTCACTTGCCGTATTATAAAATTTTTAATTAATACCTGAGGAGGGAGAATATCATCTGACTTGATGGTGGACTCTAACTTGGGCTAGCAAGCAACCCCCTAGCAACTACCTAGAAAACCCTAGCAACCACATAGTAACAACTTACCCACAATCCTAGGACATGTTTTGTTTTGCACATGTAATGTAAAAATTGAGTTACTACATTACAATCTATTCTAGAGAATTTCAGATTACTGGAGGCAGAGCTGAGTTGTTCTATTATCAGCAAACAAGTGCATTCTGGGAAAATGCTACTCAACACCTCTTAAACGTTCTCACCCACTTCCTTTCATCAACAGAAAGTACTGTGGCTTCCTCTGTCGAGGACGGCTGTGAACTGCCGAACAACGACATCTAAAATTACTGTTTCAAAACAAAGGAATTTTTACAGAATTTAACAAACAGACTTAAAACACTTATGCAGCCACAAAAACACACACCAGATCATAAAACATTATTTGGCAGCACTGGGCCAACGTCCTGTCTCAGTATTGATTCAATTAGTGATTCAGTGCAGAAGGCAGATGGATGCGGGTCTGGATGGTCAAAAAGCACAACCAATTTGATTTTATGGATTTTTTTAAAGGTTCCCTCAAAATGGATTTAGGCCTGTGTGTGTGTGTCCCACAAATAATGCATCAAATGATGTGGCCATCTGGTTTGGGTTGGTGTGGATGTTTGTAACATTGCTCACACACACACAAACCACCTAAATTATCTTGATCAAAGTATTACGAAGTCATACTGACACATGGTTAGTGGATCCTCTTTTCACCACATTCGACTTTGGCAATAACAAGTCTTTCTTTTACCTGCAATGAAACTGAATGCATTTAAACTCTGGCAACTAAAAGCATTGCACCAAAGACATAGTCAGACTAAAGCGCAACAGTCGGGTTTCGGAAGAAAAAAAATCCCTATTTTCGATTTGCTGGTGAAAAACTACAATACCCATAATTCTGCAGAGAAATGCAATGAGAGAGCACCTCATTACAGTACACAAGATCCAGGAGGCGGAGTCCAGATATAAGGGGTGGAGATGGGTAGGATTAGGGGTGGGGTTAGGGGTTATGGTGGCGGAAATGGGTAGGATTAGGGGTGGGGTTAGGGATCAGGGGGTGGAGATGGGTAGGTTTAGTTACATATAAGGTGGGAGGAGTTGGATCCTTGGATTTCGTGTTCTGCAGTGGGGACCATCTGCCTGTGTTGGCTGTTTTTTTCGTTTATCAGCTGGACAAAATCGTTCTGATCATATCGTTTCTGTGTTCCGTTATCGTTATATCGAACTCTGCTATTCTTTAATATTGAGAAAACTATTTTTAGAACGATATATTTATAGTTATCGTCCTTGGTGTGAACGGGCCTTTAGTATCCCAGGTTTTCGTGGCCGATTACATTATACCATTTTCAACTAAAAACTTTTTATGCGTTTGGCCGTTAATTTCACAACAACGACGTTTTCGGAGCCTGAAAATGCTAACTTTTGAAAACGGGATTCAAAGTGCAAGTTTTTGAAAAGGATACCATTGTGTACAACTTTGTTTAAACTACAAAACCACAAATTTGTTAAAAAACGGTGAATTACGTGTTCAGTCTATAGTCTTTCTTTACAAAATGACATCGCCATCTACTGGCCTTTTTAAGTAACCATAACTCCTATGGGAAAAAGTCTTCCCATATATGGCACTAAAATGTGAGCGATACACACTAACGCACTCTACTGAAGTCTGGTCTACTTCCAAGCTTATTCTGACCAAAAACTGCACACTTAGAGCGAGAAAAAATTATCAGATTAATGTTTAAAGCATCCAGCAACAGTCTGTTTTGTTTTTATGTGTCATTTAAAGGGGCAGGTACATCTAAAATAGTTCACAATGATATACCATTGACGAAATAAACAAATTCAAAATATGCACACCACTTTTTGACTCAAATTTGAATGAATAAATATAGGCTACACACTCACCCATATCTGCAGTTTGACTCGCTTCTCGTTACGGTAAACCGTTTTGACTTTGAAGTCGATGCCGACCGTGCTGACGAACGCAGAGGTGAAGGAGTCGTCAGCGAAACGGAACAGAAAACTAGTTTTTCCAACACTGCTGTTGCCAATGATGAGGAGCTTGAACATGTAGTCAAAATTCTGATCGGCCACATCCTTCTGCACCTGCGTCTGATTACGGGTATCGCTGGCCGACGCCATCTAGAGGGGCGGAGAAAAAGTGTAAAAGTTTAATAAATGATGGTTGTCTAACCCTCCAGAATACCACCTTCATATGTTGGGCCCTGAGAATGCTGTGATACTTTTGCTCAAATATGCTGGCTGTCTTGGTCAACAAACTCACAACCAAGAAGTGAAGTGACACAGGAAATAACGAAAAATCACAACGTGAGTCAGGAGGTCTCATTCGCGACTGGATTTATTCCTGTTAAAATCAAAGACTGTAAAAAAAATGGACGACGCCCCTTCGCTCTCTTCCATTGGTTCAGGTCTTTTGTATGTGCTTCTTAAATATAGAGGCGTTTTACTAAAGATAGACGTGAACATAACTGATGTCCATTGCATATGCAGATCGATATCTAAAAGTTTTTTATTTTTCTTCTCACAACATTTACAATATTTAAATCGGATTACAATGCCAACAATAAAAAGAACTAGCTAGGTTAGCGGATCACCTTAAAATTACAATAGTCACTGTGCCAGATTATGCGATTAATATGGGCAAGAAACAAGTCAGACAACACATTTCCTACCGACCAATCGTTGTTTGCCGTCGACATGAGTGATGTCATAGAGAAGACGAAACTAGCCGTTCCTCCCTCTAAATCAGGTCTCCCCAAACCACCAGTTAATGACTATCCGAAGTAAGTATATATGCATGATATAAATTTAAAATCCGCATAGCTTACTAATGCATACGGAAACACATTAGTGCATAATAAATCCAATTGAACATAATTTTATACACTTGATTAACTGTTAATTAATAAATAATAATGACAGCCTACCAAGTGAATAATTGAACATCATTCATTTGTTTTATTTATAACTGAAATATTTGGACATTTAACCCTTCATTTAACTAATTACATTAAAGATGATTAAGAACATATGGTGCAAATTTTTGTACGTAAACTAAGCTATCAGGCTAATCGCTTATCTGTATGCTATGCTAGTAGATAAGCTAACTAATAGAGACATAAATGGCTGTTATAATGTAGTTGAAACGGCATTTATCATAACATGATTTTGGAGGAATTGTAATCAGGCGCTAAAGAGAGTACCTATTAAAAGCAGTAAACTAATGGGATTGCTTGGGGTTCTAAAGGAGACCCAATTCTAGAGGAGGACCCAAACTACATCTTCCATGTTAGCATAATCATGTGACCTTCTAGCATCAGTTAGCCTACGTCATCTGGGGACTATTTACTGTTTTACGAATACAATGAATTTGGACATACTACTCTGTTGGCATACTGTTTTTCACATGCTATAGTAGTGAAGTATATGATTTCGGATGCAGCAAAACAATGGTTGTACTAACTTAATGCTAATTCCAGTACTCACCCAGTGCTGATTTGACTCTGAATTTAGTCATTTATCACAATTTCCACAAAACTGTTGGCTAGTTAAAATCAGGGCTAAAATCGAGCAGTGTACCTGGCATTATCTAAAGCACTGTTGATACTCTGACATGTAGTTAAGTATTCTTCTTGCACTGTCATCTCTCTCTCTTTCTTTCTTTGCGCATCAGACATGCTGAGTGAGGATCTTTCCTTGATTCAGAGCCATTACATTAGAGACCAGCTCAGCACAATTCATTCTGGACAGAAACCAGTGCTTAAAGTGGGAAGCACGTAATAAGAATAGGGGAAAGAGTTCACCCGAAAATACAGATTCTATCACTATTGTGTGTAGCTACTATCCTGTGGTACTATGTGATGATTTTTGTTGTTATTTTGCTCAGTAATTATTATTTTTTTTGGTCCTATTTAGCTTTAATTTAGATTTACATTGACATTTATAATTTAGATTTATTTTTTGTTAGTAATTTTAGTACTTCAGCTTAGTTAATTTTAAGTTTTTATATTTTTATTTTAGGCCTATATCATTTTTATATTTTATTTTAGCTTGATTTCGATCAACAAAAACGGTTTTCAATTTAGTTTTATCTAGTAAGCAACAAACTGGTTTTATGACTTAAGATTTTCTGTGAGTAACTACTTAAATTTCAGCCTCTTTGTCACAGAAAACTTTGTTATATCACTTCAGGAGTCTTGAATAGCCTATAAATTAATAAATCCTAAGAATTACTTTTATAGTATTTTATGGGCTTTTTACAGTCCCTTTTGAGCCTGACAAACATAAACACATTAAGACTCTTCGGAAAGCCTTCAATTTTTGTTCCACAGACAAAAACAACACCATACAGTTTTTGAACATGGGGATGAGTAAAATAATGACATGCAGTGAATTGATTTCAGGAAGATTTTTTGCCATTGAGATGACTTGGGAAAAGTGTCCCCATCAACTTGAATTCACCCAAAATTATTCCCTTAAACAAACACCCATTTCCTTATAACAAAAACGAGACCTTCCTGAACAAGTATTAACATCCTGCTCAAGCACACGAGAAAGAAGTGATCACATTAACACCTGTAAATTACCTGAAGAGGGAGTTACCATACCAGGATATGACACACCTTACACACATGAATGAACACAATACTTTTGTGCCACTGCAATTTGAAATAAAATGTGAAAGCCTTTTTGCGCATGTAGGCTGAGATTAAATGACAAGTTAGATTAGATCTGACACAAACAGCAGCACACACCCCAAACTATGAAATCTAACGTTACAGATCTGTCAAACACTCAGAAAATATGAATATGGTCATGTCATCAATACCTCAATTCTGCGGTTGAAAATGAAACAGAGATATTTGAATGAATAGAGATATTTGAAACGGTTCCAGTCATGCTCCCATATGGACATCTTCACACATATCTCACTACTGTAAACGATTAATGAAAAATGCATATCCTTCGGGCACAAACATAATATGGTGACTAACCTTATTTGTCTCTTCTTAGAGGTGTTTATTTCACTCTAAAAAGTTGATGTTCCGCGTGTTTCCTCAGCTGGTTATGGACATCCAGTTTCACTTTTCCAGCAAAACACACTGGAAATGGTCCACTCACTCACTCGCCTTATCGGGTTTAAAACCGAGTCTTCCCTTCCCTTCAGAGGGGCGTTGCAAAGCCAGAAGCTTGATGTCTGCAGGGACCTGGCTGTCGACCAGTTTTTTTGTTTGTGCTGACGGCTCGTCGAAAGGGCGATGGCTGTTCCCAGATCAGCTAGTGGCCCTGGCGAGCGTCCAGCTGAACTCTCTGAGCAGCCAATCAACAGGTCTGCTGTCAGTCAGACACACTCAGCAATACATCATCTGCCACTTACATACGGGTCATTCTGTCAAACGGATGCCCTCAGCAGCAGCCTCTAAAAGTGGGGAAAAAGTAACAGGATCGACAGTAGTAAGGTTTATCAACACAAGCTTTGTTATGAATCTACACGATGTAGGCTACATAATAAAGAGATTTTAACGCTGATAGACTTACAAATGTCCATTCTCCACTTTTTAATCATCACTTACTATGCTACTATACAAAATAAGGCAACTGACAAACACACACACACATATATATATATATATATATATATATATATATATATATATATATATATGGGGAGGTAGTAGCACCTCATTGCAGTACAAGAGATCCAGGGGGCGGAGTTGGATCCAGATCCAATGGGTGGATTAGAGGTGGGGTTATGGATCAGGGGGTGGAGATGGGTAGGATTAGGGGTGGGGTTAGGGATCAGGGGCGGAGATAGGTAGGAATAGGGGTGGGGTTAGGGATAGGGGCGGAGATAGGTAGGAATAGAGGTGGGGTTAGTGATAGGGGCGGAGACAGGTGGGATTAGGGGTGGGGTTATGGATCGGGGGCGGAGATGGGTAGGTTTAGGTATATGAAAGGTGGGAGGGAAATTCTCCCCCTGCATTTCGTGTTGGTAAAGTCCTCACAGATTTTGTTTTAATAAATCAAATGTAAATTCCTGCAGTTAGACTTAATGTTGTCACATTTTCCTGGTTAAAATATTACTTTATGTTAGGCAACATAAAAAACAAAAACAAAAAAAAATTAAGTTTTGTATTTTTACTAGGGTTGTCAAAACGATAAATCGCGATTAATCGCATCCAAAATAAAAGTTTGTGTTTACATAAAATATGTGGGTGCACTGTTTAATTATTTTATATATATATAAAAACACACATGCATGTATATTTAAGAAAAAAAATTATTTATATATAAAATATTTATATTTATATATAATATAAATTATATATAAATCCATATACAGAAAATGCATGAAAATATTTCTTAAATATATACAAGCATGTGTGCGTATTTATATATATATATATAATAATTATACACAGTGCCCCCACATATATTATGTGAACACAAACTTTTATTTTGGATGCGATTAATCGCGATTAATCGTTTTGACAGCCCTAATTTTTACATTAACAATGTAATGTTCTTTTTATTAAAACCAGTAAGAGTATCAAAGTATCAACAATTTATGAGAGGCTACTAAATTACAAGCTAACACAAATTATTTCTTTTAATAAATCCTTCAGTACATTAAGTCAATCTTTTTTTTATTTAAAGATATTTATTATTTTATGTGATATTCAGGTACATACAGTATAGGTACAGAAACAAGCAAATCTAAAATCTCCTAGTTGCAAAAGAGGAACACAAAAGCAAGCACCATCAGGAATTGGGCAATCTAAAGCATGGCTGTAAAACACACACACACACAGGTTTCAGCTTGTTTTACACACTAAGGTGTTTATAAGCAGAGCTATGGATTATTTGAGCAGATTTTTAATTAGGGCACATATTTGAAAAAAAAATTAAATAAATAATCATACTGAACCAAATATAAAAATTGCTATTTAAAAATAAAAATAAAAAAAGCATAAAATAAGTCAGTCAGTCAGAAATCACAAAAGTAGGCTTCAGCTTGGTTTGAGGTCTGTGATTGGCCGGATCGTTGGCCTCCCACAGCCTCAGAAACTCCTGCTGATAGGGCTGCACGAGCGCCGGCTCCTCTGTAATGATGACGTTTTCTTTGTTGCTCTGGACTGCGGTTAGGGTCCAGTTGAGGGAGCCAGTGATCAATTTCTTGCCATCCACTAATGCAAACTTATGATGCATATGAACAGCTGCGCTCATCTCGTGCCTCACACAGATGCCTGGAACAGAGGTGAAAACCAACAGATGGGAAACTATCAATTAGCTCCAAATCCACTTGCAAATTAACAACAGATGCGATTTATACACATCTGTCAAACCCGCCGTGTGAATCATCTAGAGCTCCTTTAATTCTGCACTAATGCGTCAGGCCGTGAGTTTCACAGTACGCGGTTGCCTGGGTGTGAGAGCTAGCAGAAGTTACAGAAGTGTGTGTGTACTGACATAACAAAGGTTGAGCTAGACAGAACATGTGCGAGCTGTGCTGCTGTTGTAATAGAGGTATGACAGACAGTTTTATCATTTTGCAGCAGTCATTAATCATTAAAAACATGGACATATGAGGGAAAATGTATTTTTTTTAGACTGGGAGAGTAATGAAAATTAATAAACTATAAAAAGGCAGAGACATTTCTGTGGTTGAAATTTTTTAGTAATGTTCAGGAACAAAATAACTCTTTTGACGCCGACGTTTTACGCTTCATGACTAAACGAAGGGCGCCAATGTGAGTGTGCACACCCGCGCCATTTTTTAAAACTACACTGTGTAACTCTTTTAGTTTATTCTTATCTAAACACACTTAGTTCTTTCAAATAAAAAAATATATATGTATTTTTATATAATACATATTTAAAAATATATGTGCTCATTAATGTATATTTACTTCATTCAAGTAATAAAGTATTCTCGTGAGTGTATAATATGCCATTTAAAACACATACGGGTAAGGGGTTCTAATGTCGGTCGCCATGTTGCCCCTCCATCTTGAAAGTACATTAGCCAAAGAGGGACATACCCGTTAATTCAAGCTTCGCCTTTTGTGTTTACGTTTGAGTTAACACTCATGGACAAGGTCGAACTGGAAGCCATGTTAATCTTGGACAACATTGGCCACCGTAGGAGTTAAAACGAAGTCGGAATTGAGAGGAACAGAAACTAATATTCCCTGGATGGTCATATACCTTTTCTCCACTAGATGGGGGTAAAAAAAAAAAATCACACAGTGTAGCTTTAAAAAAACATTTTGTTTTTTTAGCATGACATGCCGCGTCAAAAACTATCTGACCAATGAGATTGCCGCTTTTGCTCACGTGTTTGGAGCTTCTGAAGTTAGAGTAAAACACAACTCGGGGGCGCTCAAACTCAAAACGGTCTTGCCGAGCACACATACGTAACGGAGAAGAAGATCTACGCCAAGTAGCGTCACCGTCTACGGTATATACAAGCTCACGTCAGCACGTCTGTGTATCTATCAGCAGGAGCAAGTCCATACTTGCAATGCAGCAGCAATAATACACACACACCTGCTTTACGAAGGGTGCCGATCTGAGATCCAGTGATGGTCATGTAGTCTCTGTCCGTAACGACTCGTATGACGACTCCCTGTTTGTGCAGGAGGAGAATCCCTCTACTCAGCTCCATGTGAGAGAAGGAGAACACACACAGGTCCAGTGAGGTACGTGCGGACAGGAGATGCTCGAGGAGCCTGGAGAAGGACGTCTCAATGCCGTGCGGGAGGGGACATGCACTGAGGGCCAAAAGAAGCAAGAAAAATGAAATGTTTTACACATTGTTATATATTTAGACTTGAAAAAGTGGACTAAAGTACCAGGGGAAACGTCTATGGCGCGTGAACAGGTGCTCGACACAGACATGGGGTGAAGGGAAGAACAGAACTTCTTTCAGGGGCCCGCGAGAGACTCTCAGACGCCGCGTCAGCCAGTCAAACCACTCCACACCTAGAACGAAAGCTACCGCTCCCAGCCCTAACACTTTCACCAGCTCTTTAAATGACATCTGAGAATACATACAGAGTAAGAACGGATTAGAGTAGTAAAGAGCGTTGTATTACACTTTAGGAACAAACAAAAAGTAATAAAGACTGTACATTCCTGAACTTTTTTGATCTACCGTTTCATTGCACACATACAAGTTCAACCAGCCAGTTATTATTGCAAATCAGGGCCCTTGTCATCAGGGGGCACAGATCCTGCATGGATGGTGCGCACCCACACAAATGTTTACCAATACATAATGAATTATTTCAAATTATTACACTGGAATAATTGTTTGTAATTGTCAAGAGGCAACATTCTATTTAATTAAATAATTCATGTCAAAACAATATGCGAGATTTTGTCGTGTCAATTTATGTATTTTACCATACCATACCAACTTTATTTGTTAAGCACTTTACAGCAACCTAAGTTGAACCAAAGTGCTGTACAGAAAAACATAAACATACATACATACAATTAAAACCCTACATTCATCATTAGTAACAAACAGTATTCATGGAGTCGATATCCTGCTAGGCATCAAAAGCCAGAGAGAAAAGATGGGTTTTAAGAAGTTTTTTAAAAACAGGTACAGAAGAAGCTTGTTTAACATGCAAAGGCAGATCATTCCATAGTTTAGGGGCAGACACGGCAAAGGCACGGTCCCCTCTGAGTTTACGCTTAGTTTTAGGCACAGTCAGGAGCAGCTGATCATCTGACCTGAGAGCGCGGACGGGTTTATACGAGTGAAGAAGCTCAGAGAGGTAAGGCGGAGCAAGGCCATTTAATGATTTAAAAGTAAATAACAGAATTTTAAAATGGATCCGAAATTGAATAGGCAGCCAATGTAGTGAAAATAAAATTGGGGAAATGTGCTCCCGTTTACGTGTGCCTGTTAAAAGACGTGCTGCTGCGTTCTGTATCATCTGGAGACGGGTGATGGAGGACCCATTAACCCCCACATACAGTGAATTACAATAGTCCAGCCGTGTTGTTACAAAGGCGTGGATTGCAGTTTCAAAATGTTGTCTAGACAAAAATGGCTTTATTTTGGCCAGCTCCCTCAAATGAAAGAAGCTTGATTTGACAACAGCTTTAATCTGATTGTCAAACTTAAGCTCACGGTCCACTTTAACACCAAGGTTTGAAATACAAGGTTTAATGTATGGAGCCAAAAAGCCCAGGTCTATCGGTGGGGTACCAGTGGTGCCTCCAAAAACCATCACCTCTGTTTTTTCATCATTAAAATTTAAAAAGTTCAGGGCCATCCACGCTTTTATGTCTTTGAGGCAATTGAGTAGATGTCCAACCGAGTTATCATTCTTCCTTTTAAGAGGTACATAAATCTGACAGTCATCTGCATAACAGTGGAATGAAATGCCATATTTCCTAAGTATGGAACCAAGAGGAAGCAAATACAAAGAGAAGAGTAGAGGACCAAGGACAGAGCCCTGTGGGACCCCACACAGGAGAGGAGCAGAGGAGGAAGCATATTCACCTACACTAACACAAAAAGTTCGATCTGCTAAGTATGACCTAAACCATTCCAGTGCTATGCCATTTATGCCCACCAACTGCCTTAAACGTGAAATCAAAATGTCATGATCCACTGTGTCGAATGCAGCAGTTAAATCTAAAAGCACAAGGATAACACAGTCGCCAGAGTCAGTCGCTAAAAAGATATCATTGAAAACTCTTAAAAGAGCTGTTTCAGTGCTGTGCAAGGTTTTAAAACCGGACTGGAAAACCTCTAGTATACTATGTTCATTCAAAAAAGCCAATAATTGACTATGCACAATCTTCTCCAGGATTTTCGAAAGGAGGGGCAGTTTGGAAATAGGCCTAAAATTAGAAAAAACCGACGGATCTAGCGCAGGTTTTTTAATAAGAGGTTGAACTACTGCATGTTTTAAAATTTTAGGCACCACACCCGAGGACAGACTGCTGTTTATAACTGCAATTACAGATGGTCCTATAGTGGGGAGAACCTCTTTAAATAGTCGAGGGGGGACAGCATCATTAGGAGAACCCGAGGGCTTCAAGTGACCAACAATCTCCTCTAAAAAGGAGAAAGTCACCGGCTCAAAATGATCAAAAACAGCCGAGCAGGGGACTGAGATTGAAGGGTCAGGAGCTGCAGGTGCAATTCGGGACCTAATAGAAGTGACCTTATCAGTAAAAAAGCATAAAAAATTTTCACACATAGCAGTGGATGCCTCCATACAAGCATTCTGTGGGGCATTTAAAAGTGAATTAATGGTGTTAAACAAGACATGAGGCTTATGACAATTTGACAAAATAATATCTGAAAAATGTTTCCTTTTAGCATCTTTCACAGTTTCCTGGAAATGACGCCAGCAATCCCTTAACATTTGGAGAGACACTTGCAGTTTGTCCTTCTTCCACTTGCGCTCAGCCCTACGGCACTCACGTCTGGCCACACGAGTCCTGTCATTTAGCCAGGGCTCAGATTTAGTTTTAGGCAACCTGGATTTTAATGGAGCCACACTGTCCAAAACAGTTTGACAGGTGGAGTGAAACCATGCGCTAAGCTCTTCTGTGTGCAATGCAGACTCAGGAGTGATGGCATTCTGATTAAAAGTAGCCGAGAACTGGGCAGCAGTGGAAGGGTTAATCATGCGACATCGCCGTGCAGCAGCGCGAGGTTTGAGTGTATGACAAGAAAGAGCAGTCTCAAATAACACAGGCATATGGTCGGAAAACACCGCGTCACATATCTCTAGATTAAGAACAGGCAAACCATATGATAAAACAAGATCAAGTGTGTGTCCATGTTCCTGTGTGGGTCCAGACACAGATTGCACCAGATTAAAAGACTCAATGAGGTTTAGAAAACCCTTTGTCATTGGCTTGTCAGGACAACACACATGAACATTAAAATCCCCAACAATAAGAACACGATCATATTTAGGCATGATTTCAGCCAGAAAATCAGCAAAATCATTTAAAAAATCCTTGTTGTACTTGGGGGGCCGATAGACCACAACACACAACACTGTGTGAGAGCGACCAATCTCAAATAAACTCACCTCAAAGCTGCTGAAAGCGGATGACAACATTATCTGTTTACATTTATAATGGCTCTTATATACAGTCGCTATTCCTCCTCCTCGACCAGATTTTCGCGGGGAGTTAAAGTAGCAGCAATCATGGTGTAAAAGTTCTGTGAAAGCGCTGGACTCACCATCACTCAGCCATGTCTCAGTTACACAGAGAAAATCCAATCCTCGGGACGTGAAAAGTTCTTTTAAGACAAAAGTCTTATTTGCTAGAGATCTAGCATTTACCAGCCCAAACCTGGCAGGAACCGGCGGATCCGCGACGCTAGACGATCGTGAAACCCGACCCAAAGACCGCAAGTTGCTGTGATCGACTCCGCGCCAGCGGGGGCGAGGAGAGCAGGGGCCGCGGGGCTGGAACACCTCTTCCGGGCCGACGACAGGTACCAGCCAGGCGCCGACAGGGTCCAGCAAGCGTCGAGAAATAACGAGGCTTGGCATGTCTCCAAGCTCAGTCCACAAAGGCGTCGAACACCATGCAAGGCGGGCCTTCAACCTCACCAGCCGGCCACTACGTTTTCCCCGGCGGCGGGTGCGCTTTCGTCGGCGCTCTCGCCGAGAAGGTGGGGTCGGGGCGTGCCAAAGGTGAGCCGGGAGCCTCGCCAGGATCGGGGGCAAGCTTTCACGTCCACCATCATCCAATTTTACTAAGTTTCCAACCGAGAATCGTAGATCCAGTAGTGTTTGGCGATCATACACATGCAGAGAGTCGACATCCCGAGCAAAAAACAAAACAAACAGCAAAAACACACACAGCAACGACAGTGACAGACGGCATGCCACACACACTGGCGCCATCATGACCATCACTCCGTCTATCACTCAGTCTATTTTAATAGATAGACTGTTATATAAGAAATCTGTTGCCAGTGACAACAAAAGTTCATTCAACAAAAATATTAAACCACAGATTGACGTGAGTGACCAATGAGAAGCAATTACTCCAGAGGATTGTTTTATAATTTGAAGCGTTTATTAATAATTCAATACTCGTTCTTGCAGATTTATGCTAATCTCCGAAATATATCAGTTAAATTTTACATTTTGGCTGTCATATAATTGCCATAAATGTCCAAGGAAAGTACAAAAACGTGTTTCGGTGTTCGAAGTAGCTAACGTAATGTCTGAAGCTAACTGCTAACATGGATTCTCTTCGACGCTCGTGGTCGCGATTCAGAAAAACGACTAACATGATAAATTAAATTTGTACTTGATAGCATAATTTTCTTTTATAAAGATACGAAAAGACATTTATATCACGAAATGTGAGAATGTTTTGATATAATACCTGTTGGAACATGTCTGCCGAGAGCTCAAGTGACACTGACTGAATCCTAAAGCGAATCTCATGCAAGTTCGGTTCTTTCTTGTGAGTTGGATCTTTTCAATGAATCGGTTGAACACGTTCACAAAACGGGACTAATCGCTTCGACTCGGCTCGCTAGGAGTTTCTCGAATAAAACAACTTACATGCACTTCTTCCCCACATGTTTTCAAAGAGCGAAAATGTAGCCAACGACTAGTACTACACATTGGGTCGAATTGATTGACCGGAGTTGTATTACTTTAATGAATCTTTTTTTTTTTTCAACCCGTTGGTTTTAATAAATAAAATTTTACCATTACGAGTAAAGTCATTTTTCACCCCCCCCCCCAAAAAATGAAAAAGCCATTTTTCACCCCCCAAAAATGTAAAAGACAAACAGGGGGAAGGGGATCGGGTTGTTGTTGTTGTTGTTTTATTATTTTTATTATCATTATTTATTTATTTACTAGGACAGTACATATTAAAAACAGTACACCTGTAAAATGACAGAATTACTTCTCACCTGTTAAAAGTCTAGCTCGTAAATCAATGCCAGCCACATACACCAGCGCGTGAACATGTGGTGATGTTATTGCGTCACGGTGTTAACGATTCACTGAATCGTGTTTTTTATGTAGTTCTTGTTTGAAACTGTATGAATTAGTCAGACCTCCCATCACAATTATGGAAAGTGTGTCAGTGGCTCTCCTTACTAATGCCTTACTAGTAAAAATAAAAAATAGAGGACACATAGGCTACATTTGCTCAAATGTTTATTATCTATAATAAAAGATCGTGTTTTACATTCAAAATGCAGAAGAGGGAAATTTGAGAGTAAGGAAAATTGGCAAAAAGTACCATATAATAACTATATTTTTTTGGAGATGGATATGTAGCTTAGCCTCCATTGTAGGCCGACTCTCTGAAGAGCCTTGGAGTAACAGGATGTCATGGTCCAATATCATTCAATGTTATGGTACCATATCAAACACTGTATCATGCGCTTGTCAGACTAAGACACCATGTTTTTGCATCTGTTAATGAAAATATGAATTAAATATATTTCTCAGAAAGTAGGCCAAAGACTTCTCTTTAATGCTATTCTATTCATAAGCTTTTTTTGTGACAAAAATACAGGCCTAAGCAGTTGCCAAGACATCTTTTCACATTAGCAGACAAGCAAGCACAAGTTGAAAAGATCAAAAGTGTATGACATGCTCAAATACTTTCTCACTTTCCTCTGAACATTGCATCACTTACTTAATACTTACACAAGTGGTGTATATTCTGAACATATATCTGACCAAACATCAGTGTGAATGATTAAACTACTTTTTCTTTAATGATCCTAAAGAATATAAATTAATAACTGATGACAAGGCACCGAATGTAGAGGACAGGGTCTCGTCCTGACCCTACTTCAGAACAATAACTTATACTTTCATTCAACATCTTCATTTTTCAAGGCACTAACTAATCATCATTTGTGTATTTTCAATCACCATTAACATTTTAATCTTTTTCTGATCCAGTATATTCTGAGACTAAAGACCAATTACATACAATTTTAATTTTAGAACTACATCTGATCCGTAATGAAGCACCTAAACAAAGTTGATTTGGAGTTTAGAAGATTTCGTGAGGTAGACGATGCCCTTTAAACTAATCAGAGAGCAGCTTAATTGTTTGTCTAATTAAGTCGAGAAAATGTATCCCTAATTTATCCTTAATTTAGTTAAGCTGGTCTGAGATCAGGAGAAAGGGACATTCTCTACCAATGCTGAATACCAAAGTGCATTAATTAAGGAAGTCAATGGCGTTTTGTTCATTCGGCTTGGCGCAGTATTTGCGATCGTACACTAGACGTGATCCTCCCATCGGAGTTTGGCCGCTCTGAGACGCCATTTTGTTGGTTCCCATCTGCAGAGACACCGTGGTCGAGTCCACCGGGTCTAGATTCACGTTCTTTTCCGTCACTTGTCTTGCCGTGCCAAGAGCAAACATTCCAGCCTACAACAGGACACAGGTGTAGGTCATGATATAATAAATGTATTGCAATTGCAAAAGTTCTGGAATGAAATTTAAGATCCAATGTTGCTTTCTGAATTCCTCCACAATTTTCAAGAGGTGAATTAATAGTGTGATTAAAGTATTTTACCGCCACCAGCAATACATGTATTTCATTTCGCTGTTATGAGTGTTGGCTATGAACGTAGAGGTCATCTCATAATTATAGTGATTTTGGCGTTAATGCAGCACGTGCCCTCACCATACTGGCGCATTTGTTTGTGCCCATTTGGAGGTTTATAGTGGATCGATCCGCTGGTTTCTCCATGCCTATATTGGGATCATAAAGATGACGTCTGGTTCCGTAGGAGGTCATGCCCTTTTGGCTGGCAAATTGATTGGAGCCCATCTGTGAATCAGATGAGAAATAGCATATTTAGTACCGTTCTAAAGTTTGGGGTGTTATCTATCGAAACAATCGCTCATTTAAAAAAATAAATAATAAAGTTCAAGTTTTATAAGCTCAAATGTTCGCCTTGCTCTGTTCTGTGATGTGTGTTCGTGACTCTCCTGTTCGAACTCGTTTATCAAAATGAACGAATCAATTTTTTGTGTCATTTGGTTCATTCAACGAATGAAATGAATGAGTTGACTCAGGAAAAGATTTGTTCATTTTGATGAATAAGTTTATAGGAGAGTCACGAACGCGCATCACAAACCAGAGTAAGGCGATCATTTGAGCTTATAAAACTTAAACTTATTTAAAAAAAAAAAAATCGTTAAATGAAAGATCGTTCCGCTTGATAAGACCCTTATTCATCATCTGAAATCGTTTAAAGGCCTTTGAACAGTTTGCAGTTTGCACTGAAACTGTCTTATGGACCATGAACCGTTTGGTTCCCATTGTGCATGTCTTTCCCATCCCAAGTCCATTATATGGAGAAAATCCTGGAATGTTTCAATCAAAAACCTTAATTTCTTTTCGATTGAAGAAAGAAAGACATGGACATCTTGGATGATATGGGAGTGAGTAAATTATATATATGTTTTATATATATATATATATGTAAGAAATGTTTCTTGATCAGCATATTAAAATCATTTCTGAAGGATCTTGTGACAGCTTTGCCATCACAGAAAAAAAAAAAATATATATATATATCGAAATAGAAAACAGTCATTTAAAATTTCACAATATTATCATATTTCACCAAATGATTCCAGACATTTTACAGTACTAAGTACTACCATTAACTTTGCAACTACATGTCGACTAACTCTAGTAGATTGTCCATTTCTGTGTAATTGCATGTTACGTTATTAAGTATTTGTCATGTGACCTGTTGGCTGATAATGCTTTCCCCTCCTTTCATCTTGTCAGGATTGAATTTCCTTTGCTTTTTTGCAGCATACTTCACACCGATGTCACTTTTTGTGTAGAAGCCTTTCGTCTTGGCCTGGGAGAAAAGAGAACATGGAAAAAGACAGAAAGGCAGAGAGAGTATTGAATATTTTTGATCGTATTTAGAGGTAATTTAAGATGGATTATTTAAGTGTGTCACAGTGAGGAAATATTCACATCAGTAGGCCTATTTAAAGGGATAGTTCACTTTGAAATGAATTGTTGGTATGTTTTAGCTTACCTCAAGGGCATCCAAGATGTAGGGGTCTTTGTTTCCATAGTATTTTCAATTTTGATATTTTTAGGTCAAACCGTTTGGGTCTATCAGTCATATAATGGAGGTCTATGGTCACCACCTCAAAGAGCATGCACAGAGAAGTCCAAATTAAACATGATTTAATGACTCGTAAATGTAAGTACACATTGATGGCCTAAGTAAGACACGAAACGAGTGGTATTTATATTGTATATCTTGTAACCACAGCCACGTCCAAGTGATCTGAGGGTGCGGGCGCTTTGTGGCTGTGGTTACAAGAGGTAAAAACGATATAAATACAGTTCGTTTTCTCACACAAACCGCTCGTTTCGTGTCTCAGGCCATCAATGTGCACTTACATTTACGAGTCAATAAATCATGTTTAATATGGACTTCTCTGTTCATGCTCTTTGAGGTGGTGACCATAGACCTCCATAGACCTCTGCGCACTGTGATTGTTGACCGAAACCATAGTAAACATAATCAAGTGCAAGAGTTTTATTAGATTTTCTCACCACTCCAGCCAAAGTGATGAGGGTGCCCTGGACCTGGGTGTGGTTCATGTCCTCGAAAAGGTCGTTGGCCTCAAACATGTCATATGGTTTTAGGCCGTATTTACCAATGGCTCGCACAAAGTGAGTGATATTCTCCAACTAAGAGAGAAAAAAAAGCAAGTTAGGGATAGATTCATCTCTGGGTAAAGTCCAAATTTCACCCAAATCTTCTTGTCTCATAGAAACTGCTATGCCATGCCTGGAAATATAGTATTTTTAGGTCAGCTCTACAGTTGAAGTAAACAGACTAGAGTTAATGAGGTAAAATGGTCCATTCATTAGATGAGTTTGACTCTTGAGTTGCATTCCTTGTTAATGCAGACTATGTTTCTTTAATCTACTGTAACTATTTGCACTGTAAATCAATATCCACTTTGACAGTGGCGAAAAGAGCGAGCCAGACTGTAGCAGAGAGTGAATCACTTCGGTACACTCATACAGTGTCTACATTCTCTGCATTTCTCTGAGTTAAACAGTACATAATGCATTCTTAAAATGGCAAAAAATTTGGCTAATAGTCTCCATTTCATAACATGAAACCCAAGAAGTCACTCTGAAACATAGCATGCACACAAATCTGACTAGGAGCAATGCAAGAGATGCCTAACAATTCAAACACAGATATACACACTACCTTGTGCCAGTTCAGGGGTGAGTGATTGACCTTCGGGACAGATCCAGGCTGCAGTTTGTTGATCAGCCTAGTGGATGGACACCATATAAGAGCAATTATGTCAAGCACAAATATGTATTGAGTTAACTAAGGCCTAATCCTGGCTTAATCTAAACCCTGTTTGTGAAACCAGGCCAACTGGTTAAATAAAGCTTACTAACTATCTTTGACAGCAAAAACTCACTCGCACAGGACCACACCGTCTTTCAGTCCTTGCATGAAGTCGTCAGGGAGCGTTCGACCTGTGACCTCGTGGATCCACGTCCTCAGTGCCTCCTCCGCCTGAGGGTCGTACTTCTGTGCCAGCTGCCATGTCAAGTGATGAAAAGGTCAAAAAAGTGCTTTTTAATGGGTTCATTTGCTGCTAACCTAATGCTAACATTATTTATGCAAGCTGTTTGTTGGGAAAAAAAGCTTTTTTATGCATTATTTGACAAAAGAAACAGTTTTGCCCTTATACTTTACCATAATATTAATAAAAACAACAACAACAGTAATGTAGATATTAGTGTCCATGACATCAGTAAATAGATGTATCAATCATCTTATAATGACACATTTTTCCCATTAGAAATTCTGACATAAAAGAGCATCGATAACAAAAACATACATATTTCATGCATATTTGGGAAATGTTTCTTTCTTCTTTTAACGATTAAAGTCTAATCAAATTCAGGCTTCTTTTGTGATTCAGTTTATTCGGAATGAAAATTCGCTGTGACTCTGATTCATTTATCCTGTCATTCTTAAAAGCTTTACTAATATTAATATTACATTTTACCTTTCCATTTAGAATATTGGATTTTTTCTGAAGACATGAAATATCATTTTTATTTGGGTTACTCATGCATACACACAATGTATTTTTTTAAATGCATTCAAATATATAAACTATGTTGGGCAAAGTTGATGAACAACAATGTCTAATTTAAAGGAGTAGTTCACTTTTTTTAAAAAAAACTTTTGCTGATAATTTACTCACCACCATGTTATCTGAGATTTCCATGTCTTTCTTTCTTCAGTCGAAAAGAAATGAAGGTTTTTGATGAAAACATTCCAGGATTTTTCTCCATATAATGGACTTCAATGGGAACCAAACGGTTCAAGGTCCAAAAGACAGTTTCAGTGCAAACTGTTCAAAGGGCTTTAAACGATTCCAGACGATGAATAAGGGTCTTATCAAGCGAAACGATCGAAAAAAAGTTAAAAAAAAAGTTAAATGAACAAACCTTTACAGAGTCAACTCGTTCCTTAAATGAACCAAATGCCATGAAAAAAGATTTGTTCATTTTGATAAACGAGTTCGAACAGGTGAGTCACGAACGCACAGAACAGAGCGAGACGATTATTTAAGCTTATAAAACTTAAACTTTTTTATTTTTTAAATGAGCGATCGTTTCGCTTAGTTAGACCCTTATTCATCGTCTGGAATCGTTTAAAGCCCTTTGAACAGTTTGCACTGAAACTCTCATTTGGACCTTGAACCGTTTGGTTCCCATTGAAGTGCATTATATGGAGAAAAATCCTGGAATGTTTTCATCAAAAACCTTCATTTCTTTTCGACTGAAGAAAGACACGGACATCTTGGATGACATGGGGTGAGTAAATTATCAGCAAAGGTTTTTTGAAAAGTGAACAACTCCTTTAACACAGCAAAAAACATATGTAGAAGAAATGTACTGAACGCACTTCAGTATGCCTTTTCTGTGAGGGTGGAGAGAAAAACAATAGTCTTGGGGGGTATAAATGCATATTATTGGCTTCAGCTTATTAATTATAACTGTTGTTTTTCAGAGAGAAATTTAAGGAAAGTAATATTTGGCATAGGAAACCATCATCAATTTAAAGCAGGAAGAACATTGTACACTGGCAGGGCTTCCAAGTCTATTGCATTTGTGTTATAAAGTGCACATACCTTATTCCTGACATCAGCAGAGAGTCCGAATGTGGGTCCTTTGCTGAACTGGGTGCTCATGGTCCTCGCTGTAGAGTTGAGTCCTGGCTGTGATGCAGGAGTTCGGCTCTGACCCCCTCCATCTTTTAAATGCCCCTCGGTCCGTGTGTCATCCTGTCCACGTCTGCTGCTCATTGGCTGAGGCCTCTCGACTGTCTGACCAATCGTGAGCGTGAATGTCCTGCTGGCAGGGGTCAGATGGGCTCTAAAGGAATAGTTTAACAAAAATGTGAATTATTGTCTCTTCCTTATGTCGTTTGGTTTAATTCAAAAGGATGTTTGTGTTTTCTGCCCAAACGTCACTATTTTTAGGGCGAAACCTACACTTTTTTTTAAAGTAATGATAATTAATTAAGCAAGAAGGGCTGGGAGATGATGTCGGATATGGAGAGAGAGAGAAGCAAAGGAGACGGATGGAATTTGAGCACTTTATTTGGTCATGATGGTACTAGAGATGTCATGTGTTTGTAGACATTAATAACCGAAAGAATTCAAAGGGAATCTTAACCAGGGGTAAGACCAAAAATGTTCAAACTGTTGGGCCTTCATAAAACAAGGTGGGCAAAAAGAAATACACGCCAAATTATTAGGTGGAAAACACAACAGTTTCGAGTTCAAAGTTGCAAAACAGCAAATAAGAAGTAACCTACATGAATAAATTTACAGATGGTCATACATTTGCACGTGTCACTATGTAAACATTAGACCAAAATCAAGCTTAAATTGAGTTATGAGGGGTTTTTTTTTAGAGAATATCAGAGATACATGTTTTGTCCGTCATTAACAGGTTATAAAGTTTACTTTAGCTAGGCGCGGGCAAGTGCTAAACTATGACCCTCTTCTCCACCCCTCAAATATATAAAACTATGTTTGCACACTTACCCTTACATGTTCATCTGATATTACTCTAAGAAAAATGGTCTTCTGGTTAAACACTTGATTGACATTATCAAAATCAATTTCATAGCTTGCTTTCTTGCAGCAGTACATAACCAATATATCCAAATTAGGCTTTTAATGTATCAACTGATTGATATTTGCTTTTGTTTGAAAAATTTCAAATTCTTCTCCACATTTCACTAACGAGCAAATTTTACCATTACATCCTGGGTGTGACGAAACTGACGAATCAAACAGACAGATTAATGAACAGATTAGGTAAACACAGATGCCTAAGATTAGAAATATTCTGACCACATAATACGGCAATAAGCTGCTCAGATAGTTCCCTTTTAGTTCAATTTGGACATAAAATCAGATTTGATTTCACGATTATTACAAATGCGCATGTGAATTTGAATTATAGCGCAGACATATTAACTAATGTTTACCTGTCATCCCAAAAAAGCAGCCACCTCATTGGTCTAGCCGGAAGCACGTGATGATTCTTCCGTGAAGCCTCATCACTGATGATCAAAATATGACTAGGCAAGGAAAGAACTATTGCCGACTTTAAACAGTAATAAAAAATAAACTGCAGGATTACAAATGGAGAACTTTTATTTTCTCGTCCAGAAACACTAGATAATTTTATTACAACTAAAACAATTTAGTGCCCCATATATGGGAACGGGATTAAACGTAAAACG
Source organism: Cyprinella venusta (assembly GCA_038021265.1). Taxonomy (NCBI): domain Eukaryota; kingdom Metazoa; phylum Chordata; class Actinopteri; order Cypriniformes; family Leuciscidae; genus Cyprinella; species Cyprinella venusta. The sequence goes on along the minus strand of CM075866.1, from coordinate 4,321,473 downwards.
TCTTCACCTTATGGCCTAAAGTGAGTTGATTTGTCCCTGTAGCAACCATAGATTTCCACTAGATGGCAGCATGACCATATGTTGACAACATGGGCCACACATGCTTTTCAGAGGGAATTTGAGCAGATTATACTTGATGAAAACTATAAACATGTTGTCTCCCCGTCATTAGCTCTTCACTTGCTCTATGCCATTATATGATAGGCCTATTAACACTGCAGTTGTGCTGCTCACCAAAAGTAGGCGCCATTTGCTGTCCTGCAAAACCCAAGTTGCTACAAGGCAACATTTAATGGCAACCACAGAAGCAAAAGCTGTTTGGAATTATAATTGTTCTGTAAAAGGCTGTTACATTTAATTGTCACGTTATTTCTGAAATGATAATCGAACTAAACCATGCAATGTCAGTGAGATCAGTTGATAACAATGCTGTGTATTTAAGTCATATCCGTGCCATGCATATACATCACAGTTATTTATCATGAACATTATTATTATTATTTTTTCTAGATCTGCCAAGTAAGTGATAAATGATGTATGCTGGATGAGTCGAACAGTTTCTTTCATCTTTGCACTTATTGGTCAAATAAACGTGCATGCAGTACAGTTCATTTCTTCAGATGTCAATTGTTTAAATCACTAGGGGTTTCTTACCAATATACCATCCTGTGACATATGGTTATAAAAACCATAAGACAGAGTTAAATATAAAGTAATCCTGCTGTGCTTTAAAGCAGGTTTGTAACAAAAGATTGTTGCTTTAAGAATCCAGGCTTGACATTAAGCTTTCGATCACTCGTCTTTCAGACAAGAAAACCTGTTCGACAAATTCTCTGAAACTTTAATTCACATGTTCAAAAACAATTTTTAACAATAGACAAAGCTAATGGCACGAGGCATCAGGAATCTAAAGTCATGCGTATAGAGATCCAGAAACTCTGCCCAATTTGGACTACATAACCTTGACTGGGAAAAGAGGCATAGTTTCCAGCCCAGATTAATGTTCCTCTGCAGAGGCCAAGGGTCACCAATGATTAAAATACAGGGTGTTTTACACTCCTGTCCTCTTAAGCAAAACATGAACTGAGTGACAGAGACGCCAGCTGGGATTCACAGTGTTCGGCCTTCAGCGTCTTCTGGTTCAGTTTAGTTGTGAATGATATTACATTACCATTCAAAAGTTTGGGGTTGGTGAGACTTTCTTAAATATGTCTATACAAAGCCTCTAATGCTCACCAAGACTGCAGTTATCTATTTAATATAACTCTTTTCAGCATCATTACTCCAGTCTTTAGTGTCACATGATCCTTTAGAAATCATTCTAATATGACGATTTTCTGCTTATTATCAACCTAGAAAACTGTTGTGCTGCATATTTCTGTGGAAACTGTGATTTTGTTTCTTTGATTTAGGAATTTTTCACAGAAGAACTTAAAAAATAATTATTAGAAAATCATTTTAAAAAATGGGCAGGTACTAACAGACATCAAGCATGAGTGTATGAATCTCAACAATGGTGACAAATGAAATATTTAATTGGGAAAAGGACAGTTCAGATTTTTCACAGAAGAACATTTATTCAAAATTTAAATCTTTTGTAACATTATAAATGTCTTTAATGTCACTTTTGAACATTTCATGCATCCTTACATATTAAAATGATTGATTTCTTTTAAAAAAATGTACCTGATGTTTTAAACAGTAGGCCCTGTATTATTTTTTATAAAAATTATAATGGTTAAAAAAAACACACATTCATGAAAAATTAGTGAAAAAAGCTTCTATTATTTATTTATTTATTTAAAGAAAACCATTTTTCCTTTACAAGTTAATATTGATGCATCAATAATCATTATAACAGTTGGAGAAGTATAGCATTTACAAATTGATTCACTACATATTGAATTTTTTTAAATATTTTTTATTGCTCCAACGGAAGCAAGAACATTAAAAATATCGCACTAATTGACACACAAGTGTCACTAATTAGAAATAATTTTTTCTCCATGTATGATTTTTCTTTGTTTTACTTTTTATTTTTTAAATGCTAAAACTCAGTTTTGAACACACCTTTACTGTGTGTGTTGTCATCATCTTTACATATACTCCTTCAGGGAAGCTCATTCAGAATGATTTACAGTTTGCATTTGGCAATCGTTACATTCAGAGTACAGAGAGCTGTGTCGTAATGTGGGACATGTGACCCTGTTCAATACTTTATTGTCCACACAATTCAATAAACTATTTCCTTTCAGCATGTTTTCAATTATTCTGTCTCATGGAGGCATTTCATGAAATTATACTCTTTTTTTTAAATAAAAAAATCCGGTTGTACCAATTTCATAAATATGATTCCAGTAACAATAAGGGCACTGTATTCATCTGAAAACGCTCAAGGAGCCAAACGCTGAATTCATACCAACCGGTTAGGGCTCGCTCTCATAGGCAGAATTGAAGGACCATAAATGGCCAGATGTGCTTATTATTACTAATAAATAAATCATCCACTATATCTAATCTCCACTAGGCAAAAGCTGTTGTAGATTTTAAAGAACGCTTTAAATGCTAAAGCGACCAAACCCTTTAAGCTTCTACAGTTCTATTGTTTGTTTGTTTGTTTTTTAGTATAGGTTATATTTTATATCGAGTCTTATCCTGTTGTTACTTCTTCATTTCCACTATGGCAAGCCGTCTTAGCTTTTATTAATTTCCAGGATATAAATTCTTAACAGTTACATTTTTTCATCCGAATTCCTGATATCAATAATTAATTTGTCACTAGCTGAAATGTCTATTCTTGATATCAAAAATTCAATTAGTACTAGTAAAAATTATCATTTTTGATATCTAAAAATTTATTTCTGATATCAATATTGTTTCAGATATCTAAAATGGCTTTCTTACTAGTAAGTCACGTTCATGGTATCACAAATTAAAATTGTCACTAGTAAAAATTGAATTATTGATATCAAAAATGAACATTGTTACTATTAGCAACTATATCAAGAATAGACATTTCAACTAGTAACAACTGAATTCTTGATATCAAAAATAAAGTTTTTTTACTAGTAATAATTGTATTTCTGATGTGAAATTGGAATTTCAACTAGTAAGAAATCAATTCTTGATATCAACAATTGCTTTTTTAATGGCAGCCTATGGTGACATTTAACTAGTGAAAATACAATTTTTGATATCAAAAATTTAATTGTTGATATCAAAAAATGTAATTGTTGGTATCAAGAATTCAATTGTTGACAGCCTATCAAGAATTCATATCCTGAAAATGAATAAAAGCTAAAACGGCTTGCCACTCCTCCACCTCACATAAAACAGCTCCGTATTGACCTCCATCTCTTCATACCGGATTATGCATCTATTCTGGCCAGCCATGGTGAAAACGACACTAAACCCCTGACAGTACCCCACAGTTTCATTGATTTCTCTACTGAGACGTTCTGCAAGCGTTCTAGATATTAACGGCCAACTATAAACGTGTGTCGCAGAATATATTGCATCATAACAGTTTATCTCCATGTATAGCTATGTGTTGAGGCTGGATTCAGATTTAATGCGACAGATCTGATAGATGAACGTTGCATTTGTCTTGTTGGTAGACGTGTTTGTGATGGATCGATCGGGTGAAATCCTTCTGATCTTTAAATGAGATATTATGATTATTTAGGCTATACAGCATGGTTTATCAAGGGCAGCTATTGTCCATCTATAGGCTACATGTCTTATTTTTTCTGATTTCTTGGCTTTATGTCAATGATGACGTTTTTATTTTTATTTTATTTTTATACTGACTCCAATTTTTAGTCAGATTATTTCAGCGCGATTGTTGATTGTTGTTTGCGAGTATGGCGCCACCTACAGGTTTCAAAACATAAGCTATAAATAATTAAAGTTAATAATTAACTTAAAAAAAGTTAATAGGCTAATTAACTTTTTTTCATTACCAATGTTTGTTCAGCTTGTAACGAAATTTAAAAACCTTCTCTGACTTGGTTGTCTATGAAAAGCCAGGCTGATATTTATGTGAGCGTGAGCGATGCGGGACGATTTTGTGGGGAAAATCAAGGATGTGACGTTTATTATCCCACTCGAATGCAATGTTCAGGATAATGAAAAGGATAGAGAATAGTTCAGGATAAAGAAAGAGTCATTCTGTACTGTAATGTCAATGAAAGGCCAAAGAAAGAGATTCGATCATTACAAACTATCATTACAGTCAAATTTTAATGGTTAATTTTAATCTGTTGACATGATGACGTTGAATCACAGAGCTGGCTGCAGTTCACTTAACGGCCACTGGTGTCGCTAATAAGTTTCTGAATTCTACATTCAGTCTTAAATTTCTGTCCTAAAATCACCACTGACATCCAATTTGTTATTTTACAATTATTTATCTACTATTGTAGTGTGTTTTAATTTTGTTGAATTGGCTGTCATTTATTAAACTTTTTATTTTAATTTTGTGGCTCTCTTTCTTGGATTTCAGTTCCACTTTTTGTAGCCTAGACTACTAATCTAGTACACTTGAAACTTGTGTACTGCTGATTGTATGATAAAAACAATTGTAATGTTCCTCATTTCGCTTTGGTTAAAAGTGTCTCCTGAATTTATAACTGTCCATTTTCATATTTCGTGAACCATTAAACAGTGACTGAACCATTAAAGCAGTGACTGAAGGAAAGATCCCTGCCTTTTACACATCCTATGGAGGAAGTCCAAATGGGACTATCCTGTTACCTTTTCTTGATCAGAATAAAGCAGGTGGGTTTACACACACAGAGAAACACACACTCACGAGGCCTATCCCTATACAACACCAAGAATTCACTTTCTGCAGAAGAGGGAAGTCAAATGCTAATCAGGCTTTGTTCGAAGCGGTCGAGTTTCTGAGCCAGAGAGCATTTAAAGTAACACTCCATTATGCTTCAAGGCAAAGCTCTCTACGATCTATTAGGCCTACTTATGTTTCCTACAAAGTCATTATCTGCTCTGTGATGTTTATGAGCACCGAAACACGTCACTAAAAGCTAGCATGTCTCGTTTTCCGCCTCACCTCACCCTTGTGTCCAGTTCTCGAAAATGTCTTTCGCTTCTCAAAAGCCATCTTTCCTGCAGCCAACCTCAAAATAAACTGTGAAAATAAGTGCGACTGATGATGATGACAAACTGAACAGCTTCCACATCTGAAAACAGGCTTCGGGATGAAAAGAGCGGATGGAAAACTCAAGCTTTGGCTCTGATCGTGTCCATGCATGAGATGAGTCATTGCATTACTCTATTTGATACATTCATGTACAAGCTGCCTGAAACACTCCCTCATAGTTCACTGTGTGTGTGGAATAAGAGTGAAAATATGTGAAGTTGGATGCCGAATGTTGAAGATTGAGGCTGAAATGTTATGTAAATGGGCCTGGCAGATCTACTTGAAATCTAGTCTAACAGTTTGAGAAATGCATTTCCAACCATTCAAAAGTTTAAGCTCCTATGTTTTTGAAATATTTTTTACCTATAATGCATTAAAAACTGTATATACACCATTTGCTTTCCAGGGTCTTTTTGTAACCGGTGGAAAATAAGCTTATAAAACAGTCATAACTCAACATTTTTCAACTAAAACCATATTGTAGGCCTATCTCAATAACTTCTCACGAAGCTACTACTTCAGTTACCCCTTTTTAGTAATTAAAAAATATATATCTTCGATTTTTTTTCAAGAATTACAGCAAAAAAGTGTTGCTAGAAAATATATTTTATATTTAAAAAAATCATTAGATGTAATATAAAAATAATACAATAGATAGGCTACTGAAAGAACATAAAAAGAGAATTTTAATTTGTCAGAATTTATAAAACCTTCAAATTATTTTTCTAACAAAACAACATCAATATTACGCTGAAATGTTTTCAAACCAATTATGTTAATTTTACTCTCATAGACTTATGAAAATTGATGACGATAAACAATTATAGTTGCAATAGTTCATCAATAGGTGGCAGCAAAGTGAAATGTGGACTTTTTCCCCCCCAAACCCTCTTTTTCAAATCTGTTTTGGTCTATTAACTTTTGCTCTTTAAACACATTAAGATATTAATTTGTTTGCCATTTTATATTAATTTCAGAATTATAATGTATTAATACACGGGCATGTTCATAAACAAAATACAGTCCCAGAGGGAAGGAAAAAATATGTGAGCTTAGGAAAGAGGCTAAATATATTTCGCAGAAGACAAATTTGAGACAAATCTAACTTATTGAGGTAAAAAAAAAAAATAATAAATAACAGCAAAATTTCATGTGTAAAGCCACAGTTCACTTTCGGGTCAAAATGGACTGAATGCGAAAGGTGTAACATTTTTGTTTAAATGGTGATTTTCTCAAATGTTTTTTTTTTTTTTTTTTTTAATATGGATTTTAAAAAGACCTTTTCTGGGTCAAAACGGGCCTGAATGCAATTAAGATGGTTAAATACGTTTGCAGATCTGCATTTATTTCATCAAATATACAGCAAAAACAGTAATATTGTGAAATATTATTACAATTTAAAATCTAAGTCTTCTATTTGAATATATTTTATAATGTAATTTATTCCTCTGATCAAAGCTGATATTTCACTATCATCACTCCAGGCTTCAGTGTCACATGATCCTTCAGAAATCACTCTAATATGATGATTTGATCCTCAAGAAACATTTATGATTAATACCAATGTTGGAAACAGTTGGGCTGCTTAATATTTATCTGGAAACTGTGACATTATAAATGTTCCTTTTGATCAGTTTAATGCATCCTTACTAAATAAAAGTATTAATTTCCTAAAAAAAAACAACTTTTAGTTTCTTTAAAGACACATGAGCAGAAGATTCTAGCCGGTGCGTTGTGTTGCTGTATCAGGGGCAGGTGTAGGTGTCGTGTGTGTGTGAGGTGAGGGGTGTACGACGGGTTAATGGACACACAGATAAGAAACAGCTGGCCAGCGAGAGGAACCACTGTTTAATTCAGGAAAACACACACAGAGTGACCACAGAACAGGGAATTGAGCGTCTTTAGGGAACTGACCTACTCACGCATGACCACAGAAACTTCTGACGCACACATTGTCCCGGGCCTGCCTGCTCTTAAATGAATCCGAGTAGTCTCCTGTTATCAGCCACGCCATGGCTTTCAGGCCAAAAAGGGCTTTTGATATAAGGTCAGAGGTCATGGAAAGCATCCAGAAGCTTCTCCACCCCTGGTTTTGGGTCACTTCACACCAACAGTGGCTTTGCAACAGAGTCAGCGAACAGCGTGTCTGTTGGAGTCTCTATCTGCGTCCACTCGTATGGGTTCAGTTTAATCTCTTTCCCGTCATAGTTCACTTGGTAATGGAAAGTCGTAGATGTCTCATGTAGCCAGACTTGATGCAAGACTGCGTTATATTGATCAAAAGAGACAGTAATAACATTAATCATTTTAAATAAATGCTATTTTAAATGATAATATTTCACAATATCAATTTACCGTATTTTTTTATTAAAGGTATAGGCCTACATTTTGGCCCTCTAGTGGTTAAAAAACAAAATTGCATACATTTTGTTGCATAAAACATTCGCTACTAGACTTAAGTGATATAACCAGTTTAGCTGGAGATCTCAAGCTGACTAGCTAAAGACGTTACTGTAGCTTTAAGGATTGACTGACGTATTGACTCCGTATGTCAATTTTGTACAAAAAAAGTTACATAGTGTACCTTTCAATAAATACAGCCTTGGTGAGCATAAGAGACGCATTCTAAAAGCAAAATATATGAATATATATGAATGACAATATATGTGTTTACACACTTACACACACTATCTAATTGTACATTTTAACAAACTGTAATAGCATATCAGTGATACTAAAATAACAGAATAATACAGAAATCATATTTCAAACTATTAGTCATACCTGAACATGTATTTTGGACGTGAACATTGATGTGTAATGATGAGAGCAATGAAGTGGTCTTGAATTGAGTTATCACGGCCATGAGCGCAGCAGTGAGAGATTATAACGTGAACATGTCTGTTAGAGAAGATGAATCTCTGCGGATGGCCACGGCTAATGTGAGGGGTCAGAGGTCAACAGTAGGACCTTTCTCAGTCTAACAGGTCCTTGTGCTGATCTATGGCCTGCTTACATCAGCCGATACATCATCACAGCACAAATACAAGATTTTGGAAGATTCGGATGTTATTTTTGAAATCTGCAAATAGGAATATGATGTTATTCGGTTTTTGTACTTTTAAGTTGAATTTATTTTTTAGATCATATCAAATAATGTTATGGAAAAAATGCATGTCGAGAACAAGTGATTGTATCTAAATCATCTATATGACGTCTGTGAATAATCCATCACATACAGCAGAGCAACACGAGCCGAGCAGCTGAACGACACTCTGAGGAGTGTGTGTTAGCAGGACGCGAGCGGAGGCTAGGAATGCACTTTCACCCTTGACCCCAAGGTCACCGAGACTATAGTTGACTGTGCCGCTGTGTGTGTGGGTGCTGTTTCAGCGCACATGGACATTACTTTGCATGACATATCCTCACAGGAATCGTTGTGCCATTATTTGCTCTCCCTCATGTCGCTACTAACCCGCATGCTGGTATTTCTTTCACGGGACACAAAAGAGTTTTTGAAGAACGCACGTCTGCAATGTTCATACATGTTCATTTATATTTCAAACTCAAGGTATAAGGTTTACATTTATATTAATATACACATCTATATTAATAATGTGTAAGGGAAACATCTTTAGGTCATGCAACTGGTCACAATTTCACCATTTTAAATAAGTGATTTTGTGAGTCTTTCAGAGATATATTTAAATTACAATATTTAAAGTGTGTATATACATACCTACAGTATGTAGTAGTAAAAATAGTAATATAGGCATTTGTGTAGCCTATATATTTATCCATTTGTGTATTTGTGTAGACATATATATATATATATATTGGGGCTGTCAAACGATTAATTGCATCCAAATTCAAAGTTTGTGTTTACATAAAATATGTGGGTTCACTGTGTATAATTATTTTATATATATATACACACACACACATGCTTGAATATATTTAAGATATAATTTATATATAATATATTTATATATAATATAAATTATATATAAATATATATACAGTATATAAATGAAAATATTATAATGAAAAATAATCTTAAATATATACAAGCATGTGTGTGTATATATATATATATATATATATATAATTATACACAATGCACCCACATATTTTATGTAAACACAAACTTTGATTTTGGATGCAATTAATCACGATTAATCGTTTGACAGCCCTAATATATATATATATATATATATATATATATATATATATATATATATATATACACACTAATATACATACACTAAGTAATGACAAAAATTGTACATTTTGGCTAATTCTTTTAATCAATGTTATTTTAGTATAATTGGGATAGTAGAAGTAGTATCAACAGTTTTTATATATTTTTTTTTTAACATTTTTACATTTTAGTTAAACATTTAGTAATTTTGCTGTGTCTGTCATTTTTATTATTATTTTTAACACGTCTAAATATACATTTTATTACATTTTATTTTATTCAGTTTATTTTAGCACATCAAGAAAACCAAAAAATAAATAAAAAATAAATTGAAAATGAGAATAAATTGAAAATTGATTATTTTTTTCCACTTTATTTAACTACAATAAATCTACTTTTAATTGTTTTGCCAACTGTACCATTCACATTCGACAGTTTTGCTTTGCAAGAACACTGTAAAATAAAGCATTACCCATGTTTTACGTTAATTCAGCTATTTTTTATTTTCATTTAAAATAGCTAAATGTACATACAAATCCCTGCACTGTATATATGGATTGTATTTTCTTTATTTTTATGGTATATATTTAATATTGTGCCAAATAAACTAAACAAACTAATCAAAACGGCCTTTTCTTTATAGTCAATAACCTTAAACTGATGGATAGTCTGAATTCTTGTGTGTTTGTCGACGGGAATATCATGAATATCGGTGTGTTAGGCACTTAAGAGTCTCTCCAACATTTGAATGCTGATACTTGACCTTTAGTTTCAGGGTCACCAGTTGTTCTTTTTAAGCCAAGGAGTTGAAAAGTTTTAATCTGAGGGAGATTTTCACAAGTCTAATCTCACTGTAGTCCACAGCGCTCACAGCAAGATCACACAAAGAGAGAGCTGAACACACACACACACACACACACACTCACAGAGAGAGAGTCTGATGAGATGAAGAGGCCAAACCGAAGCCGGTTTGCATTTGAATGCAGTCAGTCAGCTGCAGAACAGGATAACATCTCAGCTTTCGCTGATTTGGGTCTGGCCACAGGGACACAAAGAAGACTTTAGAAGAGGGAAGCACTCAAAGACATTCCTCAAGTCCAATTCAGTAGAAAGACAGAAGATCGGGCTTATGTTTCAAGACAGAAATAGCAGTTTTATATGTCTTGGGTGTTGATTCCTGTGCTCTTTTTATTCTTCATTGACTGTATTTACATGTCCAACTTCACAAAGAAAAGCCTTTCACCTTTCTCAAAAACACCTCAGATTTCAGAAAGGTAGTCACATTCTCTGAGACCACACACTCACTGCTATCATCCTGAACTTTTGATCATTTAGCCAATTTGACCGCTCCCATTCCCAAACCCCTCGGTTGTTTTGCTCGTTTACAGGTGGATAAACAGATCATATTAAAGAAATACTAAATAGGGAACGGTGTCTTTTCAGTAGTTTAAAATCATGCTCCACGTCTTCATATAAACCCACACCAGCCACATTAATCTTTCAGCATTTGGAAAATGCTGTAAATCCTCCATTAAATAACATTTTATGGATGTTTGGAAGCGAGCGGCACTCGATCTGGATTAAATCATAGTGACGGGAGGACTAAATGGATGATGGCACACCGCAGTGGAACTATAAACTTAAACAGACAATTATTGATTTTGATATTTTTTTTTAGGAATGAAGAGTCTGTGTCTCGATCGGTAACATTAACGCAGTGGGAGAAAAGGGCTTTGGTGGTCAGCGCTTTAATATGGCATGGTGTGGGAGGTCACGCAGGAGTCAAGGGTCAAAGATTACCATCCTAAAGGTCTCTATGACCCTTGCAAATTGATTGCTTACACATCAGAATGCTTCAGCTCAGAATGTTAACTTCACATTTAGCTTGGTTGGCACTGACAGCTACACTACTTTACATCTTCTTTCCATGTATACTGGTACAAGGGAAGTTATACAAACAGTTATACACACACACATAGATAATTAGAGAGAGAGTATACACACTCACCTAAAGGATTACTGGAACACCTGTTCAATTTCTCATTAATGCAATTATCTACTCAACCAATCACATGGCAGTTGCACACAATTACACACAACCTTGAAGCGGATGGGCTACAACAGCAGAAGACCCCACCGGGTACCACTCATCTCCACTACAAATAGGAAAAAGAGGCGAAAATTTGCAAGAACTCACCAAAATTGGACAGTTGAAGACTGGAAAAATGTCGCCAGGTCTGATGAGTCTGGATTTCTGTGGAGAGATTCAGATGGTAGAGGCAGAATTTGGCGTAAACAGAATGAGAACATGGATCCATCATGCCTTGTTAACAGTGTATTTGTGTAACGGTGTAACAGTAAAACGAATAAAACGTATACACTGTTCCTATCATGTTTATTTATTATATGTTTGTAGAAAAAAAGCTGCTCACTGATTTCAAAATATATTTCGACACTGACAAATCAAACAAATCTTTACATTCATAAATATAAATAATAGCAATATACAAGCAGATCTTTGTTTTCAGTCAGCAGCTATTGTCTTAAGGATAATGCATAGTCCAGTATTCATCCCTGTATAATTATTGAGAAAATCAACTGTTTCAAATAAGACAGAGGTTAAATAGCTCTAATTCCCTATGAAAACATCCTAAGAGAAAATATACGTAAAAAAAGAAAGAAAGTGGCATAAAAACAATTCGCATGGTCCAAAATCTAAACCAAAGAGTCTAGCCAATATATATATATTTTTTACTGTAAAACAGGATCTCTTGTAGAAGCAGGCAATTTCTTTTCATAAGCAAAAACACACAAAATAAATAATAAAAGTTTGTAAAGTACATTTCTATTGCTTCCCTCCTTCTTTTTTCTTTCCTCTTAACAGTGGCTGAAGGACAACATCCAAGTTTTGCTCTTTTTGGCAGCAGTAAATCACAAAGAACAAATGTGTTTTGAGCTGTGTGATTATGGGCATGTGAAATAAGGGAGCGTTTAGGCAGCAGACATCACAGCCTTTATTCTGTTCAGTCATTTTAAGATCATACTCAGTTGTATCAGACGCAAACAAAAAAATAGATGGTAAAATGCAAATATATAGTGGAAAATGCCTAAAGGCGAGAGCCGCGGGAGTGTTACTATGACAGTGAAGGATGAGAGAGGACCAGGCCTGAACTTTGATTGTGTTTTATCATGTTTCTATGCGGCAGTCGTCCATGAGGGGCTGCCGCTTTACTTTCGTTTTGTCGTTTATTTATTTGGGGACTAAAAATGATGTTAAACGTTCCCCGGTTCCTGCCTCCTCCTTCCCTGAGCCTTTAATGTTTGTTACATGACTGTTTAGAATGCATTTAATGATAAGGAGTATTTGTAAAAATATTTCAATGCATTAATTTGGGGTTTAAAAGACACTTATTATTTAATTCGGACTATGAGAATCAAAACCTGAACTGACTTGAGCTGAGAAACGACACTATTGTCACTGTCTTCTGTAGAGCGGCATATAGAATTTAAAAATTACACAGTAAACTTTACACAGAGCTCAACTGAAATGAGCCTTACTGAACTGAATCAACACTTTGTAGTCATGCTTTACATCAGAATTTGAATTTATATACTTATTTGATGAAGTTTGCACCATTGATTCTGTTACCGTAAAACAATCTGTATTATATAAAGCGCTATGTTAGAGTTCCTAAAAAAATATGAAATGGAAGGAGAAATATATTTCAATGCTTTTGTGTTCTCTCGCAAAATTTTAGAGTTTACCTCGAGAAACTTTGGGTTTGCTCACAAAGAACTCAAAAGTTTTGCTAGAGAGTTCGAAAATTTCTCGGGGGAGTGCAAACATTTGGCGTTCCACATGCGAACATACATTTTCCTCCCGTCTCATAATTCTTTTTCAACCCTTTGTCCATTTAGGGGCTATATAAATAAAAAAGTGACTTGACTTAAACTGCAAGATTAAAAATGCTGCCTTTTGCTGCTCATTAACCCCTTTCCCACAGCAATCCCGGTAAATTACCGTAAAATTGCCAAAATGATTTACCAGTAAATACACTCAGAAGGAAAGGTTCTATATAGAACCTTAAGAGGTTCTATCAGCGCTATGTATTTGGAACCCCTAAAAGGCTCTGTACACTCTTAAAAAAAGGATTCCTCTGGGTTCTATATAGAACCCAGGGGTTCCATACTCGGCCAATAGAACCTTTTACCAAAAAAATGGTTCTATATGGAACTATTTTGGAGTTCCATATATGAAGCGGGGGATGGAACCATTCCTGGTTCTAAATAGAACCATTTCTTCTAAGAGAGTACACAAATATGCTGTTCATACAAGCAATGGCATTCTGGCTTTCTACCGGGAAGAAACCATTCACACAACATCTCATAAATACTGGTAAATTCTGTAATGTCAGTCATCGGAAGTGATCTTAAAACACAGAGCTGTTGTCGTCATACATTACCATTACCAGTAATTTACCAGTAAAGACTGTATGTGTGAAAGGGGCAAGTGTCTTTTTGGGCCAGTACACAATAAGCACCAGCTTTGACTGGTGCTGAAAATCACTAGATAGCTTCGTAGCTTTCTGCATTATCAAAAAGGGTCCTGGCTGCAACTCTTTTAGTCCCAGCCAAAGTCCTGGCCAGTCATCTGGTAGAACTTCATGTTGAAAGGCCTGTAGAAATCCCTGAGTCTGTGCAGCACCTCCGACGGGATGTGCGGATGCGGCCTTCCTTTGGTCTTCCCCAGGCATCGCGGTCTGCTGCTTCCCTCCGGCTTTTTGAGGCACGGGAAGCCTTTAGTCTGGTTAAAGTAGAAGTGCTTATTGGTGACCACTCGTTTGAGTCCCAGAAAATCCTGCACCCTGCCCATTTCTCCCGCCGGATCCGTCACCAGCTTCTCGCCGCTCACGAAGAGAAGCTGCGCGGGCGGGAAATACCTGAGCCAGTTCTCCAGGTGTTTGGAGTAGATGCCGATCCTCACGGCGCTCCAGGACGTGTCGATCAGACCCGTGGTGGAGTTCTTGAAGACCAGGTTCTGGAAAGATGGCAGGCCGGGGTTTTTGGTCAGAGTCTGAGCGTAGTCCGACACGGCCCGGGTCACGGGGTCACGGACCACCACGATGAGTTTGGTGCTGCGGCTCATGGAGAAAACCCGGGCAGGGGCTTCACGTGTGATGAAGTAGCTGGGTGTCTTCTCCATAGTGATCTGGCCGTCTAAAGTACGAGGCATTAGGCTCCTACAGAAAGAGAAAGTGAAAATAGGTCACTTTTATTAGGAGTCTGTGATCAAAACATGGTTTCTAAATGGTTTGAAACATCATTTGAAACAGGCTATGTTTACACGGAAACGATTCTGAAGAGAAAACGCAAAAGTGGCGTTGCGACATCACTTTTTATTCTGCGTTTAGACGAGCGTTTTTCGTGGGAAATCCGCGTGCAAATGGTGACGCAAAAGTGTGTGAATTTCAATGTAGTATGCACTTAGGCGGCTAGGAGTACATACTACAACAACACCAAGTCCACGCGCCTGTGCACAACGTTCACTGTCAAGCAGACTTTTGCCTTTTTACCGTTTACACCGGTGGAGCGTTTTTAAGATTTCCGCTCTGGAGGGTGGTTTCACTTTTTCGCATTTTTAAGCCTCAAAAACGCCGTCGCCGTGTAAACGAAAGGCACATCCGATAAAATATTTCTACGTTTTCACCCGGAATCGTTCTCGTGTAAACAGGGTCTGAACCTTCACTGGCTGTGTCCGAAATTGCGTACTATGTGAGTAGGTACTATATTTAAATATGAACGTACTTCACAACAGTTAAAAAGTACGTTCTATATAGTATGAATGAGTCCGGACGTACTTCATCCGCCATGTTTTTGTCGCGTGACATACGCTGTCACAACAGTGCGAAAATTTAAAGAGCCCATTCCACTGACTGTACAAACGTCGCGCTGTTTTTAGTTCTGCTTTCTGTTTTCGTCTGCGTTTTTACGTCGTCCGAGCCGACAATCAAGAGGAGGCGTCGGTCAGCTGCTCGCAGATCATGCCTTTTGTAGAATTTCTAAAATAACATTTATTTACCTAATAAATTTTACCTCATAAAACACACACACAACCCCTATGAACACTGACAGATTTGCTTGTGATATTACCATCGATAAATAAACTTGAATGAATCGAGATACACATGTGTGTCTGTGTTATCTCCAACCGTTACAGCCGCGTCTCCGTTTTCCGCCATTTTCAAATATAACGACAACAACTCCTCTCCCGTGGCATCATGGGATAGTAAAGTGTCCATCGTTTGCGCACTTCAGAATCTCGCCGGAAGTAGTAGCCCAGACAGCAAACTGACATTGAATCAATGTGGAAACGACGTCTCTCGTGACATCGAAACAACGTTGATCTGGCATTGATTTGCTCATCGAATTAACGTTGAACCAACGTCGGATGTGGCATTCTTCCAAGCTAAGTGAAAATCGAAAATTGGTTTGCTTTCCTAACGTTGAAACAATGTTGTTTTCTAGTTGATTTTCTGTTAGTTTTGAAAGAATCGGTTCAACGTTAATTCGATGAGCAAAACAATATCAGATCAACGTTGTTTCGATGTCATGTTTCCACGTTGATTGTCAGTTTCGCATACTTTTCGCACTTTTTGCATACTAACTGTTTTTCGAATTGTATGATTTCGCACATACTACTCTGCTCGCGTACTGTTTTTCGCATACTATATAGTACGGAAGTATTCGATTTCGGACGCAGCTACTGTCTCTTTAAAGCCCGTCTCTCTGAAAAGCATACCCTGCTCTGATTGGTCAACTGCCCAGTCTGTGGTAATTGGTCAACCACTTAGAGCATGTGTCGGAAATGTAATCGAGCTTCATCTCCTGAGGTTTTATTCACACATAATCATATCTATATTGCGTTGATTTTGATCCATACGTTTTTTTGGCCCTTGAAATGTTCTTTGAGGACGGACCAAAGTTGCCGCAAATGGGTTCCAGAAGTAAAAATCCCATTCGTTTTCTCCATAGGGGAATTGATTTTTAACCATAACTTATAAACCGTTGAAGACAGACATACTGTAAGCTACAAGGCTGTTAAATGATGGTATATGCTTAGGTAGAAGCCATTGCTCTACATTATTTCAACATATAAAATTGGCTTAAGCATGTTGATAAAGCTACACTGTAATAACACCCAAGAATAAAAAAAATATGCATGATTGTTGTATTGTCATTATATACACACCCTCAAGTTCCAAACAGGTATGACTTACTTTTTTTTCTATGCAACACAAACTAAGTTACCTTAAAAAAGTCGTACATGTTTGGTTTGGAATGACATGAGCATTCATTTTTTTGATAATTTAAACTGTGCCTTTAGGGATGCTGCATTATCTGGCCAAATTTTTTTCATAATTATGCTTCCCTTCAGAACAGCATTTGGAGCGAACATAAATGTCATCTATGTAGGCAGCTCAGGTTTTGGGACAGAAACAATGTGTAGCTTCACCTATGTCGTCCAAACTAAATATTGAACAGCAATTTTAAGCAATTCTGCAAAATGAAAAACTTTATTAAAAGTGACTCTGGAGACGTGATAATCGCCACCATTTTTAGCTCTCGCCAGCGGATGAAGCTGTCATAACTGTTCTGCATTTCAGTTCATTACGTTGAAAGATGTTCTTTTTATTATACGAGCACTTCTCTAATGAGTCACTGTTGAAAATTACTCACTCGATCCTGAGTAATGCGAAGTGTTGTTAAATAAACATTAAAGTTGACTTTATTAAAAACCAGCCAAGTGGAATGAACAAGAAGGGATGTTGGTGAGTTGCATCTTATTCTAAGATGGTAATAAGTAAAATATGTCATTTATAAATACATTTTTATAAACAAATATAACTAAGGATAAGGTTCTTGTTGATTATAAGGTTCAGTTAATCTCCTTGATGAATGTCCAAGAGCTCCAGCATCAAATGGAAAAGTCTCTACACTAACTCTCATTATGTCCATAGAGAACATATGTAGTAGATTAACTCTTCATTGGTCTGGGATGGCGTTTGGAAAGCTGTCTCTCTCACTGAGGCTGGCCATCACCTCATTGCCATGAGGCTAATACTGAACTCTAATAGGAATCATATTCCTCTTCGAGAGCTTTACCACAGACAGAGACAAGAGTCAAAGTTAGTGCCAGTGGCCTGATGACTGTGAAATAGAATGAAGGACAACATTGAGAAACTGGATTTGCCATATTATTTGACCTGCAATGCTTTTAAAGGAACAGTTCACCAAAAATCACATTTTGTCTCTATTTATCCCCTCTGATATCAACCAAAAGTGTATTATTAGTCAAGGTTTTTTATAGACCCTTCAAGAAACGCTTGTTTAAGTCACCATCTTTTATGGAATATTATGGTATTTATTATAAATGATCTTAATTTCCTTTAAAAAACTTCTCGTCCATGTAACATTTAATCAAAATAACTTCCCCTCTTTAATCTTATCTGATGATGCGTTTACTGGCAAGAGGGCGGGGCAACCTGTCACTCACATGAGGTCGACCAATAGCAAACCACAACCATCCAATCCATTCCACATGGACAAAATCAAGTCCTACCCTACATTTTATTCTTGTTCGAAAAGCCTTTTCACTCAGATATACGTCACAATAGGAGAAAAAAAGACTGTTTAATTGTAACTTTCTTTGATGCCGACTTTAAGCTCTAAAGGAGACAAAAACCATTAAAAAGCACCATAAAATTATGCCATGCAACTTCTGAAGTCATACAATAACTGAAATGTACCTATTCCAATCATGCTGCATTTCTTTAAAAGTGTTTCCAGTATGATGCATGTGATGTGATGTGATCTTGATGCATTACAAGCATGCGAACCTTTCAATTTGGATTCACAATGGCATGGTTAATATCACTGTTGTCATACTCACCCTGCATCTATAGTGCAAGCACTGTTTGGCTATGTACACATGGCTAAGTGCTTGTTTAATACAGAGTAATCAAGCTAATGGAAGCCATAATGGCACTGGCCATGTCTGTTGACATCATGTCAAGATCGTTTACGTTGGCGAGAGCAAGCTGGTAATCAGCGAATAGTTTGGGCTTTTCTAAATTCACGCCAATGGCCCACACACTCTGGTCCATCCATTTGATCTCCAAATCCAAAGAAGCATAGCAAGATAAAGCCCCAATTTGGTCCAGGTTTGCAAACGCAGCTAACCAGTGACCTCTGACAACCTTTGATCTCTCGCCAGTTGTGCGCTGTGTGTTTTGTTCGTTATCGGGTGGCTTCGCAGCAGCTGCCGTTACCTGTGCGGTGGTAGGGTGATGAAGCGGCTAGCATCCATGCTGTTTGTTTTGATCACACCTAGCGCAGCGTTAGTGGTTAGCATCTGGGCCGGGAATGTGGGAGTACATGTGAGCTTATCAGCTCAGAACCTGGCAACAATTTATTTCTGTTTACCAGTAAAGAAGGCACGGCTGCGGGTGGCCTGGGGCAAAAATGGCCTCTAAAAGTATCGACAAAGTCAATTTGTTTGGCGTTCATTTGATTATAAAATAAGCATAAAAATTGTTAAGGAAACTACATTGTGACATTGTTTTCCTAACATCTAAACATCTTTACAATGAAATAAATTAGATAGATAGATAAATAGATATATCCTTACAACAAGGAAAGAAGGAAGGCAGTGATATTAACCTTGGCATTGTGAATCCAATAGGTTTGCATGCTTGTAAAGGAAGGAAGGAAGGAAGGAAGGAAGGAAGGAAGGAAGGAAGGAAGGAAGGAAGGAAGGAAGGAAGGAAGGAAGGAAGGAAGGAAGGAAGAAAGGATGGATGGATGGATGGATGGATGGATGGATGGATGGATGGATGGGTGGATGGAAGGATGGAATGAAGGAAGGATGGATGGATGGAAGGAAGGATCGATAGAAGGATGGATGGATGGAAGGACGTAAGGAAGGAAGGAAGGAAGGAAGGAAGGAAGGAAGGAAGGAAGGAAGGAAGGAAGGAAGGAAGGAAGGAAGGCTGGAAAGATGGATGGATGGAATGAAGGAAGGATGAAAGGATGGATGGATGGAAGGAAGGATAGATGGAAGGATGGATGGATGGATGGATGGATGGATGGATGGATGGATGGATGGATGGATGGATGGACGTAAGGAAGGAAGGAAGGAAGGAAGGAAGGAAGGAAGGAAGGAAGGAAGGAAGGAAGGAAGGAAGGAAGGAAGGAAGGAAGGAAGGAAGGAAGGAAGGAAGGAAGGCTGGCTGGAAAGATGGATGGATGGATGGATGGATGGATGGATGGATGGATGGATGGATGGATGGATGGATGGATGGATGGATGGATGGAAGGATAGATGGAAAGATGGATGATGGATGGATGGAAAGGTGGATGATGGATGGATGGATGGATGGATGGATGGATGGATGGATGGATGGAAGGAAGGGTAGATGGATGGATAGAAAGATGGATGGATGGAATGAAGGAAGATGGATGGAAGGAAGGATAGATGGAAGGAAGGATGGATGGATGGACGGATGGAGGTACAGACAGTCAGACATAGATATATATATAGATATATATATATATATATATATATATATATATATAGATAGATAGATAGATAGATAGATAGATAGATAGATAGATAGATAGATAGATAGATAGATAGATAGATAGATAGATAGATAGATAGATAGATAGATAGATAGATAATTTTTCAATTTATTTATTGTCACTCCCATGAGAAATCTGTAAGAAACAGAGGCTCAAAATATTCCTGAAAAAGATGAACAAAAGAACATGGTTTCATATTGGACACCAGACCAATATACTGACTGACCACCAGTGTTTGGGTTAGGTTTCTGTGGGTTACTTCTCAAAATATTCAAATACATTTTTGAACCAAAAACATGTTGAACTATTAAAAAAGAGACAATAAACAAAGAGCGGCAAGTCACGCCCGATTAAACGACAAGCTCTTCCTATTCCACCTCTTCCTCTGAGCTGTTTGCATTATACACACGTCATAACAGAGCGGGATCTTCTCTCCCTCATTTACATGAACCACCGGATATGACCTTTCTCCCATTATCAGAGGAAAACATCCAGACTGAACACCCCCCTGCGTCTGGCAGCAGTGACCCGGGATGTTCCCGTAGGATCTCTGCCACATCTGGCAGCAATAAGTCTCTGGGAGGAAGTTGCTTCCCATTAAGGGCTAACCATGGGCCTGAAACCAGTACGGGTTTAATAATTTTGGATTGAAAAAATTACAAAAAAAATTATCTTAACTTCTAGGAAGCAAGTAAAACTCAAAAAGCCCTTGTAAATAAAATAATGAGTTGTAATTGCAATATGAGCTAAGCGGACGAGGACGGCAGGTCCTTCTTATTGGGAGCATTGAGGACACAGGCTTGTCATTATACAGCAAAGGGAAGCTTCTAGAAACTGTGGGAAGCAATTAAATGTCAGCTGGAAATACCAAGTTAAACTGCACGAACATGCAAACGGACAGAAATCACAAGACGAAACAAGCCCTTAGGGAAGAGAGATGACAGAGGAGACTCTTAAACGTCTCAATTGTTTCTTTTAGACGTCAGTTAGCCCACATTAAAGAGAGACTAGATAGTTTGATCTCCTGAGAACAGATCCTAGTGATCGCACGTCTCTCTGCACTCTTAGAAGAAGAAATTGTTCTATTTAGAACCGGAAATGGTTCCATATCCCCGCTTCATATATGGAACTCCAATATGGAACTTTTTTTGGTAAAAGGTTCTATTGGCCAAGTATGGAACCCCAGGGTTCTATATAGAACCCAGAGGAACCCTTTTTTAAGAGTGTATAGAACCTTTTAGGGGTTCCAAATACGTAGCGCTGATAGAACCTTTTAAGGTTCTATATAGAACCTTTTCTTCTAAGAGTGTGTGTCATTATTGACAACGATTTGAACATGATCTGAGCTTCTCTTCAGAGGAATGCTGAACGTAAATCAGTCAGAACTGAGATCTCTATTAACATCGGAGCAATAAAGTCTTGTAATTCTTGAAACGCTCAGCGGGCGCTGACACACGTCATGTTTTGACTCCGCGTGTGTGGCATCGCAGGAAAGACACAGGTCAAAGGAGAAGCCGAGGTTTAAATGCTCACATCCTCCAAAGAGAGAGAGAGAGAGAAATAGGGGTCCTGCATTAACAGGAAACAGATTAGCGGCAAATCAGAATGTTCAGTGTGTGTGAGTGTGTGTGTGTGTGTGTGAGAGAGAGAGAGAGAGAGAGAGAGAGAGAGAGAGAGAGAGAGAGAGAGAGAGAGAGAGAGAGAGAGAGAGAGAGAGAGAGAGAGAGAGAAACTAATTGGCATTCTTATCATGTGGGAAAATCAGTGTTGCTGCGGAGAATGTGTGTTTGCGTGGGTTTATCTGTGAAGCAGTGGCAGGATGAACACACCCAAAGATGAAGAAGCAGAAAAAGACAACTACAGATGTATTTAAACACGGTCAACTCCCTCTTCTTAAATTCCTCCTAAAATACCTATCGATTCCACCTTATCGGCTGTGGCATCTACGAGCAGCCGAACCCAACGACAAAAACACTCGTACAGTTTTTGTGAACTACAGGCAACATGTCTCAAGAGATACATAGATTTTCTGTTATTTTTTGAGGCATAAGAACGATTTTTTTCATCAGATCTTTTATCACTTATGACAGCTTGGTCTGTCTTGAGTTTGCTGGTCACATGATTTGCTTCAAACTTTTTGTGATCAATTAGTCAGCCTGACCTAAATCCAACATGGCTGCCAGTGGTGCAGAACATTCAGATATTTAGATAAGATGATATTTATTAAACTTACTTTTCTTCTGAAAAAAAAGGAATAATGATAACATTAAATGCGAACAAGGTGTTGAAGGAGAAAATTGAGTAATATGTTGTTATTTAGCACGTTTTGAAATGTATGTCTCCTGAGACATGTTGCCTGTTTAGGGTATAAAAAAGGGATTAAACTAGCTCTATTTAAAAATGCACTATTCAAGCTTAAATGATTGTAATTCAAGAATGCTTTGGAATATAGACCCAGTTTTGATCTTGTTTTAAAGAAAACAGTCAGCAGATTATTCCTGAAGTGAAAATTTAAAATATGAAAAAGTTAAGGAAGTTTAAAACTTACATTAAATCAAATATACTGTACTTAATATTCATTATTTTTTTTATAAAATATGTATTTAAAAATATTTTTTACTATAAAATTACTATAGAATCAAAGCCATATATCTAACCAAGTTATGTTCCAAAGTACCTCACATGCATGACCAGCGTCGGCCAATAGTGAGCCTGCGTGTGACGTACAACACAGAAGCGTTGCGCAGTCGATGCATTCGATTATTGTTTGAATCATTGGTAACACTTTATTTTACGGTGTTCGTGATACAGAGTAATTACTTAATTAATTACTTAGTAGTAGACGTTGTAATAACATGTAACAAAATGTAATTAACATGTAACTAAGTTACGGAACAGCCTGTACTTACAGATTGTAATTACACTCGTGTAATAGGCAGCTACACTCATGTAATAGGCAGCTACTGTTACACATGTGTAACAGGCCGAGTCGGTTACATACGTGTAATTATATAAAAAAGTATGTTGTTCTACTCAATGTAACAACAAGTATTTAAATATGTTACTAAGGTGGGAAAAAAGCTTGCAGTTCCACATGGTCATTTTGTACCTTCTAAAATAGTGTATCAAGATTGTACCTAAGTGTTCTTCATGTGTATAAGGTATGTAAATACACATGAGGTACACTTCAGTACAATCTTGATTCACTTTATTTTACGTAGCTTATTCCTGTGTAATTTTATGTAATTGCAATGTAATTAGGAAGCAACCGCATACATTTATGCTGTGAACGAGGAAGTTAAGCCTAATTCAAACTAAAGTACATATGGATAAGGTATGTAGTTACACATGAAGTACACTTAAGTACAATCTTGATACACTTTATTTTACGTAGCTTATCCCTGTGTATTTGCAATGTAATTAGGGAGCTACCGCATGCATTTATGCTGTGAATGAGGGGATAAGGTATGTAGTTACACATGAAGTACACTTAAGTACAATCTTGATACACTTTATTTTACGTAGCTTATCCCTGTGTAATTGCAATGTAATTAGGGAGCTACCGCATGCATTTATGCTGTGAATGAGGGAGTTACTGTAGGTCTAATTCAAACTAAAGTATATATGGATAAGGTTTGTAGATACACATGTAGTACACTTAAGTACAATCTTGATACACTTTATTTTACGTAGCTTATCCCTGTGTAATATTATGTAAATTGAATGTAATTAAGAAGCTACTGCATATATTGAAGCTGTGGACTAGTGGGTTAATTCAGATGGAGAAGGTATGAAGATACTCGTGAAGTGCACTTAAGTATGTGATATACTTTATTTTATAAGGTACAAAATGACCATGTGTAACTCCAGGCTTTTTAACTTAGTAACATATTAAGTACTTGTTACATTGTACCAAGTCGGTAACACATATGTAACTGACTCGGCCTGTTACACATGTGTAACAGTAGCTGCCTATTACATGGGTGTAATTACAATCTGTAAGTACAGGCTGTTCTATAACTTAGTTACATATTAACTACATTTTGTTACATGTTATTACAATGTTTACTACTAAGTAATTAATTAAGTAATTACTCTGTATCATGGACACCGTAAAATAAAGTGTTACCGAATCATTTTTTTATGTATGTTTCCAGGGTTGATATATGTATATATATATATATATATATATATATATATATACACTAGGGCCGTCAAATGATTAATCGTGATTAATCGCATCCAAAATAAAAGTTTGTGTTTACATAATATATGTGGGAGCACTGTGTATAATTATTTTCTATATATATAAATACACACACATGCATGTATATTTAAGAAAAAAAATATAATTTATATATAGAATATTTATATTTATGTATAATATAAATATATATATAAATATATATAGTATATACATGAAAATATTTCTTAAATATATACAAGCATGTGTGTGTATTTATATATATAAAATAATAATACACAGTGCACCCACATATATTATGTAAACACAAACTTTTATTTTTGATGCGATTAATCGCGATTAATCGTTTGACAGCCCTTATATATATATATATATATATATATATATATATATATATATATATATATATATAATGTATAATCGCTTACGTCTATTTCTGAATCTTCACGGCTTGACTACTTTATATGGGCAGCAAAATTGAGCTTTTGGAAATCTGATCACAAATAGAAAAAAAAAAACACAATGCAATACTGTATCCTTAATGCATCTGAGATTCGGGATGTGTCACAGTTTCTGGAAATCGTCCAGTATCAGGACATTGCTAAATGCCCACAAACGCCCGACATAAATTTACAGTACAAATTTGGCAGGAGGACCCTGGGAAAAAAAGACCTGGCGCAGTGTGTATTCAAAGAACTATATGCTATGGTGGTGTGTGCAGTGAATATGGTTTCTGTGACAAACGTGTAACGCCTGACTGAACCAAAGCCAAAGAGCAAAAACTACATTTATAAAACCGGTGTAAATTTATACGTGACCAGAGAGCGTCTCTGTAGCTCCTATAGACGTTTCACTGCACACATAAAAGTAAAAACAGATCGCACAATGGAAATCTGTTCAAATATGCACCACACAGAATTTTAAGTGACTCAATATGGAGTGTGTAGCAGCATAATGAAGCTTTAAGACCGGCCGGGAGGAAACCACATCCCTGGCTTGGTTAACAGCCCACCGTATGAGCAGATTTAACAGTCGGTCGCAGGACGACGAGCAGAAGAACGACTGCAGCTGCACAATCTGTGATTCGTTTTTTATTAATCATACTTTTCTGGTTAAGGAATATGGGATCTTCTCTATAGCTTGTCTGTGTTTCAGCAGCAAAAGATGAGGCATTTCTGCTGAGAAGCCATGCATCAAAAACAACTATCTATGCCGTTGTGGGTTGGTGAACAACGTAGGACAAGCCAAAGCTTTCTTTCTCTTGGCCTAGACTGTAACTTACCCACTCCAAGTTGTTCCTTAGGAAATTATTATCCAACTAACCACATTATATATAAAAAAAAAAATCACAAGAAAAAAAAAGAAAGCTAAACGTGCTTCGCACAGACTTACAACTCAGCCAGGTGTGTCCACGAAAGACATGCCGAACGTCAAAAGTAACGACCGCTACAGCCGATTAAGCTAGCCAATCGGAAACCCTCTTTGCCAGTCGTGATTTTGCATATTCGAATTTGCTGACAGGATTTGCTAAAAGGAGTAGTTCACTTTACAAAAAAAAACTTTTGCTGATAATTTACTCACCCCCATGTCATCCAAGATATCCATGTCTTTCTTTCTTCAGTCGAAAAGAAATGGTTTTTGATGAAAACATTCCAGCATTTTTCTCCATATAATGGACTTCAATGGGAACCAAACGGTTCAAGGTCCAAATTAGAGTTTCAGTGCAAACTGTTCAAAGGGCTTTAAATGATTCCAGACGATGAATAAGGGTCTTATCAAGCGAAACGATCGCTCATTAAAAAAAATAGTTTGTTTTATAAGCTCAAACGGTCGCCTTGCTCTGTTCTGTGATGCGCGTTTGTGACTCTCCTGTTCGAACTCATTTATCAAAATGAATCTTTTTTGTGTCATTCATTTGGTTCATTCAACGAACGAAATGAACGAGTTGACGGGAAAAGATTCATTCATTTTGATAAACGAGTTCGAACAGGAGAGTCACGAACACGCATCACAGAACAGAGCAAGGCGACCGTTTGAGCTTATAAAACTTAAACTTTGTTATTTTTTTTAAATGAGCGATCGTTTCGCTTGATAAGACCGTTATTCATCGTCTGGAATCGTTTAAAGCCCTTTGAACAGTTTGCACTGAAACTGTCTTTTGGACCTTGAACCGTTTGGTTCATTGAAGTCCATTATATGGAGAAAAATGCTGGAATGTTTTCATCAAAAACCTTAATTTCTTTTCGACTGAAGAAAGAAAGACATGGACATCTTGGATGACACGGGGGTGAGTAAATTACCAGCAAAAGTTATTTTAAAAATGAACTACTCCTTTAAATACATTTGGAGGGCGGGGGTTTTGAAAAGACTAGAATAGCGGAAACTTACAAAGCAGCAGAAATTGCACACCAGACCTTTTCCTGTGATTAGTAAATTAGTAAATTAATGAAATTACGCTCTTAAAAATAAAGGTTCTGGAAAGGGGGGGGGGGGGGGGGGCAATGTGTGCTAATGAAGAATATTTTTTTGTATCCCAAAGAACCTTTCAGTAAACAGTTCTTAAAGAAGAATGTAGAACACTTTAATAATCTAGATAAATAACGTGTTCCCCACTATAATGAACCTTTTGTGGAATGGAAAGACTCTGGAACAATCGATGCCAATAAAAAAACCCAAGTCTAGGCCTCTCTTCCAATGCAATTTCTTTTTATATCTATCTGAGATCTGTTGAGATTGTTTAGTACCACATATAAACAGATCTCCTATGATTATTATCAAGAGGCCCTGCATTTGGTGCAACAAATTGTTTTAGGACATGATGGTTTCCATCATTGCTTCCTGACTGTTCTTCTTCATTACGACTCTGAGGATATAGATAACTCATCTATCTCTGTTTTGCAGCGCTGATGGTTTCTTCCACACCACTACCCTCAGCCCCGATCAATCAATGGCTAGTTTAATGTTAGAGACCCGGGTCACATGGGAAATCAAGCCGGCACTCTGACATCATGAAATGTATGGTTTTAATATCTAAATTGAATGTGTAATGCGAAATGTAAATGTTTTCATTAACAAGTATTCAGGGAGAGATTAACTGAAGAAAAATGGATTGCTAATGCTTTTTCTGGAATTCCGCCTATATATCGACTGTTGTTTAAAACCACTTCTTCTGAAATTTATTTTTACAAATTTGCAAAATATAAATATCCAAATCTTTCTATCGAAATAATTCAATGTACTAATATACAGTGCCCTATATCACAAAAACACAGCTCTTAAAAGCATAAACCTTTATGGCCAAGAATCATAAAGAAACTCAAAGGCTGAAAAGGCAGCAGTAGTTTGTCAGCAAGATTGAATATGCACAGGTTAATTAACTGTCTCTATGCCTAAGTGCAATACAGTCGGTTAAGGAAGAATCGATGACCAGCACGTCTGCATTCATCATTGATCGGGAGGGGACTTTTATTCCACACAGTGATTTATGGAGTCATAAGAAGGTGCTACCAGTGTCAGGTGGGGGGAAGACCAAGTTTTATGGATTAATGCACAGAATTAAAGAACATGTAATAGATGGACATGTTAATCAGAACATATTAGCAATTCATGAGAAGAAAATAGCAAACCATTTATTATAGAAACAGATTTTTATGATCTATAGAACTAAATTACAATTCTTTATTAAATCATGCAGTTATAATATTTATTTTATAAATGATATAGTATAATTATTATAAATATTTTAATTTGCATATATTAATTAATACTTTTAATAATTAATAAATAATACTTATTGTACAATATTTAAGCATTTTCTAAAAACACAGACTATCTCGGAAATGTAGACTGTTGTTGTTGTTTTTAAATAGACATGGAAATGCACATTTCGTACTTAAATGGTTGTAATTCAAGAATGATTTGGAATTTATAGATAAGATTGGTCTCCTTTTAAAGAAGACATTTGGCAGATTTTTGTCGATGTGAAATAAATTAAGAAAGCTAAAGAGAAAAAAGATTATAGAAGTTTGAGTTTATGGAAATGTGCAATGTAAAAAAATGAATTATTCATATATTTTATATAAATATATATTTTCAAAACCTGGGCTACTCAAAGTCAAAAATCTGAACAAGTTGTGTTTAAAAATTTTTTGAGCTTTCAGTGAGATTTTGTTTGGGTGCAGTACCGAACGCTTCCACTAGGGCACAACTAGACTCCATACTGCCCATATAAGGGCGTCCCCATTTCCGTGTTTTAAGTGATATGAACCATTATTTACACAATTTTCATGCAATTTATGAAGTAGAGATCCTATTTAGAAGTAATATGAGAAGTTTGGCAGATTTTGATATGAATTCAACATCTAAGAAACATAAAAATAACACGCATGTGTGTTATAGCTTCCTACCACATCACAAATGGTGAATTTATTATTTTTTTGTAATATTTAAAACATTATCAGATCTTTTTTTCTAAAAATAATTGAATGGATGCAATCTTTTGAACTCTTGGCACGAAAACAAACTAAGGTTTCTACCTTTTTTTCATGATTTTTCATGTTGATCACTATTTCAAAATAAAGGTCTGAACACGCTTTATGAGTATGAAAATTATTATGAAAATTAAAAGTATTCTTGTTGCAAAGTGATAAATTATGGCTTATGTGTAATTTATATTGAAAATCAGTCACCAAATATGGAAACTAGAGGTTTGTCAGTTTCAAATGATATATAGTTTGTCAATATTATTAAGGTCTTTTCTAAGATATTGTTTTAAAAATATAATGGCAAACGTAAAATGTAAATTAAAATAAATGATCAAATTAAAAAATGAAAATAAAATGTTTGACTGAACACCTAGAATATTTCATGTAGTAATCATTTTGTACAATATTTCACATGGGCAAGTCATGACCTTTTAATGGGTAAAATGAGCACCTGGTCACTCTCTCTCTCTCTATCACACACACACACTTTTCCATGGGGCTTCCAGCTGGCATGCACAATAGCTCAGCTGTCATTACACATCTGCACACACACAGAACACCAGTGGTGTTGACAAGGCTGATATTGAATTATACGTTACAAAAACCCCGTACATGGATAGTTTGTTTGCATAAGGCTGTCACCACATGCTGGAACAAATGTGTGTGAAAGAGAGAGAAATCATCAAACTAAGCCTCAAAGTCGCTTCGCACAGCAGAGAGGAAATGCATAAACGGTCCACGATTACTATCTCCATAATAAAACCTACATCATCATTTACTCACCCTCATGTCATTTCAAACACATTCAGGTTCTATGAAAAAAAAGTGAGTAAATATGACTAAATTTAATTTTGGGCCAAATTATTTCTTAAGAGAGATGTTTAAGATATCATTATGTGTCTGATTTCAGATGAGAGACACAGACATTATATTGACAGAGGGCTGAACGTCCTGCCGATGAGACATGACATACTGGGCCATTATTGACAAGTGATATTAATGAACCGATTGGCATTTAAATAGAGGGGAAGAATCAATTACTGATCATTCAGACAGACGTATAACTGGTTTAAACACGCAGTTTTTGAAAGAAAACTCGTTTGAGGAGTTAATTAAACCAATGATCTCTGCATGAAGATTTTACGAGGAGGAGGCCTGCAGAAAGTTTAGATGCGCATAAATTACAATGTCTGTTGTAAAATTGGGCTTCTGTGAGATATAACATCTGGTGGCTCGCTTAATTACCACTGTTAACATTTTAAGTGGGTAACTTGGATAAAGAAAATTGCAGTCTCCGAGAATCGAAATCATAGGGAGTGATTTACAGACAGATAAGATTAACATTTGCGATCGGTTTATAAAGTAGAACTGCCACTTTTGGTTTTAATATGCAGCACGAGTGGTACTAGAACGGGTGGTTGCCAGGGTTATTGGTTTAGCACGTTGCTATGCAGTCACGAGGAGAGTTTTTTCATGCATACGTAAATAAACAAACCATATTTGGCAGTTAATGATATTGTTGGTGCTTCAATGTAAAGTGCTTCAAAACACTTGATTAGACACAGCATAGAGTAGCCTATCTACAAACAACTGCTATATTTGAAGAGTTCAGATGCAAAAGCCTCTAAATGCCATTTGAAATTTTCTTCTAAAATGACCATTTTTATCAAGCTTGTATATTTAAGTTCAGTAATTTCACTTAAATGACAATTAATAGGTAATCGTCATTGCAATTTAAGTGAAATTACAGAATTTAAATATACAAGCTTGATAAAAATGATAATTTTAGAAGAAAATATCAAATGGCATTTAGAGGCTTTTGCAGCTGAACTCTTCATTTGTTCCCCGATCACACTAAATGCGTCGGTAACACTTTAAAATAATGGTCGGTAGTTAACAAGTAGCTATGCAGGAAGTAATAGGTAGTACTGCATTAACACCGAACTTAATACTATTAACTAATATAGAAGCAATATTAACTAAGCAGTAAGTAATAGGTAATTTAGTACAAAGGTAGTTCCTTGGTAGGTATTTGATTGTTACTAAAGAAATATATCCTCATTGAGAACTACTTGTGAACTAAGAATTAATAACCAATTAATTACTAATCACAAAAGTAACATGTCTAAAAAGTGAACAATTGTGGGGGGTTTATACTCTTAACATGGTCATAACATTTCAGAAGCATGTGCCTCAAATGGGTTCTTTGTGGAAACAAGTTCATGAAGTTTATACATCCCCCCATACATTAGCTAGGTTGAGATTGTGACTACTATTCTTGCCAGGATGGACGCATGTTCTCTGTTTATTTAAAACTTAAACTTAAAATAATCCTAATAAAGACAGTTTTTAAAAATAAACCTTAAATAATTAGGAAGTGATGCTGACACTCTCATGATTGGATTAGTTCACTATTATGAGCTCTATTGAATGTCAGTCACATATATCTCAGACTCCAAAGACCTATAACTTTATGTTACAGTAGCTGCCTTAGGAGGACTTCTCTTTAGGACATGATTATAAACATTGATGTTCACTAGTCAAAAACAATTAGCATCTTTAATGAAGAAATTGTCTGCATTATGTTACGATAAGCGCAAAACCACATCTTCCAGATTACAGTGTTTGTTAGAATATTAGTGCCTCACAGAACCTGTACAGTATGTGTCAAATATAAAATTAAATTACTTTTATCAGTATCATTTGTGATAAACATGTTAACTCCTCAATAACTACTTAAGCGTTACCTTGTTATCCCTTAGGGACTACTAGTGATGTGGCCCATTATTTTAAAGTGAAAAACATGATAACTCCTAACTAACTACTAGCGTTACCTTGTGTAGACATTGCGGGATGACAAGGTAATGCTTGTAGTTAGTAAGTAGTTAACATGTTTTTCACTTTAAAATAATGGGCCACATCACTAGTAGTCCCTAAGGGATGACAAGGTAACACTTAAGTAGTTATTGAGGAGTTAACATGTTTTTCACAAATGATACAAGTTAATTAATCTTATATTTTGACACATACTGTACATGTTCTGTACAGAACATGCGTCCATCCTGGCAAGAGTAGTAGTCACAATCCCAACCTAGCTAATGTATTTGGGGGGATGTAATATTCATAAACTTTTTTCCGCAAAGAACCCATTTGAGGCACATGCTTCTGAAATGTAATGACCATGCTAAGAGTATAAAACCCCCACAGTTGTTCACTTTTTAGACATGTTACTTTTGTGATTAGTAATTAATTAGTTATTATATCTTAGTTCACAAGTAGTTCTCAATGAGGATATATTTCTTTAGTAACAATCAAATACCTACCAAGGAACTACCTTTGTACTAAATTACCTATTACTTAATGCTTAGTTAATATTACTTCCATAGTAGTTAATAGTATTAAGTTCGGTGTTAATGCAGTACTACCTATTACTTCCTGCATAGCTACTTGTTAACTACCGACCATTATTTTAAAGTGTTACCAATGCGTCTTTATAGCACGCATGTGTATTGTCGTGTAATTTATACGCTAAAGTGAGTTTTTACGTACATATGATAGGCTATCTATTGGTTGGTTATGGTAGGTTTAGATGTGGGGTGCGCGTTTGGGTAGAATTGGTGTGGAGTGCGTGTGTATAAACACGCAAATGAACTGCGTCTCATATGCACGTAAAAACTCATTTTCGCGTATAAATTACACGACAAAGCACGCTGCGTATTATAGAGACGCATTTACGTCAGAACAGGCTGCAAAAATGCCACTACTCTGGTGTAGCCTAGAGCCAATTGCATTCATAATTTTTCACGTGTGCCTTAAGCGTCCATGCATGCAACAAGCGCGTGATATCTTTCATGGATGGCTGCATAATGCAGTTGACACGTTTATTGTTTTTTTTAATTTGATTTTAGAATAACTGGATACAGTGATAATATAATCCACAGTATTGACAGACGACCTACCTGTACCACTGAAGACCCCTCTCATAAAACCTGTCAAAGAAGTGCGGCTCTGCGCCCACCGCACGCACGTCAGGATGCACGCGCAGGAACTCCAGAAGCGCGCGCGTTCCCCCCTTCTTCACGCCGATGATAATCGCCTGAGGAAACTCTTTAGTCCCGAAGCTGTTTGACACAGAAAGATTGCTGTAAGTGTCATAGCCCAAAGCTCGCTGCCGCTTCTCATCTTCCACGTCCTGGTCGAGGAGTTCGCGCACGACGGAGCTGTTCCCGCGCGCGTCCGGTTGGAGTTTCTTCCCTTCCTTTGGGAAAAGTTTGCTTCTGAAACTCTGATGCACGTACAGTGGACTCGGCATGGAATCGCAGAATCCAGTGAGACAGTAGAATAAATAGGTGAATATAAGGATCATGGTAAAGAACACGGACACCTTGGAATGCGCTTTCAGGTGTCCGAAGTCGCAACTCGTTGTCCAACATCCCATGAGAGTCTTTGCTTCGCAAGACATAACACGGTAAACGGAGGAATCATGCCGTATTAAATGCAAAAGAGTGACTTTTGGTTGCAAGACTTAACATTTAGTGAGATGATTTCCTCACGCCTCGAACTTGTCACTAATTTTGCGCGTTCGCGTGTTATCCAGAGATTAACATAACGAATTATAATTGTCATGCTCTTTTTGCTGGATTTGATTCCTATTAGGCTTGGAGTCCCGCAGTCGTGCAGCTTCGGGTGACCAGGGTTACCCACTCATCTCCCACCCGTTTATGGTGTGTATCCACGCCCTGCCTTCCGAGTCCCACCCCTATTCCTCAAATTGCTTTTATGACTTTCCTAAGGAGTTACAAATCCATGAAGTGCTGTTAAATCGATGAGAGTTAGAGAGCTTGTTTTATTTGCGGATGAGAAGAGAACAGGTCAAAGTTCATGCATAAGAGAGAGAGAGATAGTGAAATGTTATCTCGGGTATTTTTATGGCATGTAGGCTACTTTCCTACAGTGGAGATGAAGAGGTCAGTCAGTGAGCAACACCTGTCCTGCAGGCCACACACTCAGCGGAGACAGTCTGCTCCTTCATCTGGTCTCTCGTGACACACACACACATTTGATTATTTTATCTGGAATGACCAATACTGATTAAAACAACACAGCATCCAAATATTCACAAAGACAATACACATCGACAAGTCACAACCACATAAATAATAGCACACACACTAGAATATTATTTTAATAATTTTCAAAGTACTTTTTAGACTGTGTTTGACTGTAGTTCCAATAAAATGAGCAATATGACAATAACAAACATAAATAACAAATAAATCAGGGGTTTTCAAACTTTTTTAACTAAAAAGTGTATCCTTATTTAACCCATGCAAAGGGATAGCCACATTTGAGGTTTAATATTTTTAATAAAGAAAAAGGCCCTTTCCAAGATATAATATACATAAGTGTATTTGATTGTGCTGCTAATTGAACTATTGCAAGTCTAGGCCTACTTTAGGAACACTTTAAATATCTTGCTTTTATAGACTGATATTATGCACTGAACATACTGTGGTTAACAATAGTGATATTAAAACACATTTTAGGCTTAATATTAAGAAATGTGCAATGAAGAAGTAGGCCTACTCTAATTATAGTTTGATATGTTGATAATTATATGTTGAACTTGATTATTTGATTATTATATAAGCGATATGACAGTAAATATGTTCATGGATTGTGATATTGTACAAAAATAAGTATGAAATAAATGTATTTTAAATACATTTTGGTAGTTTTGTTTTACTTGGGCATACAGCAAGTGTGATATTATAAACAATATACGATTGACTAACAAATAATTGACTTTTATTTATAAGTGTAATAAAACAAAAGCAAATGATTAAAACACTGTCTAGACAATATTTACTTTTATCTTTTTTTACACAGAATTACTGTAAATTATAAGAAAAACTATTTCACTTCAATTCAGATTTCACCATAAATGTTATTCCAGGCTTATAAGCGATGCTGCTTAATACTTTGAACAAAACATTTTCCCTCCAAAAATCTATTCAGGATTTCCCCCCAAAACCTCTAAAATCGATTTGCCAAGCCTTTTCTCTCAAACTATTTATGGACCCCTTATGAATTTGAAAATCACTGCTCTTAATATTCAACTAGACTTACTCTCTTAAAGGGACAGCTCACCCAAAAATGAAAATTATGTCATCATATACTCACACTCACGTTGTTCCAAACCTGTATGAGTTTCTTTCTTCTGCTGAACACAAAAGAAGGTGAAGAATGTCAGTAAAGAAACAGTTGATGGACACCATTGTCTTCCTTAGTCTGAAAATAAATCCAGTAGCAAAAGAAAGAAAGTAATACAGGTTTGGAACAACGTGAGCATGAGTGACATGTGATGACATAATTTTCATATTTTTGGGTAAACCATGAAGTTTGGAACAGCATATCTATCTATCTGTCTGTCTGTCTGTCTGTCTGTCTGTCTGTCTATTTATCTATCTATATATATATATCTATATCTATATCTATATATATCTATATATATATATATATATATATATATATATATAATAGGGCTGTCAAACAATTAATCGCATCCAAAATAAAAGTTTGTGTTTACATAATATATGTGGGTGCACTGTGTATAATTATTTTATTCATAAAATAATTAAATATATATATATATATATATATATATAGAAGATATATTGTATTAAAGATATATATATATATATATATATATTAAAGAAATATTTTCATGTATATACTGTATATAGATTTATATATAATTTATATTATATATAAATATTTTATATATAAATATTTTTTTTTCTTAAATATACATGCGTGTGTGTGTGTATTTATATGTATATAAAATAATTATACACAGTGCACCCACATATATTATGTAAACACAAACTTTTATTTTGGATGTGATTAATCACGATTAATTGTTTGACAGCCCTAATGTATGTATATATACATATAATGGGCGAATATGAGATCTTTATATCAAAATAAAGGTCTCGATGAGCTCTATCCAATGGTGCAAAATACCTATCTGAGATCAAACTGTATTGAACAAAGCAACAAACAGGCGTATCTGACGTATTTGACATATTTTTTAAATTTGAAAATGTTTAAGAAAATGTTCATTGTGTTAATATGCTATACATTTTTTACTTAAATACTCATTCATGTAAGTAAGCCTGTGGTTGCAATGTTTGTGGTTTAAGGTTAATAATACAGGTGATTGAAGTGTGGTCAAAAATTTTGTTTTGTCTCTCCTGTAAAGTTTGTTAAAAGCCACTTACGGTTATATATATATATATATATATATATATATATATATATATATATATATACACACACACATACACACACACACATACAGTATATAGGAAGAGTTCAGATGCAAAAGCCTCTAAATGCCATTTGAAATTTTCTTCTAAAATGACCATTTTTATCAAACTTGTATATTTAAGTTCAGTAATTTCACTTAAATGACAATTAATAGGTAATCTTCATTGCCATTTAAGTGAAATTACTGAACTTAAATATACAAGTTTGATAAAAATGGTCATTTTAGAAGAAAATTTCAAATGGCAATTTGGCTGCTCAAATATGGGTTTTTGATGCAAATGATGCACAATCAACCTCACAATTACAAACGCCTATATACCAATCTCGAAATTATCCGAAAAAAATGATGATTTGGGCAACACAGTCTTACTTTAGTTGACAATCTCTTGTTAACGCTACAGGACAGGTGTCATTATGGTCCAGACTCTACGGAGCCTGCAGCAAGGCTAAAGACAACACACCCTGACAGCGGCAAAACACCCCCGTGACAATCTCAGCATGTCATAAAACGGGATCATTAAGACTTAACAGCAATACTGGACCTTTCTAGACTCAAAGCCTCTTCTAGCTCCCACCAATAGCATGTTGATTCGACAAAAACTACAAAATCATCAAGCTCAGGATAACTGTCCCAGCATTGCAATAATAATAGTTTCTGCAATCGACTCTGCATCATTTAGGAAATGCAATACTTTCTAGACTTACACTCTTAAAATTAATGGGTTTTTTTTTCATTGCACAAAAGGTACTTTATAGTGACAAAAGGTCAAAGTAAAAGTAAAAAAATGCTCCCCCTTTTGGAATTTATTTTAAGTGTAGAATAGGATTTAGAGCTTTAATAGACAGTTTTAGATTTATTAAGCAAGCATTTCAAGACAAAAAAAATCCCCATTAATTTACATTTAAGGAGACACAATACATGTCTATAGGGACCAGACTATTAGAGATGTTGGGAAGACGTTTGGCTGATCATACACACACCATATGTATACGAGATAACCATTGTCTGCATGAGGGATACACACGGCCGTTCTGAAGACGAACTAATAAGTGTTTCAGGCTGCATATTTGAGGAAGACCACCAGGGAGCTGCCACCCACAAACACGTATCATACGCATGACTGGTGACCTGGCAACCTTTCCACTCAGCGTATATAGTTCAAGACAAAATTATATCATTATTTTGTGGTGCGAATGTCACTTAAAATCAACTCAAGCTTGAGCCGTCGACAAGACAACAATTGAAAAACAAACCATCTAATTACTTAAAAGGGCTTTTATTATAATAACACAGTATATTTGAGATCTCAAATAAGCAATACTGATCTGAGAGGAATCACCACTGTTGATATCACCAGGCATGTCAAAATATGCCAAACCAGTTCTTTACTACTGAACTGAGGTGAACTCTGAGCGTGTCTGTATAATTTTTGCAGGCTCAAAGCTATGCACTACTGCAGGTCAGACTGGTTACACAAGATTAAAAATAAATCTTCCTTTGGTTTGTCGAATTTATTGACGGCATGGTATTTTGTCTCTATTTGAGATGTACGCACCATTAAGAAGATGCTTTTCATTCACATGGACTTACCGAAATGTACACTAAATCCATGCTGATGTCAGAGCATCTGTACGATATTGACGCATTGCAGTTATGCAACATACGTAACTTACAAACATGTAGGCGCCTAAACATGATATAAGTGTTCGCTAACACTTTATTTTACAGTGTCCTTGTCACATATGTTACATGTACTAACCATAGTAAATTATGCAACTAACCCTAATCCTAAACTAAACCTTTAGTAAGTACATGATGTTAATTCATATGTATAAGTACATTGTAATAATGACACCTTAAAATAAAGTGTAACCTGCAGTTCTTACCTGTTCTCTTTCCCCGTATGCGATCACAAGGAATTGCAAATAAAGGAAAATAAATAAATGTGGTTTTGAACAAGAGATTGCAAACAACATCAAATGAACGCACTGTAAACAAACACAATTGCGAAGAAGTGAAAGTAAAAAGAACAATAGAAACGGCAAGAGAATGACACAAGGCATAAAAAATGCATTAATGCTTTGGATATCATCAAAATATATAACTTATGTAAACTATTGTTTATTTTTATTTTGTAAAAGGGATAGTTCACCTTTGAAATTAATTTTTGGTATGTTTTAGCTTACCTCAAGGGCATCCAAGATGTAGGTGTCTTTGTTTCCACAGTATTTTCAATTTTGATATTTTTAGATCAAACCGTTTGTCTATCAGTCATATAATGGAGGTCTACGGTCACCATCTCAAAGAGCATGCACAGAGAAGTCCAAATTAAACATGATTTAATGACTCGTAAATGTACACATTGATGGCCTAAATCACGAAATGAGCGGTTTGTGTGAGAAAACAAACAGTATTTATATCGTTTTTACCTCTTGTTACCACAGCCACAAAGCACCCGCGCCCTCAGAGTACGTGGCTGTGGTTACAAGAGGTAAAACGATAAAAAATACAGCTCATTTTCTCACACAAACCGCTCGTTTCGTGTCTTAGGCCATCAATGTGTACTTACATTTACGAGTCATTAAATCATGTTTAAATTGTGCATGCTCTTTGAGGTGGTGACCATAGACCTCCATTATATGACTGACAGACACAAACGGTTTGACCTAAAAATATCAAAATTGAAAATACTGCGGAAACAAAGACACCTACATCCTGGATGCCCTTGAGGTAAGCTAAAACATATCAAAAATTATTTTTTTAAAGTGAACTATCCCTTTAAATTCATTGCATATTACCATGCATGTCTTTTGTGTTTTTGTCAATGTCCTTAATCACCTTCAGCCAGATGTGGCATTTGTTTTCACAGCTGGGGAGGTGTTTCTTCAATATTGCATGCCTGCACATACACACGAACACACATGCATAAGCTTGTGCGCTTTATACTGACACTCAAACACAAATTAATCTGCGCGCTCAATCGGTAAAGGGCGAATGAGGGCAGATCGCATCGCACGTGCAGAACTCGCCTAATGCGGGACAGATAAGTACGGACTAACTGTTCGGCACAACACCTGGATATTCTGGCATCTTAAGGATCACCCACAACAGCTAGATATTCGTTCAAGACTTTGAATGTTTTTAAAGACAAAAGTGCCTGAAAAACACTGCGTATTTCTTGGACCTCAGCACAGTGTTTGCACATGAAAGCTGAAGTCTATGGTGGCAAAGCCAGTCTTCTCTACAGTGCATGGTATGGAAGGCTTGTGGTTAGCCTTAAGTATAGGGAAGACATGAATTACATTACAGTGGATGGGTGTAGCAGTCAAGAAAAAGAGGAGAGAAAAGTAGAAAGACAGAGAGAGACTCAAAGGGGTTTTCAATTGGCATGTCCGGGCAGGACATCTTGCAAAGTGCCTTGGAACCTTAAAGGTGAAGTGTGTAATTTCTGTGTCGGAAACAGAGTTTCTAACGTAATCACTGTTTTCCAACAAGTTTTGTGTTTGGCGCCGCTATAGTTCAGAAATTACTCACATCATACGGCAATGTGAAATGCTGTTTAACATTTTACTGTATTTGCAACTGAAATGGCATATTCGAAAAACATTAGAACTTCATTTGCCGCAATTCTACTGCCTTTCAAATTGAGCTAATTGAAATTGCGAACTGAAAATTGCCTAAGCCCAATGGCAACGAATTTTTCGTTAAAAAAAACTCCTGTTTATTGCAAATAAGTGTTTTTTTAGGCAATTCGAAAAAGGAATATCTTGCAAAACTGCAATGGAAACAGGTTTTTCACTTGGTATGTAAAAGTCGATAATTTTTTAAAGATGACATGGTACAATTGGACAGAAGACGAGACAGAGTTCTTCATTAAACTCCCGTAAGTATTACGGTAAAACTGGATTCTATACAACAAAGAAATGCCGCAGTTTATCAAGATCTTGAAGCAGATATGAGGGAGAAACACCTCATATGTGCCGCTCTCAAGTATAAGGGGCTTTGAAGCTTGGACAACACCCCTACGTCTCCTTTAATTAAAACTAATGGCCGAGATGTAGGCCTACGTAAAACTATCAACCCATTGCCATGACATTTGGAACGACTTATCACGAGAGGAACAAATTGAGTTTTAGTCGCAGAACATTGATTAATGGTAACGCCGTAACTATATTTACAAAATACACAAATCTGTAATGGAAATGCGAGTTCTGTATCCATCTGGAATTGACTGGGAAAAGTGGGAGTCATCAGCATTGAGAAGAGGTGTTGAAAAAAATGAGGGATTCAGAATATGACAATACTGTAAGTTGAAGATAAATCATTATTTTCTTTAGAATGATCGAATTGTTTGAAAAAAAGACTCATAACGTATTAATCAGGTGAATTTTGAATACATGTTAGATCTAAGGTGCAGAAAACATTGAGATGTTGAACGAGACAGCAAACAAGAAGATCCATAAATCCCTGACTCCAATATTTTTTTTATATCGCAGTTAACTGTAGTAAAGTGCTTTTTATCATCTAATAAATGTAAGTTGTTTGAACAGCTTTAATAATCATCAAAGGATTCCTTCTTTGCTCTCATCTCAATATTTCCACAATTAAAAAGAGCTTTTTTAAACACACTTACAGCTTAAAGACCAGCATACACTGTTTTTGATTTGTGTAAAAGAGAGGAAAAAAGAAATCATGCTCCTTGTTGTTAAAAAAAACAGGAAGTTAACATGCCACAGGATGCTAGACTGGAATTTGAAGAGAAATTCAACCCTGTCACATAACAGGAACTTTATTATGTTTGCAACCAAACAGGAAATTTCATAATTTTGCCTAATTTTGCTTATTAATTCCATTATACAGGATTGTTATGAACACCAGTTCAATTTCTCATAATGCTATTATCTAATCAACCAATCTTCAATGCATTTAGGGGTGTGGTCCTGGTCAAGACAATCTCCTGAACTCCAAACTGAATGTCAGAATGGGAAAAAAGGTGATTTAAGCAATTTTGAGCGTGGCATGGTAGTTGGTGCCAGAGTATTTCACAATCTGCTCAGTTAATGGGATTTTCACGCACAACCATTTCTAGGGTTTACAAAGAATGGTGTGAAAAGGGAAAAACATCCAGTCTTGTGGCCGAAAATGCCTTGTTGATGCTAGAGGTCGGAGTAGAACGGGTCGACTGATTCAAGCGGATAGAAGTGCAACTCTGACTGAAATAACCACTCGTTACAACCGAGGTATGCAGCAAAGCATTTGTGAAGAAGACACAACACACACAACCTTGAGGCGGATGGGCTACAACAGCAGAAGACCCCACCGGGTACCACTCATCTCCACTACAAATAGGAAAAAGAGGCGACAATTTGTAAGAGCTCACCAAAATTGGACAGTTGAAGACTGGAAAAATGTTGCCTGGTCTGATGAGTCTGGATTTCTGTTGAGACATTCAGATGGTAGAGTCTGAATTTGAACATGGATCCATCATGCCTTGTTACCACTGTGCAGGCTGGTGGTGGTGGTGTAATGGTGTGGGGGATGTTTTCTTGGCACACTTTAGGCCCCTTAGTACCAATTGGGCATCGTTTAAATGCCACAGCCTACCTGAGCAATGTTTCTGACCATGTCCATCCATTTTTCCAGCATGTCACAAAGCTGGAATCATTTCAAATTGGTTTCTTGAACATGACAATGAGTTGACTGTACTAAAATGGCACATTCACCAGATCTCAACCCAATAGAGCATCTTTGGGATGTGGTG
The DNA here is from genome assembly GCA_038021265.1 of Cyprinella venusta. NCBI lineage: Eukaryota > Metazoa > Chordata > Actinopteri > Cypriniformes > Leuciscidae > Cyprinella > Cyprinella venusta. The sequence goes on along the minus strand of CM075866.1, from coordinate 4,279,688 downwards.
AAACGGGAGCTTCGTGCCCTGGATATGCATCCCACAAATCTCCATCAACTGCAAGATGCTATCCTATCAATATGAGCCAACCTTTCTAAAGAATGCTTTCAGCACCTTGTAGAATCAATGCCACGTAGAATTAAGGCAGTTCTGAAGGCGAAAGGGGGTCAAACACGGTATTAGTTTTAGAAACCCACAGACAGGGTTCACAACCTGTCTAAATATGGTCACCTTGGCCCAGTTATGCACATAATAAACTATATAAAATCACATGCATATCTTTACAAAACCGACAAAATTTATTTCCTCGCTGGCACACCCTCCTTGTTCTCAGTCTCAGAGAGCATTATGTCAAACTGTGCTTATCTACATGAGATTCACATCTGTGGCTGCAGGTGCTCAGACAGATAATACTCTTGTTCTTAACATACCTGCTTTGAAGTGCAACATCACCAAAACACACAAAAAATTGTATCTTCCTGTGTTGCAAGACAGATCTGTTGATGGATCGTTCACTTAATCTAAGTTTACCTTTGCGCTTGGGGGGCAAAAAAAGCGTCGCATATCCACCCCAAAATGAACTTTTTAGCCTTACCCGTCAACACTGGGAATATTGACTAAATGTACCACCAAAAATGGCCTGTATTTTTTTAATGAACAAAATTGGCTTATTTTTCCCTGTATGACATATTGTGACAAACATCATAGGTCATTATGTCACTCACAGCATCATGCAAGAACAAAAACCTTTCTTTACATGCATGTTTGGTGGTGTAATGAATGTTGTAGCTACTTTTTCCTCACCAAAGCCAAACTTCTATCAGTTTTGGCACATTGAGTGTGTTTTGAACCCTGCAGGCAATACTTTACATCTTAAAAGGCATTTTTTTATATAGAGGCAGCATATAAGTTCTTATGATCACAAGGTGTTGACAACTTGATGTGTGGAGATGTGTCAGAAGTAACAATTTAAATTTAAACGCCTACAGTCAAATGCCACGATGAATGTATACAGGATCACTCATTTCATACGAAGCCAGATCAGCCTAAAAAAAAATACATTTACCAAACAAAATTCATAAATGCACAGCACAATTCACATTTGCAAAATCCAATTTGTAAATTTAAAGACACAATTTTATTATTATTTTTAAGGCTGATCTGGCTCCATATGCAATGAATGTTCTTGACTTACATTCTTTGCTGTTGATTAATCTAATTGTTGTACAGACAGTGTCACTTTCACACCCGATGAATGTAGGTACAGGTTCAGTGGTAACGTGACGAGTTCCTTAGGAATGACGCTTGAATGGAAGCATATCTGTGGTGATTTTCTCTGCATTGTTATTAATACCGGTGTTTGTGTCAATACAAAGTATGCAAATTCAAGTTGTTCTCATGCTAGAAGCCACGTTTAGATTGGCATTAATCTCCTATCAGTATTACATACCACACAGAAGTCAAGCCTGCCCTCTTCTGGAAAGATTCAAGCTTAGTTGAGAAAAGGCCAAGTGGGTCATTTGAAAACATGCAAACAGGTAACAAGATCACATTACAAAACAAACATCAAAATTCTACACAACCCCAGTGACTTTACCAAGTAGGTTATGTTTCTAAAGCCACACTCATTTTTTTTTTGTTAGACATTATTTAGGCAACATACCATCATGACAATTTGTACCTTTTTAAAGGGATTGTTCACTTTGAAATTAATTTTTGGGTGTGTTTTAGCTTACCTCAAGGGCATCCAAGATGTAGGTGTCTTTGTTTCCGCACACTCTAAAAAATGCTGGGTTGTTTTAACCCAACTTTGGGTCAAATATGGACTAACCCGGCCATTGGGTTAAATTTTTACATTACATTTTTTAACCCAACATTTCAGGTTTGTCCATATTTGACCCAAAATTGGGTTAAAACAACCCAGCATTTTTTAGAGTGCAGTAGTTTCAATTTTTATATTTTTAGGTCAAACCGTTCTTGTCTAAAAATCAGTCATATAATGGAGGTCTATGGTCACCTCCTCAAAGAGCATGCACAGAGAAGTCCAGATTAAACATGATTTAATGACTCGTAAATGTAAGTACACGTTGATGGACTAAGACACGAAACGAGCGGTTTGTGTGAGAAACCAACAGTTTTATAATCGGTCATTTTACGTCATTGAACGTCTGATAGTGAGGGGATTAATGAAATGCCGAAGACAAAACGCTCCAAGGTTTGGCTGCATTTCGCGAGTAAAATTACGCGTCAGAGTTCAGACTGATCTCATGAAATGGTGTATGTATGACACGCCAATTCGTATTTCCATTTTTGGTGTGCTATCAACACGCACAATCGCTTTTCAGCGTGTTTATGAACGCCATTGAGTTAACGTTACATTACTGTATAAATATATGACCTACCCCAACCCCGTCCCTAAACCTACCCGTCACTAAGGTTAATTGCATTTATGAATCTTCCCACACCATCCTAGGAAAAAAATATCGCTCCCCAGATGTAGATCTACATTTTGCTTCGTTTCGCTCGGACATTTAACGGCGTGTACATACACGCGGAATCACTCGCGGCGTAGACATACAGAGCAGATAGCTCAAAATGCGTATAGATAACACGCCACTTGACTTGAAAGTGGCGCGTATGTTTACGCAAAAGTCATGATGTCATGTTGGATTGTCTGAAGCCCATATAGAATCACGCCAATCCATTGGCTGATGGCACGCCTTGACGCTCTTACGTCGTCATATTACATTAGCGCATTATCTGATTTCATTCTGTGAAATGATTTCCAGTGGACCTCAACTCTAGTCTATGATGGGCGGAGTAGTGGGAGTGGCCTGCGGAGCATTGCAATGCACTATGGAGATTGTTGTCTACAATCAACAAGCACTAAAAAGTCATTTTCTGCCTTTTATCGGCCAAGAAGGACCAAAACTAGAAATCTATGATCCTATTCTACTATATATATGACCCACTTTCAATACATAGTCATGTCTCAACTGGTGGAATTACCCTTTAAGGTTTGGGGGTATTGATTGCTAATTCATATGAATTTGTACAATCTTACGCCTCACTGATGAGTGGATCCTTCTTGCTTAGTTATAAAAAATCTTATGTTATGTGGTTGGTTAGAAGGAGATATCGATTTAAAAGCATTACAATGTAATTTTCCCAATCCTAAAATACATTTTTCTCTCAGATCGGGGTGGAATGGGGAAAGTGTTTTGCCCAGGGTTGGAGCTGAAGCTTTAACAATTTATCACCCTATATATGAAGAGTTCAGATGCAAAAGCCTCTAAGTGCCATTTGAAATTTTCTTCAAAAATTATCATTTTTATCAAGCTTGTATATTTAAATTCAGTTAATTTACTTAAATGGCAATGAAGATTACCTATTAATTGTCATTTAAGTGAAATTACTGAACTTAAACATACAAGTTTGACAAAAATGGTCATTTTAGAAGAAAATTTTAAATGGCATTTAGAGGCTTTTGCATCTGAACTCTTCATATGTTTCCTACAATTTATGGTTTAAGATGTGGGTTAGAGATTGGTAGACATGTGTCACCGCGTCATATACTGACACTTTTGATATTTCGTCTACATCCAACGCACATGGCACCCTTTGGCGTCAATATGAGACGCAGAAATATGGGCCAGAAGGCGCCTCCTATAGTCGTCTAACCCTAACCCTACCCCAGACCTAAACCTACCATGACCGAACAAAGCTCTGTGCGTGTTATATGGTGCCATGTGTGTTGGATTTAGACAAAATGTTAAAAGTGTCACTATATGATGAGAATGCGTTGGTGTCACTTGGTTGGCCTGCATAGGTCGTACCAGGGGTGTCCAGTCCTCCTAAATCTAGCTCCAACCCCAATTAGAAACACCTGACTGAACCAGCTAATCAAGGTTTCTAAACTTACATATAGGTGTGGACACCCTGGAGCCATACGTCACCCCCATTACTTAACACAAAACACTTGAGAGCAAAAACTCTGAACCATTTTTTCAACATCAAATGCTGACATTTTCCATCATCATACACACATTTTTGAAGCAATTCTATTTTACATTTTAAAGCATGCGCGATTGTTCAAGGATGGTATTCTCGCTTGTTTTTGACAAAATCTTCATCTCAAATCAATACTCAACAATGTCTGCCATTGATGAAGGATGATCCTTGCCAACAGCAAGATAGTTCACTTATCCTGAACTCACCCCATCCATGAAGCGAAGTTATCGCTTCTCTTCCGTTCAGAATTGCCTAATTTTACAATCATGAACCATTAAGTGCAGAATCTCCTATTTAATGGGGTTTGAGAATGTGTATGATGTATGCATTGCATTTAATCTTGATAAATGATTTAATTCAATAGCAAACAAACACTGGGCCAGATGTTGTGTTAGTACTGTCCATATTATTAAATACAGTAAGAGTGTGAAACTCAGATGCTCAGCCTTTGACGTCAGTAACAAAAGGCTAATAGAAAAACAAAGCCTCAATACTCTCGGTAACGCCTCCTTTTACAGCACAGTACTTACATAAAAAGTACTGGCTAATGTTAGGTAAGTACATGGGTTAGGGGTAGGTTTAGGGTTAGTACCCAGTAATTGTAATTACTATAATAGTATATGTACATGGTTAACAGGAGTGTAAAAGGAAGCTGTAAAAGTTACCGTACTCTCCACAGTTCCTTTTTAGTATCTCGAACTCTTGTGTAAGTGAACTAAACTAACTAAGCATTTGTCAGTACAACATACTATTCCCATTTCACTTTCCCTGAAGAAAATGTGAAAACCGATTGCACATATTTTAAGTCTCCAAAGCTTAAAATGGCAGATTAAAACCATGTTGAGAATATTTAAGATGTTTGCTGAACAAACTATAACACTGCAATTACTCAAGTAATCTTACAATTAAATCTTAGCAAATATGTTGATTAGAACTGACATTAAACTAACTTCATAGATTACTAAATTTACATAAGAAGAGTTAGCATTCTTTACTTCTAGCTGATTTAAACTTAACTTCAGTTTTCCCTTTAAGTTTGCAAAAATAAGGCAATCAGTTTCCAAACTTTTTTTTAAGTACACTGAACTTGTAAGAATTTACAGTGTACAGTAGCCTACTGTGAAAAGTTTCAGGCAACTGTCAAAGACGCCGTAAAAGAGAATTCTTTCAGAAATAATTGGAATTTTTTTGGTTTTTATTTATCAACTTTGCTCGTGGAATGACTGATAATGAGCATTCCACTCTAATAAATCTAATAATTTCTTAATTGGTGTATACACACACAAACACATACACACATATATATATATATATATATATATATATATATATATATATATATATATATATATAAACAGTAACACAGTATAATTGAGTGGGTGTGACATTTATTGTCCTCACATTAATAGAATAGGCAAAAGTACAGGTTTCTCTTTCATTTTGGAAATATTTGTAAAAATGCGAAAGTTAAACAACCCTGATGAGCTAGATGTATTATTAAATTCATCACACAACTACAATAAGTTGGCGTCTTAAGAATTCCTGCAGTTTTTTAATTATTTTTTTCAGTTTTTATACACAGTAGGTGAACTGGATGAAAGATTACATGCAAAATGTGGGCGGTTTCAAAACCTACAGTGCTCCCTACAAATAAATATTTTTTATGCAATGTTTATGACGCCCAAAAAATGCAATCTAGGTGGGAAGCCACTGGATTAGTCTGCATAAATCCACCGGTTTCCCCTCCAAAAACCAGCACAGAACGTCCCATTCAACCCTGTGGTTACCAGTCATTACCACTTCTCCAGATCTACCATAGAAGCGATACAAAAGATGATCAACAATGGGTATAGAGATGAAGAATAAATGAATTTAATGCTATTTTACAGCCAATTGGTTCTCAAATGGTGGGTCATGATTCAAAGATAGTAACAAACCATTACGCTTTACAAGCACAATTCAATGTTTGTTAGTATCTTATTATTAACACCATAGTTTTTATAGCAACATAAACAGGCTTATCGACTTTCAAAAGGCGGAAATCAATTTTCAACATAACTTTATACTTTGTTTCTATTAGCCTTTTGTTACTGACGTCAAAGGCTGTGCATCTGAGTTTCACACACTTACTGTATATAATAAGGAGAGTCCCCTAACACAACATCTGGCCCAGTGTTTGCTTGCTATTGAATTAAATCATTTATCAAGATTAAATGCAATTCATACATCATAGACATTGTCAAACCCCATTAAATGGGAGATTCTGAACTGAATGGTTCATGATTGTAAAATTGGGCAATGCTGAAAGGAAGTGAACCGATAACTTTGCTTCATGGATGGGGTGAATTCAGGATAAGTGATTTTCTCCTTTTGAAAGTCGATAAGCCTGTTTAGGTTGCTATAAAAACTATGGTGTTATTAATAAGATGCAAACAAACATTGAATTGTGCTTGTAAAGTGTAATGGTTTGCTCCTTTCTTTGGATCATGACCCACCATTTGAGAACCACTTGGCTATAAAATATTGGCACTAAATGTAGAATTTATTCTTCATCTCTATACCCATTGCTGATCTTGTGCATCACATCTATTAAACAGGTTAGATCTGGAGAAGTGGTTATGGCTAGTAACCACAGGGTTGAATGGGACGTTCTGCGCTGGTTTTTGGAGGGGAATCTGGTGGATTTATGCAGACTAATGCAGTGGCTTCCCACCTAGATTGCATTTTTTGGGCAACATAAACTTTATAAAAATAATTATGTGTAGGGAGCACCGTAGGTTTTGAAATCACCTACATTTTGCATGTCATCTTTCATCCAGTTCACTTAAGTAAAATAAAACTAAAAAAATTCGTATGATGCCAACTTAATGTAGCTGTGCGATGAATTTAATGATATGATGGTTATCAGGGTTGTTTACCTTTCGCATTTTTACAAATATTTCCAAAATGAAAGAGAAACCAGTAATTCTTGAACAATTAGTTTGTCTTTTCTATTCATGCGAGGACAATATATGTCACACCCACTCAATTATACTGTGCTTACATTACGAATTTAAAACGAAAAAAGTCAAATCGCAATCAACCCCTTTAAGTTAATATTCGGCTAAAAGTAACGATTTCCATTACAGGAGAGTAGATGTTAAACTTCATGCTAATTTGTACTCGGTTTTCGTCAAGATAAGCACAAACTAAGAGGTAGCTTTACAGTAAACTATGCTTCTCCGTCCATTTACACTTCTTTCCATATGGTGGTGTGACTCCGCTTCTGTCCGGCGTTAACGGCTGCAGCGTACTTGGGGCGTCAGCACACACGACGGCTGCAACTACAGTGTGGTCTCCCTAGTGGACCAAATGACAACCGTCTGGATTGAGCTGAGTAGGGGACATCTCTAGGGTCTTCAAGTGGGCACCTTCCATCCTCAGTGTTTCGTCGACTAGCCCACGAAACCTCAAGAGGGCTCGACAGTGACTCTGGCGTCCCAGAGTCAACCCCCTCTGTCCCCCATTCAACTCAGCCCAGCTTACTGACCTAATCACAATCTCTCCGCAACCCAAACATACGTGCAAACCCGTTTGATTAAGGCTGTCGAACCCCACTGGTGAGTTAAAGCAGTTTCAGTGGCAACGGTTCCGTGTGGCATATCACCTACCGCAAAACACAATATCTCCCCAACCACCAACCCTCATTAGACATCAAGTTTTACTGAATGTAGTTTGCAGTTTCATCAGCAGAAGTCAGCTATATATATATATATATATATATATATAAATACCCTTTAACGTCAGTTAGATGACGCGAGTAGGTTTAGGTCTGGGGTAGGGTTAGGATTAGCGTTATCTGACGTCAAAAGGTACCCTAAAACGTCGGATGTTGACGTATGGTCAAAAGCGTCAGTTAGATGACCTCTTGGGATGAGAATGGCCAGGGAAATGAATAAAAGCTAAATCGGCTTGCCATGCACCTGTTCAATTTCTCAAAAACTGAATGTCAGAATGGGAAAGAAAGGTGATTTAAGCAATTTTGAGCGTGACATGTTTGATGGTCCAGACAGGACGGTCTGAGTATTTCACAATCTGCTCAGTTACTGGGATTTTCACACACAACCATTTCTAGGGTTTACAGAGAATGGTGTGAAAAGGGAAAAACATCCAGTCCTGTGGCCGAAAATGCCTTGTTGATGCTGGAGGTCAGAGTAGAACGGGTCGACTGATTCAAGCTGATAGAAGAGCAACTCTGACTGAAATATCCACTCGTTACAACCGAGGTATTCAGCAAAGCATTTGTGAAGCCACAACACACACAACCTTGAGGCGGATGGGCTACAACAGAAGAAGACCCCACCGGGTAGGGAAGCGAGGGGCACAACCTAACGCGGGGTTAATTGTAACACGGACCTTTTACATAGTTAGTCATGATCAAGCAGGATGTCTTTCCGCTCTTTTTCTCTTGCTGCCAGAAGACGGTCTCCCGCGAATTTGCAGAAAGTTTTGATAATATTTCGTGAAGATACTGGACAAAGAGTGTTTTGACACCATGCAAGTAAATTTTGTCATTATAGGTGTTGTTCGGTATCTGAGTTGAGTGTATACGTTTCCAAATCTAACTTTATATTGCCTTAATCACTGTCTTGTTGGCTCAAACATAGCACCGTTTTGAAAAATGTCAGCAATTCCTAGCAACTCTGTTTCCTAGCAAACAGAGAGAGTGTCTGAGAACTATGACATTGATGTAGTGCTCTAGTTTGAGTTGTAGACATACAGTACGTCACAACCAAACATTAGCGATTGCTTATGGCAGTTCCAGAGTGACAGGGCAGATTCAGTAGTTTTAAACTTCAACAATACCCACTTTCAAGCTTGTCAATGGAGAGTGGCCAGACTCTCTGTACAAATGAAATGTGTCTGGTAGGACCAGGCTAACTGTACATTTGCATTTGTAGGTTGGTTACAAAATGTAGAGGTCTGAAATATTATCTCTCTATGGCAAAATAGCTCTATCATATAAACATCAACTCCATTGGTCAGAATTTCCATAGGTCACCAATCCACCATGACCTTAAAATGATCTGAAAGAAAATGGGCAAATTTGTGCCCTGGAGATCTGTTCAGAAAGTGACAAAACTAAAGATGGAAAAGATGTCAAGAGTATCATGTTCAGTACAAGCACTTTGTGTAAGTTAAGCTTGTATTGTGATCTGAGTGATACCAAGAATAAAAAACAGTCTCAGTAACCTGCAGTCAATGTGACTTATGTGACGTCTAGAGGCGGTTTGGTTAGGCCAGTTTGTCTGCTTCAAATCTTTGAAATAACTAACCATGACTTATTGCCAAACTTCTTGATAAGAGAGCAACACCTTTCATTGAGCCATTGAGACAGTTTCTCTTTGTGCTTTTCTTTTCTTCCAGCTAATGGTTGCGATAGCTTCATGTTGCTTATTGTATATGCAGTATGCTTGCTGTGCCACTTAAAACATCCAAGGCATTTAGAACGAGATTATTTCTCCACCAATGTCACAACGTTAAAACCAGCGAAACTCAACAATCTTCCAAGGGGGCCTCCTCCACAAAATGGCTTAAAATTGTTTCAAATAAGACAAAAAACATGAAAATAAGCCAGATATTTCTGATGACATCTTTCAAGCAATGCCAAGCTCAAAAAGTCAAAAAGATTGAGATCCACTGCTATAAGTAGCATGTTACAGTTTACTATTTGGTCAATTTCATTCTTATCTATTTTAACTGGTAGAATTTCGACACCTCTCCATTGCATTCGAGTCATGCGTGGCGCCTGTGTGTCACCTTTTCAAAGTCTACAATTTGCAGATGAAAAATACAAGTATCCTGCTTGTCAAGTTCAATATAGTTTCTTGTTATTTTAAATAATGACAGCAGCAACAATAGAACTGAACTTCCTGATTGAAATGTCAACTCTTGCCAAACAAAAAAGAGCCATTCCTGAGTATGTGCGTCATGAGCATGAAGTTGAGATTGACAAGCCTATATCTTTGCTATGGTTTTCTGTGTGGGTATATGTTGGAATTGTCACTTAAAGCCCTTAATGTATTTGAACTTGTGTTATGCAATCAATTGTTTTCTATTTGGGAATTCACTCTAAAGTAAGGGGAGACCGGAAATGGTTGTAACACTTTTTACTTCAGCATCCTTAACTCATTGAATTTTTTTTTAGCTTTAGTGCTCAAACTTTTATACAAAGTACCAACATTTGTTTACTAGACAAATGCACCAATTCAAACCACTGAAACAATATCAAATCCATTATGAGTTAATGTCAAATACACGATGTGCCTTTGTTGCAAGTTACAACCCAGCCCACTACTGTGCCCGGGATAGATTGTCACATATACTGAGGCCGTTGTAACAATTAGACAAAAGAAGCAAAAATAATGGGCACATATTTTGGGATTGTTGGTTTTGAAGCATATATGCTTCAAAACCATGTTTGTTGGAACAATCCCAAAAAAATATCCAAAACAATTCCTCTCTCTCTCTCTCTCTCTCTATGACTGAACATAACTCAAATCCACTTTCTGTTTGACTGAGGAGTGTATGCATGCATGAAGGACTAAAAATGACAAAAGGAAAAATAAATAAATAAAAGTATAAATAAATAAATGCAGAAATATAGAGAAAATAAACACATTTTTCGTGATATAAATGGCTATTTCTGTATTTTTACATGTATTTATTTATGCTTTTATTTATGTATTTATTTTTACATTTATTTATTTATATATTTTTATGTTTATTTATTTCTATATTTATGTATTTCTACAGGCACAGGGAAAAGTAAATGTGGAAATACACAAATAAATAAATGTAGAAATGTGTAAATAAATAAATGTAGAAATAAATAAATACATAAATGTAGAAATAAATGTAGAAATAAATAAATACATAAATAAATACATGTAAAAATACAAAAATAGCCATTTATATTACCAAAATGTATTTATTTTCACTATATATATGCATTTATTTCTTTATTTTTCATTTTGTAATTTTTAGTCATTTAAATGCCTGTGTGTGTATATTAGTCTAATAGAACTAACTTATTACAATATTTACTGTATGCTTAATAAACACTCAACTCCAGTGCACCTGTGTAAAGAACAGGTCTAACACAAAAAACACACAAAACAATTCTTAAGAGTGATAATGATGAAAAATTCAAGTTTTTAACCCTATAGGGCAGGCTTGCAGGGCCCAGAAACGGCATAGGGCACATTTTAATGCCCAGCTTTTGAGCTGTCCCAGACGAAAGATGACCAATAAAGACGATTTCTAAGACTGTGGTGGTTCCTACATGGTGGTCCACTGAGAGAGATTAAAAGATGGCCGTTGCGACCAAAGATAGCCTGTGATAATTTTCTGACAGTGTGTTTGCTGCTACAATACAGTACATCTGACTAGCCAATAAACATGCAACATGAAATGGAGTATTGATAACCATGACAAAAACTTAAAACCACTTACAGTACCTCAAGCTCCGTTTGCAGAATTGGCATGTCAAGTTCATATTGTCCTTTTTTCAGTGCACATAAAAAGCCCTTGCTCTATTTGTTTACCATTAGCGGATGCTGATGACGTTTTAATCTTCTATACAAACTTGCATCGTAGTCTACGATTCAGTGTCATCATCGTACAGCCTACATGCAGCCTTCACTGGCCTTCAGCATTGTCTTCACAACAGATCTGCTCTCCTTTGAAACCTCATTACCTGCTTAAAAAACCCACCTCTGATCTTTTTCAGTTTCTTGACAACAAACTGTTCTTGGGAGTTTGCATGGTAGGATGGTTGTAAGATAACGCGCCGTTCATACAGTTCAGAAGTTCGCTGAACTTCATACAGTTCAGATCACTCAGCGCGTCGTTCGTGGTTTGACTTATCGTGACTGTTTTCCAAAGATGGCGCCGCCTGTATACGCAAAGTGAACTGTCTTTATCAATTATCTTCTTATTAAACGGTCTGTACACTCACAAAGTTCTCAATGCTTCGTTTTGCATGTATGGACCCTCATTATGTTACTGCGTTAGTGTGGGGCTATTTTGAGCCTTGTTAGTGGTATAAACAAGCGATTTCTTTTTACTCAGTCAATGCCCCCAGTACTAGCATTACACGCTAGACAGTTTTTAGTGATAAAACTCTTTACATTCGATTACATTTGAACTTACGACCAGTCATACGTCCAACGATTTTTTAGCATGAGAATCCAAATAAGTCAGAATGCATGAAATAATAACATTAGACATCCCAATGTTAAAAATCAGCAAAATGATACATTCGTCATTGTTAACATAATGTAAAGCTTTATTAAATGTATATTGCAGATCCACAATGTGTGAGAGTGGAAACGTAGTGCTGATGAAAGCTTGTGAGGTAAAGTAAAAATTACTACATCGATAATCATGCCCACTGGATCAATATTATACATTATATTATTTAAATTAAAGCACTTCTCCGAGGCCGGGTTTCGCATCATCTGTGTCCACCACATCAAATGTTTAGTTTCAATAAATCTAAAGTGGAGGGTGGTTCACAGCAACACCCACCACACCCATCTATTCATCTCTGAGACCTGATTGTAATGTCATGAATGACAACTACTTGATTTTACTTTACTTAAGCAATGTGACACACAACACCCAAATAACCCGAAGAATAAACTTCTATATGCTCCTTTAATGACTTAATAGTTGCTTATTACATATTTTAACAATCAATTTCAATATTATATAGCCTATCTTATATTCAATACCTATAACAAATATCTCTGAAATGTTAAAGAAATTTTTAATGATTATTTTAATGAGATTTAAACTAGGTCAAAATTGCAAAAAATAAATAAATAAATAACACAATATGAAGACACCAGTTCATGCACTGCCGATCAATAAGGAATTGACGCACTCGTTTAGAGAGTACCTGTGAATTACTTTCAAAATTGGAAACATTCCCACAAGCAGTGAATGTGAAGAATGCTTTGGGTAACCAGGTGTCTTTTGACATTTAGCATGAGTAGCAAGCATGGATGTTTGACATACGCAAATGAGCATCATGATGATCTAAATTAAAATATGCATGTTTGCTCACACCTGACATCAATACAAGTCCTACAGTATTTTGTTCTTTCATTCGTGACTGAGAATTTTTAATTTACCATGACATTTTTTTTCACAATTAGATTAAAACTATAATCTTTGCGTCTCGAAAAAAAGAAAAAACCCATAGAGAAAAATCTCAATATTGCCTAAAACAATTTACGAATTATAAAAAGTCCAAATCATATAATATTGTCACATTTAGATTTGTATTGTTAACCTTTTAGAGAGAGGGCTTGTTATGTGGTTTAACATCCTCTATTTATAACCCTGATATTTTCTTTAGAATTGTCACCACAGCTGTAATAAATTACTGTGCAAACAATACAGACTGTTGACACACAAAATCAAAGCCTCAGCCAAGAAGCATTCCAATTGCTCATTTCAATAAAGGCAAAAAAAAAAAAAACCCCAAAAAAAACAACCGTCCCTCAGGACGTCATCAGAATCTATTTAAGAGGCAGTATTGACACAAGTGAGTCTAAATCTTGAGCAAAGCATAAAGATAACTTGAAGCACCTGAGCCAAACGTGGATTAACAATTTTTTTTACAGTTCAGTGTTCAATATATTTGCTCAAGGATTGTAAGGTATGTAATTGGTTTATTGGTATGTTATTATTATAGATATTTGTGTTATTAATTAATGAAGAAAGAGAGAACTTGTAACACTAATTTTTTAATTTAAAATGGGTTAAAAAAAGGTTGATACACTGTAAAAAATTGTATTGGTTTAACTTAAAAAGTAACCTGGTTGCCTTAAAATTAAGTTAATTGAAATTGAGTTAATACAATGAAGGAGATTGATTCAATCATCGGAAACTCAAAATATTATGTTATCTGAACTAGATCAATTAACTAAAGTTGATTTGACAAAAGAAAAAATGTTGTGATCGCAAGTCATGAAAATATGTTTTTACAGCTGTAGTCTGTGAGTTTAGGTATTCGCAAAGGGGTGTGTAGAATGTGTCCTGTTTCTAAATGAATTTTGTAAGGTGCTCAAGATGAATTTCTTCTTTTTACACACGGACGTGAATTTTTTACACTCTGTTTAAACTTTTATTTTTTTTACATTTTCAAATTAGACAGACAAACAAACAGGTTATTATAGTCATGTTTAGTACAGCAGTAGGAGGAAAGGTTGTTAATACAGGAACACCATTAATTTAGTTTAACTGTAAATTACTGGTTTACTAATTACTGTAATTTAAAATGCTTTCAAAATGCGTTAGGAATGGGTTCAAACTCTGTAACACTTTTAAAGGAGTAGTTCACTTTAAAAAAAAAATACATTTGCTGGTAATTTACTCAGCCCCGTGTCATCAAAGATGTCCATGTCTTTCTTTCTTCAGTCGAAAAGAAATTAAGGTTTTTGATGAAAACATTCCAGGATTTTTCTCCATATAATGGACTTCAATGGGAACCAAACGGTTCAAGATCCAACAGATAGTTTCAGTGCAAACTGTTCAAAGGGCTTTAAACGATTCCAGACGATGAATAAGGGTCTTATCAAGCGAAACGATAGCTCATTTAATAAATAAAAAGCAAAGTTTAAGTTGTATAAGCTCAAATGCTCGCCTTGTTCTGTTCTGTGATGCGCGTTTATGACTCTCCTGTTCAAACTTGCTCATCAAAATGAACAAATCTTTTTTCGTGTCATTTGGTTGATTCAACGAACGAAATGAACGAATTGACTAGGAAAAAGACTCGTATTTGCTGCAAAAGTTTTTTTAAAAAGTGAACTAAGAGGTACTTTGCTACAATTTCTGATTCTGTGTAAAATTTTGAGAAATTGATTTTAAAATTGAAGTTTTGTTTGTAGTTTAGGCTGCTGTGATGTTTTTATATGTTTGTGCTTTCTTTTCCTACAACATCTATTTGATGATGGAAAATGAGTATGCATTTAAAAAATCTTAAATGATATATTGCTTACTTTACAGACTCTACTTCACCACTTGACCTTTTCCAGGATGGAGAGGAGAACGTTTATTATAATATGGATTTTAATCAGTAAGTGAATTGTTAATCAGTTAATAATTCAATTAATGAATTCAAAACCATTTTTTTGTGTGGTATCATTTTTTCACTTCAAAATCTGAAGTGAGGAGACACTGAGGATATGTTCTGATGATATTCTTAAATTCTAGCGCTATTGGCCAGTTCAACAGTTCAACAAAGAGGGGGCCCATCACAAAACCTACCACCTGCGGGTCCAAAAGGTAACGACACATAGTACTAAGAATCAAGTGTATGTAAACTTTTGAACATTTTTATAAATTCAACTCCTATTTTGTCATCTGGACTATATGTAAACATATTTTATGTAAAATATCAGAAAAGTACTAAATGAAAAAGTAATCTTGTTTTGTTAAAATAATGAATATTTTAAATATTCTTCAAGGTGTATGTAAAATTTTGACCAGGACTTTATGTATTTAGGCACATTCAAAAATGATTAGACAAGAAGAATTTAGAGATTAACTCATAGTGATCTTTAGATTGTAAATGTTATAACGCCACCTTGTGGCTGATTCTCGTCAAACGTATACAGCTTGTGTGAACTAAAAATTCCTTAATAGTTTCATAGTTACTCTTGCACATCCTGAATTTGCAGAGATATACACATTCATATTTTGATGATTCAAAAACATTACAGGCCATAAATTGAATTGTAACCATATCTCTAAACCTGCAGCAACAACAGCCACAACAACAACGGCCACAACAACATCAACCACAACAACAACAAGCACAACTGTTAATATAACTACACCAGTCACAACAACTGAGAGCACAACTGTTAATATAACTACACCAGTTACATTAACTGAGAGCACAACTGTTAATACAACTACACCAGTTGCATTAACTGAGAGCACAACTGTCAATATAACTACACCAGTCACAACAACTGGGAGCACAACTGCACCAGAACCAACAACAACAGAACTGTCATCAGCCACATCGTCTCCTGCTGTAACAACCCCTACTAGTGTAGCAGAAACATCTACAACATTTAACGGACTCTCAACTGCTTCTACAACTGAAATGTCTTCAACAACTAATGCAAATGTGGAGCTATTTAAATTGGAGTTCAGCTCTTCTGATACATTTGATACAGAACTCAACAATTCAGCATCTCAAGTATATATTGAAAGGGCAAGGCGTGTAAAAGACACAGTGAGTTAAAACCCATGTAACTGATTCCATATAATGACATACTTCATGGTCAATATAAAAGTAATGGTTACTTTTATATTGACCATGAAATATGTCATTATACAATGTCATTATGAAATGTCATTAAACAATCATTGAGGATCACAATATTTTTTACACCAAATTATAAGTGTTTGTTGTAACTGTATATTATTTGTTACAGATTGAACCTGTCTTCAAAAACAAGTTTCATTCCTTCTTAGCAATTAACATCCTAAGATTCAGGTAAATATAACATATTTCAATAGGGATATCTCTCTCTGTATGTGTGTGTGTGTGTGTGTGTGTATGTGTGAGAAAAGCCAAAAAACTGCAACAAACCATTAATTTAGTGGTTAAATTAAAATTTAATTATGTGCTTCATTATTTCTTAAAATGTATTTCAGACCTGGATCAATCATCACTGATGCAGAACTAGCTTTCAGCTCTACAGGCAACTCAACTGTACCATCAACTAGTGAAATTCAAACCACAGTAATGAATGAAAAAATTGCCAGTTCCCTGAACATAACTGCTGGATCTATCGAAGTCACTGGAGGTAGGTCTGGCAACCCATGAAAGGCAAATGTATCTTACTTATATATGTTTGTGTGTGTGTGTGTGTGTGTGTGTGTGTGTGTACATACAGTACCTGTCAAAAGTTTGGACACACCTTCTCCTTCAGTGGTTTTTCTACTTTTATTATTTTCAACATTGTAGCTACATTAAACACTGAAGACATCCAAACAACAAATGAACACGTACATAATTATGTAGTAAACAAAAAATGTTAAACAACCTAGAATATGTTTTATATTTATATCCTCCAAAGTATGTACTTTGAAAGACAGCTTGGCAATCAGATTCATAAGGTAGTAACCTAGAATGGTTTTCAATTCACGGCTGTGCCTTGTCGAGAGTGAATGTGTGACATTTCTTGCCTTGTGCTTTAGACCATCCGTTGTGTTGTGCAGAGGAAGGTGCACGGGTACAGAGTCAATATCCTTATTATTGCTACTACAACTACTGTACAAATGCATATTATGCCTTCCCTCCAGTGAAAAATAAGTTGAGGCAGATTGGGGTACAGGAGATTACATTAAAAGGGTTATTAAGCACAGTAAATGGGACAGGGAGTAGAAAATGTATGACTTTTTTTAAGGGAAGCAGGTGGTTTCAATGAAATTGAATCGAAAAATGAAGTTATTTTGTGTGTGTGTATGTGTTTATTTGAGGAAGTGAGTATTATGTAAGTGTAGGAAAGAGAACAGACAAACATGTATTGTTATCTATTATCTGATTCATAGTCCGGAAAGGAGGGGGCGGTAATGAACTAAAAAGCTGTATGTCCAATAACTGTGAAATTGGAAAGAAGAAGAAGAAGAAGTGCTCACAAACACAGATTCAAACAGATTTGTGAACAATATTTGAGAGAAACAGGCCCTTTGTGTGCATAGAAAAAAATGTCTTAGATCTTTGAGTTCAACTCATGAAAATGGGGGCAAAACAAGTGTTGAGTTTATAATATCGTTTAATATATATTTATATATATGCAACATTTCATTTATTCATTTATTCAATTTGGTCATTTACAGATCATTCAATCAATCAATCAATCAAATCATCAAAACATAAATACTATCGATGACCAGGTGCCGGCGGAAGCTAAAGCTTATTATGCCTGCCCTCGTTAACTTTAAAATCAAATGTAACTCATTAATGACAACAACTGTTCATAAGATTAACATTAACACATTAGTGGACCATTGTCCACACCAAAAGCAAGCCTGTCTAATTTATTTTTATTCTATTGAATATATATAATGAATTGAATTGAATTGAATATATCTATATGAATATATAACAACATACATTCATAGTGCATTTACTGTGTGTGTGTGTGTGTGTGTGTGTGTGTGTGTGTGTGTGTGTGTGTAGTAATCCTTTAGAACTACTCAAACTGATAATCACTTTCTAATATCAGAAGTTGCAGCTGAAACAACTACACCAGCCACAACAACTGAGAGCACAACTGTTAGTACAACTGAAACAACTACACCAGACAAAACAACTGAGAGCACAACTGTTAGTACAACTGAAACAACTACACCAGACAAAACAACTGAGAGCACAACTGTTAGTACAAGTGAAACAACTACACCAGACACAACAACCGAGAGTACACCGGTTAGTACAACTGAAACAACTACACCAGCCACAACAACTGAGAGCACAACTGTTAGTACAACTGAAACAACTACACCAGACAAAACAACTGAGAGCACAACTGTTAGTACAACTGAAACAACTACACCAGCTACAACAACCGACAGCTCAACTGTTAGTACAACAGAAACAACTACACTAGACACAACAACTGAGAGAACAACTGTTAGTACAACTGAAACAACTACACCAGACACAACAACCGACACCTCAACTGTTAGTACAACTGAAACAACTACACCAGAAATAACAACTGAGAGCACAACTGTTAGTACAACTGAAACAACTACACCAGCCACATCAACTGAGAGCACAACTGTTAGTACAACTGAAACAACTACACCAGAAACAACAACTGAGAGGACAACTGTTAGTACAACTGAAACAACTACACCAGAAACAACAACTGAGAGCACAACTGTTAGTACAACTGAAACAACTACGCCAGCCACATCAACTGAGAGCACAACTGTTAGTACAACTGAAACAACTACACCAGAAACAACAACTGAGAGCACAACTGTTAGTACAACTGAAACAACTACACCAGCCACAACAAATGAGAGCAAAACTGTTAGTACAACTGAAACAACTACACCAGAA
Source organism: Cyprinella venusta (assembly GCA_038021265.1). Taxonomy (NCBI): domain Eukaryota; kingdom Metazoa; phylum Chordata; class Actinopteri; order Cypriniformes; family Leuciscidae; genus Cyprinella; species Cyprinella venusta. Next base: position 4,260,541 of record CM075866.1, on the reverse strand, counting down.
ACAACAACTGAGAGCACAACTGTTAGTACAACTGAAACATCTACACTAGCCACAACAACTGAGAGCACAACTGTTAGTACAACTGAAACAACTACACCAGAAACAACAACTGAGAGCACAACTGTTAGTACAACTGAAACAACTACACCAGCCACATCAACTGAGAGCAAAACTGTTAATACAACTGAAACAACTACACCAGAAACAACAACTGAGAGCACAACTGTTAGTACAACTGAAACATCTAAACCAGCCACAACAACTGAGAGCACAACTGTTAGTACAACTGAAACAACTACACCAGACACTACAACTGAGAGCAAAACTGTTAGTAGAGCTGAAACAACTACACCAGCCACAACAACTGAAACAACTACACCAGCCACAACAACCGACAGCTCAACTGTTAGTACAACTGAAACAACTACACCAGCCACAACAACTGAAACAACTACACCAGCCACAACAACTGAGAGCACAACTGTTAGTACAACTGAAACAACTACACCAGCCACATCAACTGAGAGCACAACCGAAACAACTACACCAGCCACAACAACTGAAACAACCACACCAGCCACAACAACTGATACAACTACACCAGCCACTACAACTGAGAGCACAACTGTTAGTACAACTGAAACAACTACACCAGCCACAACAACTGAAACAACCACACCAGCCACAACAACTGAGAGCACAACTGTTAGTACAACTGAAACCACTTCACCAGCCACATCAACTGAGAGCACAACTGTTAGTACAACTGAAACAACTACACCAGCCACATCAACTGAGAGCACAACTGTTAGTACAACTGAAACAACTACACCAGCCACAACAACTGAGAGCACAACTGTTAGTACAACTGAAACAACTACACCAGCCACAACAACTGAAACAACTACACCAGCCACTACAACTGAGAGCACAACTGTTAGTACAACTGAAACAACTACACCAGCCACAACAACTGAGAGCACAACAGTTAGTACAACTGAAACAACTACACCAGCCACAACAACTGAGAGCACAACTGTTAGTACAACTGAAACAACTACACCAGCCACAACAACTGAAACAACTACACCAGCCACTACAACTGAGAGCACAACTGTTAGTACAACTGAAACAACTACACCAGACACAACAACTGAGAGCACAACTGTTATTACAACTGAAACAACTACACCAGCCACAACAACTGAGAGCACAACAGTTAGTACAACTGAAACAACTACACCAGCCACAACAACTGAGAGCACAACTGTTAGTACAACTGAAACAACTACACCAGCCACAACAACTGAAACAACTACACCAGCCACTACAACTGAGAGCACAACTGTTAGTACAACTGAAACAACTACACCAGCCACAACAACTGAAACAACTACACCAGCCACAACAACTGAGAGCACAACTGTTAGTACAACTGAAACAACTACACCAGACACAACAACCGACAGCTCAACTGTTAATACAACTGAAACAACTACACCAGCCACATCAACTGAGAGCACAACTGTTAGTACAACTGAAACAACTACACCAGCCACATCAACTGAGAGCACAACTGTTAGTACAACTGAAACAACTACACCAGCCACAACAACTGAGAGCACAACTGTTAGTACAACTGAAACAACTACACCAGCCACAACAACTGAAACAACTACACCAGCCACTACAACTGAGAGCACAACTGTTAGTACAACTGAAACAACTACACCAGCCACAACAACTGAGAGCACAACAGTTAGTACAACTGAAACAACTACACCAGCCACAACAACTGAGAGCACAACTGTTAGTACAACTGAAACAACTACACCAGCCACAACAACTGAAACAACTACACCAGCCACTACAACTGAGAGCACAACTGTTAGTACAACTGAAACAACTACACCAGCCACAACAACTGAAACAACTACACCAGCCACAACAACTGAGAGCACAACTGTTATTACAACTGAAACAACTACACCAGCCACAACAACTGAGAGCACAACAGTTAGTACAACTGAAACAACTACACCAGCCACAACAACTGAGAGCACAACTGTTAGTACAACTGAAACAACTACACCAGCCACAACAACTGAAACAACTACACCAGCCACTACAACTGAGAGCACAACTGTTAGTACAACTGAAACAACTACACCAGCCACAACAACTGAAACAACTACACCAGCCACAACAACTGAGAGCACAACTGTTAGTACAACTGAAACAACTACACCAGCCACAACAACTGAGAGCACAACTGTTATTACAACTGAAACAACTACACCAGCCACAACAACTGAGAGCACAACTGTTATTACAACTGAAACAACTACACCAGCCACTACAACTGAGAGCACAACTGTTAGTACAACTGAAACAACTACACCATCCACAACAACTGAGAGCACAACAGTTAGTACAACTGAAACAACTACACCAGCCACAACAACTGAAACAACTACACCAGCCACAACAACTGAAACAACTACACCAGCCACAACAACTGAGAGCACAACAGTTAGTACAACTGAAACAACTACACCAGCCACAACAACTGAAACAACTACACCAGCCACCACAACTGAGAGCACAACTGTTAGTACAACTGAAACAACTACACCAGCCACAACAACTGAAACAACTACACCAGCCACAACAACTGAGAGCACAACAGTTAGTACAACTGAAACAACTACACCAGCTACAACAACTGAGAGCACAACAGTTAGTACAACTGAAACAACTACACCAGCCACAACAACTGAAACAACTACACCAGCCACAACAACTGAGAGCACAACTGTTAGTACAACTGAAACAACTACACTAGCCACAACAACTGAGGGCACAACCGAAACAACTACACCAGCCACAACAACTGAAACAACTACACCAGCCACAACAACTGAAACAACCACACCAGCCACAACAACTGAGAGCACAACTGTTAGTACAACTGAAACAACTACACCAGCCACAACAACTGAAACAACTACACCAGCCACAACAACTGAAACAACTACACCAGCCACAACAACTGAGAGCACAACTGTTAGTACAACTGAAACAACTACACCAGCCACAACAACTGAGAGCACAACTGTTAGTACAACTGAAACAACTACACCAGCCACAACAACTGAGAGCGCAACTGTTAGTAGAACTGAAACAACTACACCAGCCACAACAACTGAGAGCACAACTGTTAGTACAACTGAAACAACTACACCAGCCACAACAACTGAGAGCACAACTGTTAGTACAACTGAAACAACTACACCAGCCACAACAACTGAGAGCACAACTGTTAGTACAACTGAAACAACTACACCAGCCACAACAACTGAGAGCACAACTGTTAGTACAACTGAAACAACTACACCAGCCACAACAACTGAGAGCACAACTGTAACAACTACACTAGCCACATCAACTGAGAGCACAACTGTTAGTACAACAGACACAACTACACCAGCCACAACAACTGAGAGCACAACTGTTAGTACAACTGAAACAACTACACCAGCCACAACAACTGAGAGAACAACTGTAACAACTACACCAGCCACAACAACTGAGAGCACAACTGTAACAACTACACCAGCCACAACAACTGAGAGCACAACTGTTAGTACAACTGAAACAACTACACCAGCCACATCAACTGAGAGCACAACTGTAACAACTACACCAGCCACAACAACTGAGAGCACAACTGTTAGTACAACTGAAACAACTACACCAGCCACATCAACTGAGAGCACAACTGTTAGTACAACTGAAACAACTACACCAGTCACAACAACTGAGAGCACAACTGTTAGTACAACAGAGACAACTACACCAGCCACAACAACTGAGAGCACAACTGTTAGTACAACTGAAACAACTACACCAGTCACAACAACTGAGAGCACAACTGTTAGTACAACAGAGACAACTACACCAGCCACAACAACTGAGAGCACAACTGTTAGTACAGCTGCACCAGAGGAACCAACAACAACAGAACTGTCATCAGCCACAACGTCTCCTGCTGTAACATCCCCTACTAGTGTAGCAGAAACATCTACAACATTTAAAGGACTCTCAACTGCTTCTACAACTGAAATGTCTTCAACCACTAATGCAAATGTGGAGCTATTTAAATTGGAGTTCAGCTCTTCTGATCCATTTGATACACAACTCTACAATCCAGCATCTCAAGTTTATATTGAAAGGGCAAGGCGTGTAAAAGACATAGTGAGTTAAAACCCATGTAACTGATTCCATATAATGACATATTTCATGATTAATATAAAAGTAACCATTGCAATAATTGAGAATCACATTGTTTTTTACACCAAATTATGTGTTTGTTGTAACTGTCTAACATTTGTTACAGATTGAACCTGTCTTCAGAAGAAGTTTTCCTTCCTTCTCAGCAGTTAAAGTCCTAAGATTCAGGTAAATAAAACATATTTTAACAGTGCTCTCTCTGTGTGTGTGTGTGGGTGGGTGGGAGGAGTCGGCGTCTGTGAGTGTGCCACGGTGCGATTGAGTCTATTATTTCTTTCTTTCTTTTTTACTTTTTAAGTTTAAAGAGTGGGTGGTTTGAGGAACAATGCTCAGCACTGGCAGGTCAAAGCCAAACAAAGTTTGATCAACTTCCACACAGGCATGGGATAAAACTCACACCTGTGATGAACTGCTTTGTGAAGGATTGTAGTTTGGCTGTTGTCTCAAAAAGGAAAAGGATTCCACTAGGGCGTAATTCGCCTTTGCTTAATCACGTTTTGCATTTTAGATGGCAACTACATATGATCCTAAACAGTGATTTGGATGTACTGAATGTATCGTTTAAATTCAGAGAGTTGATGGCTTTGATTATGTTGTGTGTTGTATCGTCTGATACTATGAAGTGTTTTGAGTGTGGGCAAACAAGACACGTTAGGCGTGAGTGTCCTGAGAGAGTAGATGAGTTGGACTAAGAGACACGGCTGAGTGGAGAAACAGAGCGCGTGATTGATATCAGTAATGATTGAGCCTCGTACTATTTATTTTATTGAGTGTTAATGAGGGTGAGCTCTCATAATTTGAATGGAGCCCGAGGTAAATATGCTGTTTGACCTACACATGTTACGCGTATATAAGAATTATAAAGCCAAAGAGTACATATTGGCATTTTAACAGATACCTGTAAAGTGATGTGTTGTTTTTGTTTCTGACGTGAAAGAACTTTGCCAACAGTATACTTACAGTGTCTCTTGGGACATCACTAGATCAATGGAAAAACTTGAGTCATGATTGTTATGATTATGTGTTTCAATATTGTACGAAAAATGTATTTCAGACCTGGGTCGACCATCACTGATGCAGAACTAGCTTTCAGCTCTACAAACAACTCAACAACTGTACCATCAACTAGTGAGATTCAAACCGCAATGATGAGTGAAGAAATTTTCAGTGGCCTGAACATTACTGCTGGATCTGTCATAGTCGGTGCAGGTAGGTCTAGCAACTCATAAGGCAAAAGTCTCCCACTTACTATATATAAATGAATAAACAATTATGTGCACACACACACATTAGGGTTGTAACGGTACATGTACGCGAGCTTCAATAAATTATTTATAATATGACTAAATGCTTGGTGTGGCTCTAATGCACAACAAAGCAAATATTTTATCACTTAAAACTTTCTTTCAATATAAGAGACATGTTAATTTTGTATTAAATGTTATTTATTCCATATCTAGATTATATGAAATATTATTATAATGCAAAGACAACCAACAACATGTGCATAAGTTCGTGTCTGGATGTGAGAGAGAAAAAAAATAAAAAATAAAAAAATCACTGGACAGGTTAATAACTTTTGGAGGCTGGTTCTATTTGTCATCAAAACAAAATTAAATGATAGATTAGGTGGATGAGGGCGAGGGTGATCCTCGCTCACTCCGAAGCGGGACAACAGGTCATCAAACTGGCCGCGGCAGGTGGAAGTACCACTATTAGTGTCTAGTGTGAACGCAGTTAGAGAGAGAGAGAAAGAGAGATGCATTCCTGTATATGCACATATTCTCTCAAATAAGGGAGTTTGATTACTAAAAACTATATTATATCGTAACTGATAAGAAGTTGAACTATACTATAGGAATTCAGTGGTGAAATTATTTTATTCAAAAAGTCACAGGGCAGAATTGATTAAAAGTTTCTGAGCTCTTGAATGTTTTTGTGTGTTTGAAGCGTGATCTTCGAGTGATGTATAGAGTACGTGTATGGTTCAATGTAAACAGTGCATTATTAAAAAAGAGTGATTAAACTAACTTGGACCTACCTGTGCATTAAACAGTTTTATTGCACTCCTTTCAGCTGACACAACTACACCCACCACAAACACTGAAAGCACAACTGTAAGTACAACAGAGACAACTACACCAGCCACAACAATGGAGAGCACAACTGTTAGTACAACAGAGACAACTACACCAGCCACAACAACTGAGAGCACAACTGTTAGTACAACCGAAACAACTACACCAGCCACAACGACTGAGAGCACAACTGTTAGTACAACTGAAACAACTACACCAGCCACAACAACTGAGAGCACAACTGTTAGTACAACTGAAACAACTACACCAGTCACAACAACTGAGAGCACAACTGTTAGTACAACTGAAACAACTACGCCAGTCACAACAACTGAGAGCACAACTGTTAGTACAACTGAAACAACTACACCAGCCACAGCAACTGAGAGCACAACTGTTAGTACAACTGAAACAACTACACCAGTCACAACAACTGAGAGCACAACTGTTAGTACAACTGAAACAACTACACCAGTCACAACAACTGAGAGCACAACTGTTAGTACAACTGAAACAACTACACCAGTCACAACAACTGAAAGCACAACTGTTAGTACAACTGAAACAACTACACCAGTCACAACAACTGAGAGCACAACTGTTAGTACAACTGAAACAACTACACCAGTCACAACAACTGAAAGCACAACTGTTAGTACAACTGAAACAACTACACCAGTCACAACAACTGAGAGCACAACTGTTAGCACAACAGAGACAACTACACCAGCCACAACAACTGAGAGCACAACTGTTAGTACAACCGAAACAACTACACCAGTCACAACAACTGAGAGCACAACAGTTAGTACAACAGAGACAACTACACCAGACACAACAACTGAGAGCACAACTGTTAGTACAACCGAAACAACTACACCAGCCACAACGACTGAGAGCACAACTGTTAGTACAACTGAAACAACTACACCAGCCACAACGACTGAGAGCACAACTGTTAGCACAACAGAGACAACTACACCAGCCACAACGACTGAGAGCACAACTGTTAGCACAACCGAAACAACTACACCAGCCACAACGACTGAGAGCACAACTGTTAGTACAACAGAGACAACTACACCAGCCACAACAACTGAGAGCACAACTGTTAGTACAACCGAAACAACTACACCAGCCACAACGACTGAGAGCACAACTGTTAGTACAACAGAGACATCTACACAAGCCACAACAACTGAGAGCACAACTGTTAGTACAACTGAAACAACTACACCAGACACAACACCAGCCACAACAACTGAGAGTACAACTGAAACAACTACACCAACCACAACAACTGAGAGTACAACTGAAACAACTACACCAACCACAACAACTGAAAGTACAACAGAGACAATTACACCAACAACAACTGAGACCACAACTGTTAGTACAACAGAGGCAACTACACCAACCACAACAACTGAGAGCACAACTGTTAGTACAACTGAAACAACTACACCAACCACAACAACTGAGAGTACAACTGAAACAACTACACCAACCACAACAACTGAGAGTACAACAGAGACAACTACACCAACCACAACAACTGTTAGTACAACAGAGACAACTACACCAACAACAACTGAGACCACAACTGTTAGTACAACAGAGGCAACTACACCAACAACAACAACTGAGAGCACAACTGTTAGTACAACAGAGGCAACTACTCCAACCACAACAACTGAGAGCACAACTGTTAGTACAACTGAAACAACTACACCAGCCACAACAACTGAGAGCACAACTGTTAGCACAACAGAGACAACTACACCAGCCACAACAACTGAGAGCACAACTGTTAGTACAACCGAAACAACTACACCAGTCACAACAACTGAGAGCACAACTGTTAGTACAACAGAGACAACTACACCAGACACAACAACTGAGAGCACAACTGTTAGTACAACCGAAACAACTACACCAGCCACAACGACTGAGAGCACAACTGTTAGTACAACTGAAACAACTACACCAGCCACAACGACTGAGAGCACAACTGTTAGCACAACAGAGACAACTACACCAGCCACAACGACTGAGAGCACAACTGTTAGCACAACCGAAACAACTACACCAGCCACAACGACTGAGAGCACAACTGTTAGTACAACAGAGACAACTACACCAGCCACAACAACTGAGAGCACAACTGTTAGTACAACCGAAACAACTACACCAGCCACAACGACTGAGAGCACAACTGTTAGTACAACAGAGACATCTACACAAGCCACAACAACTGAGAGCACAACTGTTAGTACAACTGAAACAACTACACCAGACACAACACCAGCCACAACAACTGAGAGTACAACTGAAACAACTACACCAACCACAACAACTGAGAGTACAACTGAAACAACTACACCAACCACAACAACTGTTAGTACAACAGAGACAATTACACCAACAACAACTGAGACCACAACTGTTAGTACAACAGAGGCAACTACACCAACCACAACAACTGAGAGCACAACTGTTAGTACAACTGAAACAACTACACCAACCACAACAACTGAGAGTACAACTGAAACAACTACACCAACCACAACAACTGAGAGTACAACAGAGACAACTACACCAACCACAACAACTGTTAGTACAACAGAGACAACTACACCAACAACAACTGAGACCACAACTGTTAGTACAACAGAGGCAACTACACCAACAACAACAACTGAGAGCACAACTGTTAGTACAACAGAGGCAACTACTCCAACCACAACAACTGAGAGCACAACTGTTAGTACAACAGAGACAACTACACCAACCACAACAACTGAGAGCACAATTGTTAGTACAACAGAGACAACTACACCAGCCACAACAACTGTTAGTACAACAGAGACAACTACACCAACCACAACAACTGAGAGCACAATTGTTAGTACAACAGAGACAACTACACCAACCACAACAGCTGTTAGTACAACAGAGACAACTACACCAACCACAACAACTGAGAGTACAACAGAGACAACTACACCAACCACAACAACTGTTAGTACAACAGAGACAACTACACCAACAACAACTGAGACCACAACTGTTAGTACAACAGAGGCAACTACACCAACCACAACAACTGAGAGCACAACTGTTAGTACAACAGAGGCAACTACACCAACCACAACAACTGAGAGCACAACTGTTAGTACAACAGAGGCAACTACTCCAACCACAACAACTGAGAGCACAACTGTTAGTACAACAGAGGCAACTACACCAACCACAACAACTGAGAGCACAACTGTTAGTACAACAGAGGCAACTACTCCAACCACAACAACTGAGAGCACAACTGTTAGTACAACAGAGACAACTACACCAACCACAACAACTGAGACCACAACTTTTAGTACAACAGAGACAACTACCCCAACCACAACAACCGAGAGCACAACTGTTAGTAAAACAGAGACAACAACACCAACCACAACAACTGAGAGCGCAATTGTTAGTACAACAGAGACAACTACACCAACCACAACAACTGAGAGCACAATTGTTAGTACAACAGAGACAACTACACCAACCACAACAACCGAGAGCACAATTGTTAGTACAACAGAGACAACTACACCAACCACAACAACTGAGAGCACAACTGTTAGTACAACAGAGACAACTACACCAGCCACAACAACTGTTAGTACAGCAGAGACAACTACACCAGCCACAACAACTGAGACCACAATTTTTAGTACAACAGAGACAACTACACCAACCACAACAACTGAGAGCACAATTGTTAGTACAACAGAGACAACTACACCAGCCACAACAACTGAGACCACAACTTTTAGTACAACAGAGGCAACTACACCAACCACAACAACTGAGAGCACAACTGTTAGTACAATAGAGACAACTACACCAACCACAACAACTGAGAGCACAACTGTTAGTACAACAGAGACAACTACACCAGCCACAACAACTGAGAGCACAACTGTTAGCACAACAGAGACAACTACACCAGCCACAACAACTGTTAGTACAACAGAGACAACTACACCAACCACAACAACTGAGAGCACAACTGTTAGTACAACAGAGGCAACTACTCCAACCACAACAACTGAGAGCACAACTGTTAGTACAACAGAGACAACTACACCAACCACAACAACTGAGACCACAACTTTTAGTACAACAGAGACAACTACCCCAACCACAACAACCGAGAGCACAACTGTTAGTACAACAGAGACAACAACACCAACCACAACAACTGAGAGCGCAATTGTTAGTACAACAGAGACAACTACACCAACCACAACAACTGAGAGCACAATTGTTAGTACAACAGAGACAACTACACCAACCACAACAACTGAGAGCACAACTGTTAGTACAACAGAGACAACTACACCAGCCACAACAACTGAGACCACAATTTTTAGTACAACAGAGACAACTACACCAACCACAACAACTGAGAGCACAATTGTTAGTACAACAGAGACAACTACACCAGCCACAACAACTGAGAGCACAATTGTTAGTACAACAGAGACAACTACACCAACCACAACAACTGAGAGCACAATTGTTAGTACAACAGAGACAACTACACCAACCACAACAACTGAGAGCACAATTGTTAGTACAACAGAGACAACTACACCAGCCACAACAACTGAGACCACAACTTTTAGTACAACAGAGGCAACTACACCAACCACAACAACTGAGAGCACAACTGTTAGTACAACAGAGACAACTACACCAGCCACAACAACTGAGACCACAATTTTTAGTACAACAGAGACAACTACACCAACCACAACAACTGAGAGCACAATTGTTAGTACAACAGAGACAACTACACCAGCCACAACAACTGAGACCACAACTTTTAGTACAACAGAGGCAACTACACCAACCACAACAACTGAGAGCACAACTGTTAGTACAACAGAGACAACTACACCAGCCACAACAACTGAGAGCACAACTGTTAGTACAGCTGCACCAGAGGAACCAACAACAACAGAACTGTCATCAGCCACAACGTCTCCTGCTGTAACATCCCCTGCTAGTGTAGCAGAAACATCTACAACATTTAACGGACTCTCAACTGCTTCTACAACTGAAATGTCTTTAACAACTAATGCAAATGTGGAGCTAATTAAATTGGAGTTCAGCTCTTCTGATCCATTTGATACACAACTCTACAATCCAGCATCTCAAGTATACATTGTTAGGACAAGGCGTGTAAAAGACACAGTGAGTTAAAACCCATGTAACTGATTCCATATAATGACATATTTCAAGGTCAATATAAAAGTAACCATTACAACCATTGAGGATAACTTTGTTTTTTACACCAAATTATAAGTGTTTGTTGTAACTGTCTATCATTTGTTACAGATTGAACCTGTCTTCAAAAGAACGTTTCCTTCCTTCTCAGCAGTTAAAGTCCTAGGATTCAGGTAAATATAACATTTTAATAGTGCTCTCTCGCTCTCTCAAGTTCAAGTCTTTATTTTGCCAGAACGACCCACATCGCCTGGAATTCATTTTGGTGAAATTGCTCACACAAGACAATACAACATAACATACAATAAAAGCAAAAAATCTAAACAAAGATCAACTACTTAGATTGCTGCTAATAAATAGAATAAAAACTAATCAGACAAAGTGCTAGTGCGTTTAGTGAACCTGAGAAGAAGTAGATTGTTGTTGTGAGTTGAGAGCCCTCACAGCTTGCGGGTAAGTACTATTAAAAAAACGAGTGGTTCTCGATCTTATGCTTCCTAACCTTCTGCCTGATGGTAGAGGGATCTCTGAGGGGATGCTGTGAGTGAGTGGGCAGGGTCGGCATGTGTGAGTGAGTGTGCCATGGTGCGATTGAGTCTATTATTTCTTTCTTTCTTTTTTACTGTCCATGTTTTAGGTTTTTTTTTTTTTGTTTAAAAATAGTTTGAAAAGTCTTAAGACTGGGTGGTTTGAGGAACAATGATCAGCAATGGCAGGCCTAAGCCAAAACAAATTTGCTCAGCATTAAAGCAAAGGGTGCTCTGGTCCGAATTCGCTTTCAGAATTTAACGCAATTGGATGCCCATTTAAGTTTTTCTTTAGTCTTGAAAAAAGAACAGTCAGATTCACTAAATTCACTCCTCACACTCTGAAAATGGGCAGGAATTGACAAAGACATCTGATATCTGAAAACGAGCTGCAACGTTCTATGACAAATTGTATAGAAGTAAATATAGAAAGATTGAAGAGTTGTCTGCTAGGCTTCTATGAAGGTCTGTCAAATATCTTGGAGGATTTAAAGGCAGAGCTGGAGAGGCCTCTTTTGGAAAATGAGCTTCTGAATGCTCTCAAGCGCATAGAGAGTGGAAAACTCCTGGGATGGATGGACTCCAAGCTGAGTTTTATGAAGAGTTTTGGGCTATGCCTGGCTGATGGTTCTTTGCCCTTGAGCTGTAGGAAAGCAGTGATCACATTGCTACCAAAAAAGGGTGATTAGCAGGAGATCAAGAACTGGAGACCTGTGAATTTACTTTGTTCTGATCTTAAAATCATTCCTAAGACTCTGGCTAAAAGATTGAGAAAAGTGACGGGGCAGGTCATTCATTTTGATCAGACGTATTGTGTGCCGGGTAGGTAAATCACAGATAAAGTCTGTCTCATACAGGATAGTTTAAGTGTTTAGAGTCTTTTATGGGTAAATTTGGGGGTTTATCTCTATTGACCAAGAAAAGCATTTGATAGAGTTGAGCATCAGTACCTATGGGACATCCTAGAAGCTTTTGATTTTAGTTCTGGTTTTGTTGATATGATAAGCATTGTATGGCAAATTTCTGTATTATACATGTTTAAGACCAGACAAATAGCTTGTTGAGGGTTGATTTCTGAAAGTCTACACGCCTGTAGTCTGTATAATAAAGCAATGAATGATATAGAAACTTTTAAAATACAGTGATGTTACAATCCTATTTTATACGGTTGTGGGGGAGGAGTTATTTTTTTAAATAGTGTGTGGATTTGAAATTGGTGTAATATTTATTCTTTTGATATCATGATTGAAAAAAGTATGTTATCACAAATCAAAATCTCTCTCTTTCTCACAAACACACACAAAGACAGAGAGAGAAAGAGCAAAAAACTGTAACAAACCATTAATGTAGTATTATATTAAAAATGACTTGTGTATTTCATTATTTCTTAAAATGTATTTCAGACCTGGATCAACCATCACTGATGCAGAACTAGCTTTCAGCTCTACAGGCAACTCAACTGTACCATCAACTAGTGAAATTAAAATGACAATGATGAATGAAGAAATTGTCAATGGCCTGAACATTACTGCTGGATCTGTCATAGTCGGTGCAGGTAGGTCTAGCAACTCATAAAAGGCAAAAGTCTCCTGCTTACTGTCTATATATAAATGAATAAACAATTACGTGCACACACACACATTAGGGTTGTAACGGTACATGTACGGACGTCACAGTTTGGTGCATGAAGTCGAAAGATGAATAGATTGTCACATGCGATCCACATTCCAATCCAGAAGGGGGTGTGTGGCAATGCAATTCTGTTTGCTACCAGTAAAAAGCACAGATGAACATCTCTTGACAAGTGTTTCAATGGCGGAAAGATTTCCAAAAAACAACTTGAGAAAAATATTTCATGTAGCATTATATTCACTTCAGGCATTTAGTGTCGACTGCGGGTTAGTTCACAAGAGAAATGAAGTGAAGCATTTTGTATATGCACATACATGCAAATGTATATGCGATCAAAATGACGGATTTTGAGGTGGTAATTTCTAGAAATTTGCTGGCTAGATGTAAGCTCCACCCATCCGCTGTACAGTGAGCAGCTTGAAAAATGTTAATTTTTTTATATATATAATAATTGGGATACCACATTTACCATATTATGCATTATGTTAGATGCATGATAGACATACATAACAATAGAACAAACAAAATGCAAAAATCTTGCTTATTTATGTATATTACTAAAAAAAGGGCTAGTGGTGTGCTATCTAGTATTTAGCATTAATAAAATGATCACTTATGGTGGGAAATACAAAAACTTACAAGTAAACCACAGCAATGAGCAACTGCCTAATATAAGTAAAAAGTCTAAAATAAGACCTATAAACACAAACTAATAGTACAAATAAACACAAGATAAAGATACAAACAGTGCTTTATGTTTAAGTAGGCTACTGTTTGTTTTGTCCTTTCTTGTTGCTGTTTGAATAACCTTAAAGGGATACTTCACCTCTGGAAAGATGAATGTGTATTTAAAATGGATCATTTATGTAGAAGAAATGTGAAATAATGTTTGAATTTGGAGCTTTCTAGACTGAGAAAAGCCAGAAAATGTATTTTTGGTTTATGTGGATGAAAGACAACAGCTCCCAGAATGCACTTGCTTCGCTGCCCTAGGAGGCCACGTCTACCGGTAACAGAGCGCAGTAGTTAAACAACAAGTCTAGGCAACTAGTGAGTCTCCGTGATGAGTCTGCCCAGGATTTTGGAGATTGGAGATATCCGCGATTTGGCTTTTGCGTTATACAGTCGCCATTCATTATGTTTACTGTGGTGAGCAGGACGAGGCCAGTGGCGTGATTACTGACAGAGGAGCGGGAATATGCTTAGCAATGTTAAAACGCACATCAACTGATTATTTCAAAAATTAATTGGAGTAGAACATTTTATAACTTTATAGATTTAGAAGTTAATGCAAAACATGCCCAATGTGTAACTTACATAACATGTTTGCTTTTTATGAGTGTAGATAATCTAAAAATAGAGAGCAACTCAATTTGATAATTTGGGCTCTGTTGTTAATTGTAACAATTAATATTATAGTAAGGGCTCCCCATACACTTTACAGCACCATTTATCTTTTTAAATAATAGAAAAGTTTTTATTATCATATAATTTATTTAAACAAAATAATATAAAATAAAATTTGTAAATAAATAATCAAATAAAGAAGAATAAAAGAAGCAATTTTGTGTTTAGTTTTCTACCCCCTGCTGTAATGAACCGTGAATTCAATATAGAGGACGATGTATGTGCCGATCCATCATGTTTGTTTACCGTTACACTGCTAATATATATATAAATGTGGTGTGTGTGTTACTTTTATATATAAATAAATTGGTTATTTGTGCACAACGTGGAGGCAAAAATTAAAAACCACCTGACGCAAGTAGTTCAATTCACGCGAATTGTCCCGCTTATACAATCATCATTTGCCAGCAATGAAAACTTAAAGCTGTTATTGATGTTTGCAGAAAAATATTGTCAAACTATGATTATTTTCGTCACTTACAGCTCCTTAGAACAAGCATTCAGCCTGCTTTGAATTAAAAACTGAGATAAAGTAGTGAGTACGTTTATATTTATTAGAGACGGAGAGAAAGAGTGATAAATGCGTACAGGTATGCATCTGTTTCTCTCTCTCTCCCTCTCTAATCTGTTCAGAGTCTCTCAAATAGGGGAGTTTAATGACTGAAAACTATGTTATATCTTCATTACTGTAAAGTTGAATTATAATACAGCGATTCAGTGGTAAAAAAAAAATAATTAAAGTCACAGGGAAGTATTGATGAAAAATTTCTGAGCTCCTAAATGTTTCTGTGTGTGTGAAGCGTGACCTTTGAGTGACAAATACATGTATACTTCAATGTAAACAGTGCATTACTATAAAACAGTGATTTCACTGACATGGAACTACATTAAACAGTTTTATTGCACTCCTTCCAGCTGACAAAACTACACCCGCCACAAACACTGAAAGTACAACTGTTAGTACAGCTGAAACAACTACACCAGCCACAACAACTGAGAGCACAACTGTTAGTACAGCTGAAACAACTACACCAGCCACAACAACTGAGAGCACAACTGTTAGTACAACTGAAACAACTACACCAGCCACAACAACTGAGAGCACAACTGTTAGTACAGCTGAAACAACTACACCAGCCACAACAACTGAGAGCTCAACTGTTAGTACAACTGAAACAACTACACTAGCCACAACAACTGAGAGCACAACTGTTAGTACAACTGAAACAACTACACCAGCCACAACAACTGAGAGCATAACTGTTAGTACAACAGAGACAACTACACCAGCAACAAAAACTGAGAGCACAACTGTTAGTACAACTGAAACAACTACACCAGGCACAACAACTGAGAGCACAACTGTTAGCACAACAGAGACAACTACACCAGCCACAACAACTGAGAGCACAACTGTTAGTACAACAGAGACAACTACACCAGTAACAACAACTGAGAGCACAACTGTTAGTACAACAGAGACAACTACACCAGTAACAACAACTGAGAGCACAACTGTTAGTACAACTGAAACAACTACACCAGCCACAACAACTGAGAGCACAACTGTTAGTACAACTGAAACAACTACACCAGCCACAACAACTGAGAGCACAACTGTTAGTACAACTGAAACAACTACACCAGCCACAACAACTGAGAGCACAACTGTTAGTACAACTGAAACAACTACACCAGTAACAACAACTGAGAGCACAACTGTTAGTACAACTGAAACAACTACACCAGCCACAACAGCTGAGAGCACAACTGTTAGTACAACTGAAACAACTACACCAGCCACAACAACTGAGAGCACAACTGTTAGTACAACTGAAACAACTACACCAGCCACAACAACTGAGAGCACAACTGTTAGTACAACTGAAACAACTACACCAGCCACAACAACTGAGAGCACAACTGTTAGCACAACAAAGACAACTACACCAGCCACAACAACTGAGAGCACAACTGTTAGTACAACAGAGACAACTACACCAGTAACAACAACTGAGAGCACAACTGTTAGTACAACTGAAACAACTACACCAGCCACAACAACTGAGAGCACAACTGTTAGTACAACTGAAACAACTACACCAGCCACAACAACTGAGAGCACAACTGTTAGCACAACAGAGACAACTACACCAGCCACAACAACTGAGAGCACAAGTGTTAGTACAACAGAGACAACTACACCAGTAACAACAACTGAGAGCACAACTGTTAGTACAACAGAGACAACTACACCAGTAACAACAACTGAGAGCACAACTGTTAGTACAACTGAAACAACTACACCAGCCACAACAACTGAGAGCACAACTGAAACAACTACACCAGCCACAACAACTGAGAGCACAACTGTTAGTACAACTGAAACAACTACACCAGCCACAACAACTGAGAGCACAACTGTTAGTACAGTAGAAACAACTACACCAGCCACAACAACTGAGAGCACAACTGTTAGTACAACTGAAACAACTGCACCAGACACAACAACTGAGAGCACAACTGTTAGTACAACTGAAACAACTGCACCAGACACAACAACTGAGAGCACAACTGTTAGTACAACTGAAACAACTGCACCAGACACAACAACTGAGAGCACAACTGTTAGTACAACAGACACAACTACACCAGCCACAACAACTGAGAGCACAACTGTTAGTACAACTGAAACACCTACACCAGCCACAACAACTGAGAGCACAACTGTTAGTACAACTGAAACAACTGCACCAGACACAACAACTGAGAGCACAACTGTTAGTACAGTAGAAACAACTACACCAGCCACAACAACTGAGAGCACAACTGTTAGTACAACTGAAACAACTGCACCAGACACAACAACTGAGAGCACAACTGTTAGTACAACTGAAACAACTGCACCAGACACAACAACTGAGAGCACAACTGTTAGTACAACTGAAACAACTGCACCAGACACAACAACTGAGAGCACAACTGTTAGTACAGTAGAAACAACTACACCAGCCACAACAACTGAGAGCACAACTGTTAGTACAACAGACACAACTACACCAGCCACAACAACTGAGAGCACAACTGTTAGTACAACAGAGACAACTACACCAGCCACAACAACTGAGAGCACAACTGTTAGTACAACTGAAACAACTACACCAGCCACAACAACTGAGAGCACAACTGTTAGTACAACAGACACAACTACACCAGCCACAACAACTGAGAGCACAACAGAGACAACTACACCAGCCACAACAACTGAGAGCACAACTGTTAGTACAACTGAAACAACTGCACCAGACACAACAACTGAGAGCACAACTGTTAGTACAGTAGAAACAACTACACCAGCCACAACAACTGAGAGCAAAACTGTTAGTACAACTGAAACAACTACACCAGCCACAACAACTGAAAGCACAACTGTTAGGACAGTAGAAACAACTACACCAGCCACAACAACTGAGAGCACAACTGTTAGTACAACAGAGACAACTACACCAGCCACAACAACTGAGAGCACAACTGTTAGTACAACAGACACAACTACACCAGCCACAACAACTGAGAGCACAACTGATAGTACAACAGAGACAACTACACCAGCCACAACAACTGAGAGCACAACTGATAGTACAACAGAGACAACTACACCAGCCACAACAACTGAAAGCACAACTGTTAGTAGAGTAGAAACAACTACACCAGCCACAACAACTGAGAGCACAACTGTTAGTACAACAGAGACAACTACACCAGCCACAACAACTGAGAGCACAACTGTTAGTACAACAGACACAACTACACCAGCCACAACAACTGAGAGCACAACTGATAGTACAACAGAGACAACTACACCAGCCACAACAACTGAGAGCACAACTGATAGTACAACAGAGACAACTACACCAGCCACAACAACTGAAAGCACAACTGTTAGTAGAGTAGAAACAACTACACCAGCCACAACAACTGAGAGCACAACTGTTAGTACAACAGAGACAACTACACCAGCCACAATAACTGAGAGCACAACAGTTAGTACAACAGAGATAACTACACGAGCCACAACAACTGAGAGCACAACTGTTAGTACAACTGAAACAACTGCACCAGACACAACAACTGAGAGCACAACTGTTAGTACAGTAGAAACAACTACACCAGCCAAAACAACTGAGAGCACAACTGTTAGTACAACTGAAACAACTACACCAGACACAACAACTGAGAGCACAACTGTTAGTACAACAGAAACAACTACACCAGACACAACAACTGAGAGCACAACTGTTAGTACAACAGAGACAACTACACCAGCCACATCAACAGAGAGCACAACTGTTAGTACAACAGAGACAACCACACCAGCTACAACAACTGAGAGCACAACTGTTAGTACAACTGAAACAACTACACCAGACACAACCACTGAGAGCACAACTGTTAGTACAACAGAGACAACTACACCAGACACAACCACTGAGAGCACAACTGTTAGTACAACTGAAACAACTACACCAGACACAACCACTGAGAGCACAACTGTTAGTACAACAGAGACAACTACACCAGCCACAACAACTGAGAGCACAACTGTTAGTACAACAGAGACAACCACACCAGCTACAACAACTGAGAGCACAACTGTTAGTACAACTGAAACAACTACACCAGCCACATCAACTGAGAGCACAACTGTTAGTACAACAGAGACAACTACACCAGCCACAACAACTGAGAGCACAACTGTTAGTTCAACAGAGACAACTACACCAACGACAACAACTGAGAGCACAAGTGTTAGTACAACTGAAATAACTACACCAACCACAACAACTGAGAGCACAACTGTTAGTACAACTGAAACAACTACACCAGACACAACCACTGAGAGCACAACTGTTAGTACAACAGAGACAACTACACCAACCACAACAACTGAGAGCAAAAGTGTCAGTACAACTGAAACAACTACACCAACCACAACAACTGAGAGCACAACTGTTAGTACAACAGACACAACTACACCAACCACAACAACTGAGAACACAACTGTTAGTACAACAGAGACAACTACACCAGCCACATCAACTGAGAGCACAACTGTTAGTACAACAGAGACAACTAAACCAGCCACAACAACTGAGAGCACAACTGATAGTACAACAGAGACAACTACACCAGCCACAACAACTGAGAGCACAACTGATAGTACAACAGAGACAACTACACCAGCCACAATAACTGAGAGCACAACAGTTAGTACAACAGAGATAACTACACGAGCCACATCAACTGAGAGCACAACTGTTAGTACAATTGAAACAACTACACCAGCCACAACAACTGAGAGCACAACTGCTAGTACAACTGAAACAACTACACCAACCACAACAACTGAGAGCACAACTGTTAGTACAACTGAAACAACTACACCAGACACAACAACTGAGAGCACAACTGTTAGTACAACTGAAACAACTACACCAGACACAACTGAGAGCACAACTGTTAGTACAACTGAAACAACACCATCCACAACAACTGAGAGCACAACTGTTAGTACAACTGAAACAACACCATCCACAACAACTGAGAGCACAACTGTTAGTACAACTGAAACAACTACACCATCGACAACAACTGAGAGCACAACTGTTAGTACAACTGAAACAACACCATCCACAACAACTGAGAGCACAACTGTTAGTACAACTGAAACAACTATACCAGCCACAACAACTGAGATCACAAGTGTTAGTACAACAGAGACAACTACAAAAGCCACAACAACTGAGAGCACAACTGTTAGTACAACTGAAACAACTGCACCAGCCACAACAACTGAGAGCACAACTGTTGGTACAACAGACACAGCTACACCAGCCACAACAACTGAGAGCACAACTGTTAGTACAACAGACACAGCTACACCAGCCACAACAACTGAGAGCACAACTGTTAGTACAACAGACACAGCTACACCAGCCACAACAACTGAGAGCACAACTGTTAGTACAACAGACACAGCTACACCAGCCACAACAACTGAAAGCACAACTGTTAGTACAACAGAGACAACTACACCAGCCATAACAACTGAGAGCACAACTGTTAGTACAACAGAGACAACTACACCAGCCACAACAGCTGAGAGCACAACTGTTAGTACAGCTGAAAAAACTACACCAGCCACAACAACAACTCCTGCTGTAGTAGAAATAATCCTAAAGTTTGTGTCTGAAGATGAATTTACAGATGACCTTAGTGATTCAAAGTCTCAGGCTTTTATTAACAGGGCTCAGCATGTTCAGAATTATGTGAGTGAAAATCTACATACTCTGTTCAATATATAAACCTTGAATGAATAAAAAAGAAAAAATATTTAATCACAAACATTAGATGTTTATCATGCACAGCCTAATTTTAAGTGTTTGTTGTAATCTGTTTTTTGTTACAGCTTCAAGCTATCTACAGGAAATACCAGTCCTTCCTAAGAGTCACCGTCAAAGGATTCAGGTAAATAATATACATTGTAAGACTAATTATTTTATATACACCGCCAATGCGTGCTTGTTTTATTTGAAGCGAAAAACCATGTAATAAATAGGTTTCCAAATAACAATGTTTCTAAAAAATTTATTTCAGCAAAGGGTCAGTCATTACCACAACATTACTCACTTTCAACGCTACAGAAGATGTGCCACCAAATACAGCAATTGCCAATGACTTATTGAGTGACACAACTACTGTCAATGACCTGAAAATAAATTCTAATTCAGTGGAAGTTAATGGTGTAGTTATGTCAGCTGAAACAACTACACAAGCCACAACAACTGAGAGCACAACTGTTAGTACAGCAGAAACAACTACACCAGCCACAACAACTGAGAGTTCTACTGTTAGTAAAACTGAGACAACTACACCAGCCACAACAACTGAGAGCACAACTGTTAGTACAGCAGAAACAACTACACCAGCCACAACAACTGAGAGCACAACTGTTAGTACAACAGAGACAACTACACCAGCCACAACAACTGAGAGCACAACTGTTAGTACAACTGAAACAACTACACTAGCCACAACAACTGAGAGCACAACTGTTAGTACAACAGAAACAACTACACCAGCCACAACAACTGAGAGCACAACTGTTAGTACAGCAGAAACAACGACACCAGCCACAACAACTGAGAGCACAACTGTTAGTACAGCAGAGACAACTACACAAGCCACAACAACTGAGATCACAACTGTTATTACAACTGAAACAACAACACCAGACACAACAACTGAGAGCACAACTGTAAGTACAACTGAAACAACAACACCACACACAACAACTGAGAGCACAACTGTTAGTACAGCAGAAACAACTACACCAGCCACACCAACTGAGAGCACAAGTGTTAGTACAACAGACACAACTACACCAATCACAACAACTGAGAGCACAACTTTTAGTACCACTGAAACAACTACACCAGACACAACAACTGAGAGCACAACTGTTAGTACAACAGAGACGACTACACCAACCACAACAACTGAGAGCACAACTGTTAGTACAACTGAAACAACTACACCAGACACAACAACTGAGAGCACAACTGCTAGTACAACAGACACAACTACACCAACCACAACAACTGAGAGCACAACTGTTAGTACAACTGAAACAACTACACCAGACACAACTGAGAGCACAACTGTTAGTACAACTGAAACAACTAAACCAGACACAACAACTGAGAGCACAACTGTTAGTACAACTGAAACAACTACACCAGCCACAACAACTGAGAGCACAACTGTTAGTACAACTGAAACAACTACACCAGACACAACTGAGAGCACAACTGTTAGTACAACTGAAACAACTACACCAGACACAACAACTGAGAGCACAACTGTTAGTACAACTGAAACAACTACACCAGCCACAACAACTGAGAGTACAACAGAGGCAACTACACCAGCCACAACAACTGAGAGCACAACTGTTAGTACAACAGAGACAACTCCACCAGACACAACAACTGAGAGCACAACTGTTAGTACAACTGAAACAACTACATCACACACAACAGCTGAGAGCACAACTGTTAGTACAGCTGAAACAACTACACCAGAAACAACAACTGAGAGCACAACTGTCAGTACAACTGAAACAACTACACCAGAAACAACAACTGAGAGGACAACTGTTAGTACAGCTGAAACAACTACTCCAGACAAAACAACTGAGAGCACAACTGTTAGTACAGCTGAAACAACTACACCAGCCACTACAACTGAGAGCATAACTGTTAGTACAACTGAAACAACTACACAAGACACAACAACTGAGAGCACAACTGTTAGTACAACTGAAACAACACCAGCCACAACAACTGAGAGCATAACTGTTAGTACAACTGAAACAACAACACCAGCCACAACAACTGAGAGCACAACTGTTAGTACAACTGAAACAACTACACCAGACACAACTACTGAGAGCACAACTGTTAGTACAACTGAAAGAACTACAGCAGCCACTACAACTGTTAGTTCAACCGAAACAACTACACCAGTCACAACAACTGAGAGCACAACTGTTAGTACAACTGAAACAACTACACCAGCCACTACAACTGTTAGTACAACCGAAACAACTACACCAGTCACAACAACTGAGAGCACAACTGTTAGTACAACTGAAACAACTACACCAGCCACTACAACTGTTAGTACAACTGAAACAACTACATCAGCCACAACAACTGAGAGCACAACTGCTAGTACAACAGACACAACTACACCAACCACAACAACTGAGAGCACAACCGTTAGTTCAACAGAGACAGCTACACCAACCACAACAACTGAGAGCACAACTGTTAGTACAACTGAAACAACTACACCAGCCACTACAACTGTTAGTACAACTGAAACAACTACATCAGCCACAACAACTGAGAGCACAACTGCTAGTACAACAGACACAACTACACCAACCACAACAACTGAGAGCACAACCGTTAGTTCAACAGAGACAGCTACACCAGACACAACAACTGAGAGCACAACTGTTAGTACAACAGAGACAACTACACCAACCACAACAACTGAGAGCACAACTGTTAGTACAACTGAAACAACTACACCAGAAACAACAACTGAGAGCACAACTGTTAGTACAACTGAAACAACAACACCAGACACAACAACTGAGAGCACATCTGTTAGTACAACTGAAACAACTACACCCGACACAACAACTGAGAGCACAACTGTTAGTACAACTGAAACAACAACACCAGCCACAACAACTGAGAGCACATCTGTTAGTACAACTGAAACAACTACACCAGCCACTACAACTGAGAGCAAAACTGTTAGTACAACTGAAACAACACCAGCCACAACAACTGAGAGCACAACTGTTAGTACAACTGAACTAACAACACCAGCCACAACAACTGAGAGCACAACTGTTAGTACAACTGAAACAACTACACCAGACACAACAACTGAGAGCACAACTGTTAGTACAACTGACACAACTACATCAGCCACTACAACTGAGAGCACAACTGTCAGTACAACTGAAACAACTACACCAGCCACTACAACTGTTAGTGCAACCGAAACAACTACACCAGCCACAACTACTGAGAGCACAACTGTTAGTACAGCTGAAACAACTACACCAGCCACAACAACTGAGAGCACAACTGTTAGTACAACTGAAACAACTACACCAGCAACTACAACTGACAGCACAACTGTTAGTACAACAGAGACAACTACACCAGCCACAACAACTGAGAGCACAACTGTTAGTACAACTGAAACAACTACACCAGCCACAACAACTGAGAGCACAACTGTTAGTACAACTGAAACAATTACACCAGCCACAACAACTGAGGCCACAACTGTTAGTACAACTGAAACAACTACACCAGCCACAACAACTGAGAGCACAACTGTTAGTACAGCTGAAACAACTACACCAGCCACAACAACTGAGAGCACAACTGAAACAATTACACCAGCCACAACAACTGAGGGCACAACTGTTAGTAAAACTGAAACAACTACACCAGCCACAACAACTGAGAGCACAACTGAAACAATTACACCAGCCACAACAACTGAGAGCACAACTGTTAGTACAACTGAAACAACTACACCAGCCACAACAACTGAGAGCACAACTGTTAGTACAGCTGAAACAACTACACCAGCAACTACAACTGAGAGCACAACTGAAATAATTACACCAGCCACAACAACTGAGGCCACAACTGTTAGTACAACTGAAACAACTACACCAGCCACAACAACTGAGAGCACAACTGTTAGTACAGCTGAAACAACTACACCAGCCACAACAACTGAGAGCACAACTGTTAGTACAACTGAACTAACAACACCAGCCACAACAACTGAGAGCACAACTGTTAGTACAACTGAAACAACTACACCAGACACAACAGCTGAGAGCACAACTGTTAGTACAACTGACACAACTACACCAGCCACTACAACTGAGAGCACAACCGTCAGTACAACTGAAACAACTACACCAGCCACTACAACTGTTATTGCAACCGAAACAACTACACCAGCCACAACTACTGAGAGCACAACTGTTAGTACAGCTGAAACAACTACACCAGCCACAACAACTGAGAGCACAACTGTTAGTACAACTGAAACAACTACACCAGCAACTACAACTGACATTACAACTGTTAGTACAACAGAGACAACTACACCAGCCACAACAACTGAGAGCACAACTGTTAGTACAACTGAAACAACTACACCAGCCACAACAACTGAGAGCACAACTGTTAGTACAGCTGAAACAACTACACCAGCAACTACAACTGAGAGCACAACTGTTAGTACAACTGAAACAATTACACCAGCCACAACAACTGAGGCCACAACTGTTAGTACAACTGAAACAACTACACCAGCCACAACAACTGAGAGCACAACTGTTAGTACAGCTGAAACAACTACACCAGCCACAACAACTGAGAGCACAACTGTTAGTACAACTGAAACAATTACACCAGCCACAACAACTGAGAGCACAACTGTTAGTACAACTGAAACAATTACACCAGCCACAACAACTGAGAGCACAACTGTTAGTACAACTGAAACAACTACACCAGCCACAACAACTGAGAGCACAACTGTTAGTACAACTGAAACAACTACACCAGCCACAACAACTGAGAGCACAACTGTTAGTACAACTGAAACAACTACACCAGCCACAACAACTGAGAGCACAACTGTTAGTACAACTGAAACAACTACACCAGCCACAACAACTGAGAGCACAACTGTTAGTACAACTGAAACAATTACACCAGCCACAACAACTGAGAGCACAACTGTTAGTACAACTGAAACAACTACACCAGCCACAACAACTGAGGGCACAACTGTTAGTACAACTGAAACAACTACACCAGCCACAACAACTGAGAGCACAACTGTTAGTACAACTGAAACAACTACACCAGCCACAACAACTGAGAGCACAACTGTTAGTACAGCTGAAACAACTACACCAGCCACAACAACTGAGAGCACAACTGAAACAATTACACCAGCCACAACAACTGAGGGCACAACTGTTAGTAAAACTGAAACAACTACACCAGCCACAACAACTGAGAGCACAACTGAAACAATTACACCAGCCACAACAACTGAGAGCACAACTGTTAGTACAACTGAAACAACTACACCAGCCACAACAACTGAGAGCACAACTGTTAGTACAGCTGAAACAACTACACCAGCAACTACAACTGAGAGCACAACTGTTAGTACAACTGAAATAATTACACCAGCCACAACAACTGAGGCCACAACTGTTAGTACAACTGAAACAACTACACCAGCCACAACAACTGAGAGCACAACTGTTAGTACAGCTGAAACAACTACACCAGCCACAACAACTGAGAGCACAACTGTTAGTACAACTGAACTAACAACACCAGCCACAACAACTGAGAGCACAACTGTTAGTACAACTGAAACAACTACACCAGACACAACAGCTGAGAGCACAACTGTTAGTACAACTGACACAACTACACCAGCCACTACAACTGAGAGCACAACCGTCAGTACAACTGAAACAACTACACCAGCCACTACAACTGTTATTGCAACCGAAACAACTACACCAGCCACAACTACTGAGAGCACAACTGTTAGTACAGCTGAAACAACTACACCAGCCACAACAACTGAGAGCACAACTGTTAGTACAACTGAAACAACTACACCAGCAACTACAACTGACATTACAACTGTTAGTACAACAGAGACAACTACACCAGCCACAACAACTGAGAGCACAACTGTTAGTACAACTGAAACAACTACACCAGCCACAACAACTGAGAGCACAACTGTTAGTACAGCTGAAACAACTACACCAGCAACTACAACTGAGAGCACAACTGTTAGTACAACTGAAACAATTACACCAGCCACAACAACTGAGGCCACAACTGTTAGTACAACTGAAACAACTACACCAGCCACAACAACTGAGAGCACAACTGTTAGTACAGCTGAAACAACTACACCAGCCACAACAACTGAGAGCACAACTGTTAGTACAACTGAAACAATTACACCAGCCACAACAACTGAGAGCACAACTGTTAGTACAACTGAAACAATTACACCAGCCACAACAACTGAGAGCACAACTGTTAGTACAACTGAAACAACTACACCAGCCACAACAACTGAGAGCACAACTGTTAGTACAACTGAAACAACTACACCAGCCACAACAACTGAGAGCACAACTGTTAGTACAACTGAAACAACTACACCAGCCACAACAACTGAGAGCACAACTGTTAGTACAACTGAAACAACTACACCAGCCACAACAACTGAGAGCACAACTGTTAGTACAACTGAAACAATTACACCAGCCACAACAACTGAGAGCACAACTGTTAGTACAACTGAAACAACTACACCAGCCACAACAACTGAGGGCACAACTGTTAGTACAACTGAAACAACTACACCAGCCACAACAACTGAGAGCACAACTGTTAGTACAACTGAAACAACTACACCAGCCACAACAACTGAGAGCACAACTGTTAGTACAGCTGAAACAACTACACCAGCCAAAACAACAACTCCTGCTGTAGTAGAAATAATCCTGGAGTTCGTGTCTGAAGATGAATTTACAGATGACCTTAGTGACTCAAAGTCCCAGAGGTTTAACAACAGGGCTCAGCTTGTTCAGAATTATGTGAGTGAAAACTTACATACTCTGTTAAATATAGAATCCTTGAATGAATAAAAAAAAAAATTATCTTTTAATTACAAACATTAGATATGTAATGTATCATAGCCTATTCACAAGTGTTTATTGTAACTGTCTGTATTTTGTTACAGCTTCAAGCTATCTACAAGAAATACCACTCCTTCATAAGAGTCACCGTCAAAGAATTCAGGTATATACTTTGCATTGTAAACTGAATATTTTATATACATTGCCTATTTTATATTTTATATGCAGTGCTAAGAGCATGTGTTAATAGGTTTCCAAATGACAGTATTTCTAAAAAAATGTATTCCAGAAAGGGGTCAGTCATTACCACAACAAACCTCACTTTCAACGCTATGGAGGATGTGCCATCAAATGAACAAATTGCAGATGATTTATTGAGTGATACAGCAACTGTCATGGCCCTGAACATAACATCAAATTCTGTTACAGTAAATGGTACAGGTAGGTCTGACAACACATAGAAGCAATTTGTCAAAAAAAACCTCTCCCAGATTCTCTCTCTCTCTCACTCTCACTCTCTCTCTATACATATATATAATGTGTGTGTGTGTGTGTGTGTGTGTGTGTGTGTGTGTGTGAGAGAGAGAAAGAGACTGTGTACAGTTAAAACAAAGTGCTAAAATATAGAAAGCTTTGGATGAACTTCAAATTATTTGGAAATTACTATACATTTACACAAGTGTTCTAAAAATATCAATCTTCATAAAAGGAAATTTCCTTTGTCAGTGTTGTCATGATTTCCAAATAATCTGTAATTTTTTTCATGTATCAGATTATCGAAAAGGAACGACCTCTACTACTGAACCAACAACAGAATACTCAACAGTCACACCAACTATTGATGTTTCATCAACCACTAGTGCAGCAGATACTACAACAGAGTCACAAACAACATTAACAATGGAATTTCAGAGCACAGTTGGTACAGCTGAAACAACTACACCAGCCACAACAACTGAGAGCACAACTGTTAGTACTGCTGAAACAACTACACCAGCCACAACAACTGAGAGCAAAACTGTTAGTACTGCTGAAACAACTACACCAGTCACAACTGAGAGTACAACTGTTAGTACTGCTGAAACAACTACAACAGCCACAACAACTGAGAGCAAAACTGTTAGTACAGCTGAGACAAATGCACTAGTCACAACAACTGAGAGCACAACTGTTATTACAGCTGAAAAAACTACACCAGCCACAACAACTGAAAGTACACCTGTTAGTACAGCTGAAACAACTACACCAGCCACACCAACTGAGAGTACAACTGTTATTACAGCTGAAACAACTACACCAGCCACAACAACTGAGAGAACAAATGTTAGTCCAACTGAAACAACTACACCAGCCACAACAACTGAGAGCACAACTGTTGGTACAACTGAAACAACTACACCAGCCACAACAACTGAGAGCACAACTGTTAGTACAGCTGAAACAACTACACCAGCCACTACAACTGAGAGCACAACTGTTGGTACAACTGAAACAACTACACCAGCCACAACAACTGAGAGCACAATTGTTAGTACAACTGAAACAACTACACCAGCCACAATAACTGAGAGCACAACTGTTAGTACAACTGAAACAACTACACCAGCCACACCAACTGAGAGCACAACTGTTAGTACAACTGAAACAACTACACCAGCCACAACAACTGAGAGCACAACTGTTAGTACAACTGAAACAACTACACCAGCCACTACAACTGAGAGCACAACTGTTAGTACAACTGAAACAACGACACCAGCCACAACAACTGAGAGCACAACTGTTAGTACAGCTGAAACAACTACACCAGACAGTACAACTGAGAGCACAACTGTTAGTACAGTTGAAACAACTACACCAGCCACAACAACTGAGAGCACAACTGTTAGTACAACGGAAACAACGACACCAGCCACAACAACTGATAGCACAACTGTTAGTACAGCTGAAACAACTACACCAGCCACTACAACTGAGAGCACAACTGTTAGTACAGCTGAAACAATTACACCAGCCACAACAACCGAGAGTACAACTGTTAGTACAGCTGAAACAACTACACCAGCCACAAATACTGAGAGCAAAACTGTTAGTACAACTGAAACAACGACACCAGCCACAACAACTGAGAGCACAACTGTCAGTACAGCTGAAACAACTACACCAGCCACAACAACTGAGAGCACAACTGTTAGTACAGCTGAAACAGTTACACCAGCCACAACAACCGAGAGTACAACTGTTAGTACAGCTGAAACAACGACACCAGCCACAACAACTGAGAGCACAACTGTTAGTACAGCTGAAACAACTACACCAGCCACAACAACTGAGAGCACAACTGTTAGTACAACTGAAACAATTACACCAGCCACAACAACTGAGAGCACAACTGTTAGTGCAGCTGAAACAACTACACCAGCCACAAATACTGAGAGCAAAACTGTTAGTACAACTGAAACAACGACACCAGCCACAACAACTGAGAGCACAACTGTCAGTACAGCTGAAACAACGACACCAGCCACTACAACTGAGAGCACAACTGTTAGTACAACTGAAACAACTACACCGGCCACAACAACTGAGAGCACAACTGTTAGTACAACTGAAACAACTACACCAGCCACTACAACTGAGAGCACAACTGTTAGTACAAATGAAACAACTACACAAGCTGCAACAACTGTTAGTACAACCGAAACAACTACACCAGTCACAACAACTGGGAGCACAACTGTTAGTACAACTGAAACAACTACACCACACACAACAACTGAGAGCACAACTGTTAGTACAACCGAAAAAACTACACCAGTCACAACTGAGAGCACATCTGTTAGTACAACTGAAACGACAACAACTGATAGCACAACTGTTAGCACAACTGAAACAACTTCACCAGCCACTGCAACTGAGAGCACAACTGTTAGTACAACTGAAACAACTACACCAGACACAACAACTGAGAGCACAACTGTTAGTACAACCGAAACAACTACACCAGGCACAACAACTGAGAGCACAACTGTTAGTACAACTGAAACAACTACACCAGTTACAACAACTGAGAGCACAACTGTTAGTACAACTGACACAACTACACCAGCCACTACAACTGTTAGTACAACTGACACAACTACACCAGCCACTACAGCTGTTAGTACAACCGAAACAACGACACCAGTCACAACAACTGAGAGCACAACTGTTAGTACAACCGAAACAACTACAACAGACACAACAACTGGGAGCACAACTGTTAGTACAGCTGAAACAATTACTCCAGACACAACAACTGAGAGCACAACTGTAAAAAATACGCCAGTCACAACTACTGATATCACAACTGTTAGTACAGCTGCAACAACTACTACAGACACAACAACTGAGAGCACAAGTGTTAGTACAGCTGAAACAACTACACCGGCCACAACAACTGAGAGCACAACTGTTAGTACAACTGACACAACTACACCAGCCACTACAACTGTTAGTACAACAGAGACAACTACACCAGCCACTAAAACTGAGAGTACAACTGACACAACTACGACAGCCACAACAACTGTTAGTACAACTGAAACAACTATACCAGTCACAACAACTGTTAGTACAACCGAAACAACTACACCAGCCACTACAACTGTTAGTACAACCGAAACCACTACACCAGCCACAACAAATGAGAGCACAACTGTTAGTACAGCTGAAACAACTACACCAGAAACAACAACTGAGAGCACAACTGTTAGTACAACTGAAACAACTACTCCAGACACAACAACTGAGACCACAACTGTTAGTACAGCTGAAACAACTACACCAGCCACAACAACTGAGAGCACAACTGTTAGTACACCTGAAACAACTACACCAGCCACAACAACTGAGACCACAACTGTTAGTACAGCTGAAACAACTACACCAGCCACAACAACTGAGAGCACAACTGTTAGTACAGCTGAAACAACTACACCAGCCACAACAACTGAGAGCACAACTGTTAGTACAGCTGAAAAAACTACACCAGCCACAACTGAGAGCACAACTGTTACTACAACTGAAACAGCTACACCAGCCACAACAACTGAGAGCACAACTGTTAGTACAACTGAAACAACTACACCAGCCACAACAACTGAGAGCACAACTGTTAGTACAGCTGAAACAACTACACCAGCCACAACAACTGAGAACACAACTGTTACTACAACTGAGACAACTGTTATTACAACTGACACAACTACAACAGCCACAACAACTGACAAAACAACTGTTAGTACAACTGAAACAACTACACCAGCCACAACAACTGAGAGCACAACTGTTAGTACAACCGAAACAACTACAACAGACACAACAACTGGGAGCACAACTGTTAGTACAGCTGAAACAATTACTCCAGACACAACAACTGATATCACAACTGTTAGTACAGCTGCAACAACTACTACAGACACAACAACTGAGAGCACAAGTGTTAGTACAGCTGAAACAACTACACCGGCCACAACAACTGAGAGCACAACTGTTAGCACAACTGACACAACTACACCAGCCACTACAACTGTTAGTACAACAGAGACAACTACACCAGCCACTAAAACTGAGAGTACAACTGACACAACTACAACAGCCACAACAACTGTTAGTACAACTGAAACCACTATACCAGTCACAACAACTGTTAGTACAACCGAAACAACTACACCAGCCACTACAACTGTTAGTACAACCGAAACCACTACACCAGTGACAACAACTGAGAGCACAACTGTTAGTACAACTGAAACAACTACACCAGCCACAACAACTGAGAGCACAACTGTTAGTACAGCTGAAACAACTACACCAGAAACAACAACTGAGAGCACAACTGTTAGTACAACTGAAACAACTACTCCAGACACAACAACTGAGACCACAACTGTTAGTACAGCTGAAACAACTACACCAGCCACAACAACTGAGAGCACAACTGTTAGTACAGCTGAAACAACTACACCAGCCACAACAACTGAGAGCACAACTGTTAGTACAGCTGAAACAACTACACCAGCCACAACAACTGAGACCACAACTGTTAGTACAGCTGAAACAACTACACCAGCCACAACAACTGAGAGCACAACTGTTAGTACAGCTGAAACAACTACACCAGCCACAACAACTGAGAGCACAACTGTTAGTACAGCTGAAACAACTACACCAGCCACAACAACTGAGAGCACAACTGTTAGTACAGCTGAAACAACTACACCAGCCACAACAACTGAGAGCACAACTGTTAGTACAACTGAAACAACTACTCCAGACACAACAACTGAGACCACAACTGTTAGTACAGCTGAAACAACTACACCAGCCACAACAACTGAGAGCACAACTGTTAGTACAGCTGAAACAACTACACCAGCCACAACAACTGAGAGCACAACTGTTAGTACAGCTGAAACAACTACACCAGCCACAACAACTGAGAGCACAACTGTTAGTACAGCTGAAACAACTACACCAGAAACAACAACTGAGAGCACAACTGTTAGTACAACTGAAACAACTACTCCAGACACAACAACTGAGACCACAACTGTTAGTACACCTGAAACAACTACACCAGCCACAACAACTGAGACCACAACTGTTAGTACAGCTGAAACAACTACACCAGCCACAACAACTGAGAGCACAACTGTTAGTACAGCTGAAACAGCTACACCAGCCACAACAACTGAGAGCACAACTGTTAGTACAGCTGAAACAACTACACCAGCCACAACTGAGAGCACAACTGTTACTACAACTGAAACAGCTACACCAGCCACAACAACTGAGAGCACAACTGTTAGTACAACTGAAACAACTACACCAGCCACAACAACTGAGAGCACAACTGTTAGTACAGCTGAAACAACTACACCAGCCACAACAACTGAGAGCACAACTGTTAGTACAGCTGAAACAACAACACCAGCCACAACAACTGAGAGCACAACTGTTAGTACAGCTGAACCAACTACACCACCCACAACAACTGAGAACACAACTGTTACTACAACTGAGACAACTGTTATTACAACTGACACAACTACAACAGCCACAACAACTGACAAAACAACTGTTAGTACAACTGAAACAACTACACCAGCCACAACAACTGAGAGCACAACTGTTAGTACAACTGAAACAACTACACCAGCCACAACAACTGAGAGCACAACTGTTAGTACAGCTGAAACAACTACACCAGCCAAAACAACAACTCCTGCTGTAGTAGAAATAATCCTGGAGTTCGTGTCTGAAGATGAATTTACAGATGACCTTAGTGACTCAAAGTCCCAGAGGTTTAACAACAGGGCTCAGCTTGTTCAGAATTATGTGAGTGAAAACTTACATACACTGTTAAATATAGAATCATTGAATTAATAAAAAAACAATTATCTTTTAATTACAAACATTAGATATATAATGTATCATGCATAGCCTATTCATAAGTGTTTATTGTAACTGTCTGTATTTTGTTACAGCTTCAAGCTATCTACAAGAAATACCACTCCTTCCAAAGAGTCACCGTCAAAGAATTCAGGTATATACTTTGCATTGTAAACTGAATATTTTATATACATTGCCTATTTTATATTTTATATGCAGTGCCAATAGCATGTGATTAATAGGTTTCCAAATGACAGTATTTCTAAAAAACTGTATTCCAGAAAGGGGTCAGTCATTACCACAACAAACCTCACTTTCAACGCTATGGAGGATGTGCCATCAAGTGAAAAAATTGCAGATGATTTATTGAGTGATACAGCAACTGTCATGGCCCTGAACATAACATCTAATTCTGTTACAGTAAATGGTACAGGTAGGTCTGACAACACATAGAAGCAATTTGTCAAAAAAACTCTCCCAGATTCTCTCTCTCTCTCACTCTCACTCTCTGTCTCTCTCTCTCTATACATATACATACATAATATGTGTGTGTGTGTGTGTGTGTGTGTGTGTGTGTGTGTGTGTGTGTTTGAGAGAGAGAGAGAGAGAGAGAGAGAGACGGTGTACAGTTAAAACAAATTGCTAAAATATAGAAAGTTTTAGCTGAACTTCAAATTATTTGTAAATTACTATACATTTACACAAGTGTTCTAAAAAAACAATCTTCATAAAATGTATTTCGTTTGTCAGTGCTGTCATGAGTTCCAAATAAACTGTTAATTTTTTTCTTGTATCAGAATATGGAAAGAGAACGACCTCTACTTCTGAACCAACAACAGAATACTCAACAGTCACACCAACTATTGATGTTTCATCAACCACTAGTGCAACAGATACTACAACAGAGTCACAAACAACATTGACAATGGAATTTCAGAGCACAGTTGGTACAGCTGAAACAACTACACCAGTCACGACAACTGAGAGCACAACTGTTAGTACAGCTGAAACAACTACACCAGCCACAACAACTGAAAGCACAACTGTTAGTACAACAGGGACAACTACACCAGCCACAACTGAGAGCACAACTGTTAGTACAGCTGAAACAACTACACCAGCCACAACAACTGAGAGCACAACTGTCAGTACAACTGAAACAACTACACCAGCCACGAACACTGAGAGCACAACTGTTAGTACAACTGAAACAACTACACCAGCCACGACAACTGAGAGCACAACTGTTATTACAGCCGAAACAACTACACCAGCCACGACAACTGAGAGCACAACTGTTAGTACAACTGAAACAACTACACCAGCCACAACAACTGAGAGCACAACTGTTAGTACAACTGAAACAACTACACCAGCCACAACAACTGAGAGCACAACTGTTAGTACAACTGAAACAACTACACCAGCCACAACAACTGAGAGCACAACTGTTAGTACAACTGAAACAACTACACCAGCCACGACAACTGAGAGCAAAACTGTTAGTACAACTGAAACAACTACACCAGCCACAACAACTGAGAGCACAACTGTTAGTACAACTGAAACAACTACACCAGCCACGACAACTGAGAGCACAACTGTTAGTACAGCTGAAACAACTACACCAGCCACAACAACTGAGAGCACAACTGTTAGTACAACTGAAACAACTACACCAGCCACAACAACTGAGAGCACAACTGTTAGTACAACTGAAACAACTACACCAGCCACGACAACTGAGAGCAAAACTGTTAG
Source organism: Cyprinella venusta (assembly GCA_038021265.1). Classification (NCBI taxonomy): domain Eukaryota; kingdom Metazoa; phylum Chordata; class Actinopteri; order Cypriniformes; family Leuciscidae; genus Cyprinella; species Cyprinella venusta. Next base: position 4,223,756 of record CM075866.1, on the reverse strand, counting down.
TACAACTGAAACAACTACACCAGCCACGACAACTGAGAGCACAACTGTTAGTACAGCTGAAACAACTACACCAGCCACAACAACTGAGAGCACAACTGTTAGTACAGCTGAAACAACTACACCAGCCACAACAACTGAGAGCACAACTGTTAGTACAACTGACACAACTACACAAGCCACGACAACTGAGAGCAAAACTGTTAGTACAACTGAAACAACTACACCAGCCACGACAACTGAGAGCACAACTGTTAGTACAACTGAAACAACTACACCAGCCACGACAACTGAGAGCACAACTGTTAGTACAGCTGAAACAACTACACCAGCCACGACAACTGAGAGCACAACTGTTAGTACAACTGAAACAACTACACCAGCCACAACAACTGAGAGCACAACTGTTAGTACAGCTGAAACAACTACACCAGCCACAACAACTGAGAGCACAACTGTTAGTACAGCTGAAACAACTACACCAGCCACAACAACTGAGAGCACAACTGTTAGTACAGCTGAAACAACTACACCAGCCACAACAACTGAGAGTACAACTGTTATTACAGCTGAAACAACTACACCAGCCACAACAACTGAGAGCACAACTGTTAGTTCAGCTGAAACTACTACACCAGCCACCACAACTGAGAGCACAACTGTTAGTACAGCTGAAAAAACTAAACCAGCAACGACAACTGAGAGCACAACTGTTAGTACAGCTGAAACAACTACACCAGCCACAACAACTGAGAGCACAACTGTTAGTACAGCTGAAACAACTACACCAGCCACGACAACTGAGAGTACAACTGTTAGTTCAGCTGAAACTACTACACCAGCCACAACAACTGAGAGCACAACTGTTAGTACAGCTGAAAAAACTAAACCAGCAACAACAACTGAGAGCACAACTGTTAGTACAGCTGAAACAACTACACCAGCCACAACAACTGAGAGCACAACTGTTAGTACAGCTGAAACAACTACACCAGCAACAACAACTGAGAGCACAACTGTTAGTACAGCTGACACAACTACACCAGCCATTACAACTGAGAGCACAACTGTTAGTACAGCTGAAACAACTACACCAGCCACAACAACTGAGAGTACAACTGTTAGTTCAGCTGAAACTACTACACCAGCCACAACAACTGAGAGCACAACTGTTAGTACAGCTGAAACAACTAAACCAGCAACGACAACTGAGAGCACAACTGTTAGTACAGCTGAAACAACTACACCAGCCACAACAACTGAGAGCACAACTGTTAGTACAGCTGAAACAACTACACCAGCAACAACAACTGAGAGCACAACTGTTAGTACAGCTGAAACAACTACACCAGCAAAAACAACTGAGAGTACAACTGTTATTACAGCTGAAACAACTACACCAGCAACAACAACTGAGAGCACAACTGTTAGTACAGCTGAAACAACTACACCAGCCACGACAACTGAGAGCACAACTGTTAGTACAGCTGAAACAACTACACCATCAAAAACAACTGAGAGCACAACTGTTAGTACAGCTGAAGCAACTACACCAGCCACAACAACTGAGAGCACAACTGTTAGTACAGCTGAAACAACTACACCAGCCACATCAACTGAGAGCACAACTGTTAGTACAGCTGAAACAACTACACCAGCCACAACAACTGAGAGCACAACTGTTAGTACAGCTGAAACAACTACACCAGCAACAACAACTGAGAGCAAAACTGTTAGCACAGCTGAAACAACTACACCAGCCACAACAACTGAGAGCACAACTGTTAGTACAGCTGAAACAACTACACCAGTCACAACAACTGAGAGCACAACTGTTAGTACAGCTGAAACAACTACACCAGTCACAACAACTGAGAGCACAACTGTAAGTACAACTGAAACAACTACACCAGCCACAACAACTGAGAGCACAACTGTTAGTACAGCTGAAACAACTACACCAGCCACAACAACTGAGAGCACAACTGTTAGTACAGCTGACACAACTACACCAGTCACAACAACTGAGAGCACAACTGTCAGTACAACAGAGACAACTACACCAGCCACAACAACTGAGAGCACAACTGTTAGTACAGCTGAAACAACTACACCAGCCACAACAACTGAGAGCACAACTGTTAGTACAGCTGACACAACTACACCAGTCAAAACAACTGAGAGCACAACTGTTAGTACAACTGAAACAACTACACAAGCCACAACAACTGAGAGCACAACTGTAAGTACAACTGAAACAACTACACCAGCCACAACAACTGAGAGCACAACTGTTAGTACAGCTGAAACAACTACACCAGCCACAACAACTGAGAGCACAACTGTTAGTACAACTGAAACAACTACACCAGCCACAACAACTGAGAGCACAACTGTAAGTACAACTGAAACAACTACACCAGCAACTACAACTGAGAGCACAACTGTTAGTACAGCTGAAACAACTACACCAGCCACACCAACTGAGAGCACAACTGTCAGTACAACAGAGACAACTACACCAGCCACAACAACTGAGAGCACAACTGTTAGTACAACTGAAACAACTACACCAGCAACTACAACTGACAGCACAACTGTTAGTACAACAGAGACAACTACACCAGCCACAACAACTGAGAGCACAACTGTTAGTACAACTGAAACAACTACACCAGCCACAACAACTGAGAGCACAACTGTTAGTACAACTGAAACAACTACACCAGCCACAACAACTGAGAGCACAACTGTTAGTACAGCTGAAACAACTACACCAGCCACAACAACTGAGAGCACAACTGTTAGTACAACTGAAACAACTACACCAGCCACAACAACTGAGAGCACAACTGTAAGTACAGCTGAAACAACTACACCAGCCACACCAACTGAGAGCACAACTGTCAGTACAACAGAGACAACTACACCAGCCACAACAACTGAGAGCACAACTGTTAGTACAGCTGAAACAACTACACCAGCCACAACAACTGAGAGCACAACTGTTAGTACAACTGAAACAACTACACCAGCCACAACAACTGAGAGCACAACTGTAAGTACAACTGAAACAACTACACCAGCAACTACAACTGAGAGCACAACTGTCAGTACAACAGAGACAACTACACCAGCCACAACAACTGAGAGCACAACTGTTAGTACAACTGAAACAACTACACCAGCAACTACAACTGACAGCACAACTGTTAGTACAACAGAGACAACTACACCAGCCACAACAACTGAGAGCACAACTGTTAGTACAACTGAAACAGCTACACCAGCAACTACAACTGAGAGCACAACTGTTAGTACAACTGAAACAACTACACCAGCAACTACAACTGAGAGCACAACTATTAGTACAACTGAAACAACTACACCAGCCACACCAACTGAGAGCACAACTGTTAGTACAACTGAAACAACTACACCAGCAACTACAACTGAGAGCACAACTGTTAGTACAACTGAAACAACTAAACCAGCAACTACAACTGAGAGCACAACTGTTAGTACAACTGAAACAACTACACCAGCCACACCAACTGAGAGCACAACTGTTAGTACAACTGTAACAACTACACCAGCAACTACAACTGAGAGCACAACTGTTAGTACAACTGAAACAACTAAACCAGCAACTACAACTGAGAGCACAACTGTTAGTACAACTGAAACAACTAAACCAGCAACTACAACTGAGAGCACAACTGTTACTACAACTGAAACAACTACACCAGTCACAACAACTGAGAGCACAACTCTTAGTACAACAGAAACAACTACACCAGTCACAACTGAGAGCACAACTGTTACTACAACTGAAACAACTACACCAGTCACAACAACTGAGAGCACAACTATTAGTACAACTGAAACATCTACACTAGTCACAACAACTGAGAGCACAACTGTTAGTACAACAGAGACAACTACACCAGCCACAACAGCTGAGAGTACACCTGTTCGTACAGCTGAAACAACAACACCTGCCAAAACAACTGAGAGCACAGCTGTTAGTACAACAGAGAGAACTACACCAGCCACAACAGCTGAGAGCACAACTGTTACTACTATTGAAAAAACCACACCAGCACCAATAATAACAGAATTGTCCTCAGCCACAACAACGGAGACTACAACTGTTAGCACAACTGAAACAACTACACCAGCCACAACAACTGAGCGCACAACTGTTGGTACAACAGAGACAACTACACCAGCAACTACAACTGGAAGCACAACTGTTAGTACAACAGAGACAACTACACCAGCCACTACAACTGGAAGCACAACTGTTAGTACAACAGAGACAACTAAACCAGTCACAACAACTGAGAGCACAACTGTTAGTACAACAGAGACAACTACACCAGCCACAACAACTGAGAGCACAACTGTTAGTACAACAGAGACAACTAAACCAGCCACAACAACTGAGAGCACAACTGTTAGTCCAACAGAGACAACTAAACCAGTCACAACAACTGAGAGCACAACTGTTAGTACAACAGAGACAACTAAACCAGTCACAACAACTGAGAGCACAACTGTTAGTCCAACAGAGACAACTAAACCAGTCACAACAACTGAGAGCACAACTGTTAGTACAACAGAGACAACTAAACCAGTCACAACAACTGGAAGCACAACTGTTAGTACAACAGTGATAACTAAACCAGTCACAACAACTGAGAGCACAACTGTTAGTACAACAGAGACAACTAAACCAGCCACAACAACTGAGAGCACAACTGTTAGTACAACAGAGACAACTAAACCAGCCACAACAACTGAGAGCACAACTGTTAGTACAACAGAGACAACTAAACCAGTCACAACAACTGAGAGCACAACTGTTAGTCCAACAGAGACAACTAAACCAGTCACAACAACTGAGAGCACAACTGTTAGTACAACAGAGACAACTAAACCAGCCACAACAACTGAGAGCACAACTGTTAGTCCAACAGAGACAACTAAACCAGTCACAACAACTGAGAGCACAACTGTTAGTACAACAGAGACAACTAAACCAGTCACAACAACTGAGAGCACAACTGTTAGTCCAACAGAGACAACTAAACCAGTCACAACAACTGAGAGCACAACTGTTAGTACAACAGAGACAACTAAACCAGTCACAACAACTGAGAGCACAACTGTTAGTCCAACAGAGACAACTAAACCAGTCACAACAACTGATAGCACAACTGTTAGTACAACAGAGACAACTAAACCAGTCACAACAACTGAGAGCACAACTGTTAGTACAACAGAGACAACTAAACCAGTCACAACAACTGGAAGCACAACTGTTAGTACAACAGTGATAACTAAACCAGTCACAACAACTGAGAGCACAACTGTTAGTACAACAGAGACAACTAAACCAGCCACAACAACTGAGAGCACAACTGTTAGTACAACAGAGACAACTAAACCAGCCACAACAACTGAGAGCACAACTGTTAGTACAACAGAGACAACTAAACCAGTCACAACAACTGAGAGCACAACTGTTAGCACAACAGAGACAACTAAACCAGCCACAACAACTGAGAGCACAACTGTTAGTACAACAGAGACAACTAAACCAGCCACAACAACTGAGAGCACAACTGTTAGCACAACAGAGACAACTAAACCAGTCACAACAACTGAGAGCACAACTGTTAGTACAACAGAGACAACTAAACCAGTCACAACAACTGAGAGCACAACTGTTAGTACAACAGTGATAACTAAACCAGTCACAACAACTGAGAGCACAACTGTTAGTACAACAGAGACAACTAAACCAGCCACAACAACTGAGAGCACAACTGTTAGTACAACAGAGACAACTAAACCAGCCACAACAACTGAGAGCACAACTGTTAGCACAACCGAGACAACTAAACCAGTCACAACAACTGAGAGCACAACTGTTAGTACAACAGAGACAACTAAACCAGTCACAACAACTGAGAGCACAACTGTTAGTACAACAGAAACAACTAAACCAGTCACAACAACTGAGAGCACAACTGTTAGTACAACAGAGACAACTAAACCAGTCACAACAACTGAGAGCACAACTGTTAGCACAACAGAGACAACTAAACCAGTCACAACAACTGAGAGCACAACTGTTAGTACAACAGAGACAACTAAACCAGTCACAACAACTGAGAGCACAACTGTTAGTACAACAGAGACAACTAAACCAGTCACAACAACTGAGAGCACAACTGTTAGTACAACAGAGACAACTAAACCAATCACAACAACTGTTAGTACAACCAAAATATCTACAAGACCAACAACAACATTCTCAGCATTCATAACAAGTATCACAAGTACAGCAATTAACACAAGACCAAAACCAACAACTTCTGTTTTTACTTCATTGACACCCTCTTCAACTACCTTTACCACTACGACTGGTAGTACAACTAGAACATCAACAAAGTCATTTGCCTCAAGCACTAATACAACCAATGCCCTAACCACTTACACAACTGCCTCAACCACAAACACAACAGCAACAAGACCCTTGATAATTTCATCAACTAAAGCGGTTACAATTACAACTCCGACAATTGGACCCCTGTATATAGCAGAACTGGTTTTTCGCTCTGTGGACCCATTTATTCCTGAACTCAACGATTCAAACTCTAAGGCCTTCAAGGACAGGGTTGTGCTCGTCATTGCAGAGGTGAGTTAAAATTAACATGAATACTAGATAATATCTTGACTGTATTAAGAGAACAAACAACAGATATTTTAGACCAAATCCAAGAGTTTTATTAGGGTATTGTTATTGTTTAAATGTATTAGTTTACCATAAATAAATGATACACATTTTTTATTTATAATATGCCTCTGGAAATCAACAGTTTTCACAAACTTTTTTCCACAAACAAACAAAAAGTTAATTCTGATTTCGGTTGTGACTGTCTGTTTGTTACAGCTTGAACCAATCTACAAAAATAAATATCCTTCTTCCTTCATCAGAGTGATTGTCATGGGATTCAGGTAAAAATGAAATATTGCAACCTTTGCTTTTTATGTGCGCTGTGTGCAGAAGTGTTCTTGAAATAAAGAAAACAGAGAATGCAGTATACAGTACTTATTATATATTGGTAATATACTCATAAAGGAATCCTACCATATATGAAATTCTTCTATACTATATATATTCCAGACAAGGGTCAATCATCACAACAACACAACTGATTTTCAACTCCACGGTACCAGTCCCAACTGTTCAAGAGGTTTTAGACACCCTTATGACAGCAGTGGCAGAGGGAGGTGCCGATCCACTGAAGATAATTCCTGGATCAATTTTAGTCAATGGTTCAGGTAAATTTCCATTTTAAAACATATCTTGCACATTTGGAAGACCACAGACAATGTCTTGCTCTTTTGGTCCATAGAATAGTCTTATGGATATAAGGATATAACAGACAACATACAGTTTGGACTGGAATGAATTAAAAATAGGTCCTAGTACCTTATATTTTGTTTATCTAATTTGTTCATCTTTTTCTTACAGGTATGGCGATTACGACTTTAGCTGCTTCAACTACGACTGTGGCTGCTTTAACTACATCTTCAAGTGGATTAAAGATTGAATCCAGTCTGCTTCAAATAACATGGTTCTTTATTATGGCAAAAATATTAAGAGGTTGTCTTTAGATCCTTTAACAATGAGTCAACTAAGGATGCGATTTCAGCAAAGCATGCTCTAAAGAATTTATTAAAGCATGCTTTGTATGTTTATAATGCATTATTTACTGTTGTTGCTCACTCTTAAAATATATATTAGATGGCAATACAAAATATATGGCATTTGATTGATATAAATTGCATTGATTTTCAAGGGCGCAATTTGTAAAGAGAAAAATTATTATATATTAATTAGAGGCTGTTGAAATCAATCCTACTTTGATCTTTTTCCTTTTGTGTAGTATATGAAATTGTGAGATTCTTTTATTTATTATAATAATCAAACAAACATATTTATTGAGTTCACACAATCCAAAGTGGTTTCATACGAAACGAGAAAGAGACGAAAATCAAGAGATCAGAAAAAATATGAAACACATTTTTAATGTACTTGTTTACATCTAAATAAATGCATGTGTATATATCCACACTGAAATTATAATATATGTTAATTTAAAAAAATGTATACTAAAAGTATGTATATTTATTTAAAATGTAAAAGGTTTAATGTTAATTTAAATAAAGTCTTGATGCAACTTTAACCTGTGTACAATTACTTACATTTCAAACAGAATCTCTCAGGGCTCCTTATAGCTTGATTGGAATAATTAAAAACTAAAAATTAAGGACTATGAGAAGATGTAATGCATTAATGAGGCCTGTTATTGTTTACAGTAACATGACATTTTGTATTAATGAGTTAAATTTTTAAAGGATTTTTTTAACGCAAGACACCTCTGACAGTGGTCCACATAATATTATGTTCCTTTTATTATGTAGCCACCTAAAACCAACTTACAAGTAATTTTGATTTATATTTTTTATAAATATTGCATAGCCAGAGTGATAAAATTATTGTTTATTAAACTTAATATCACATTTTAATCATGCTGATTTTTGGAGGAGAAAATCTGAAATGGCACTCTTCGTGGTACATTGATTAACTACATAAAATGATATAAAAATGCATTTTCTACCCCCCATATCTTGAATTTTGATATAGAAAATTTTAGGGGCTCCAAATACGTGGTACTTTAGAACTCTATATAGAACCTTTTCTTCTAAGAGTTAATTATATTATGAATAAAACAATAATTGAAAACACAAGTCTGAAATAATCAATGCATTAGACACTGAATAGGATCAGGGATTCAGGAAATTACTTTATTATTATTGTCATCATCATTATCAATAAACAGCCAACATCACCTGATCTCATTTCTCTTGGCTTTTTTGCTCCAACTAATGTGTTTTATAAACACACAGTTACAAGCAGCCAGAGAAAATCTCTCTTTTATAGCCTTCATGAGAGACCAGGTTTTCGAATTCGAGCAAGACACTTAACCCCTAGTAGCTCCAGAGGCGTGCGTCCTCTGACAAACAGTATATAGCAATTGTAAGTCGCTTTGGCCACCATTGACCACCATCATGATGACTTCAAATGCAACTATTGATTTCAAAACGTAAATTAAATTAAGGAAATCTGGTTAGTAATAAGTGAAGCTGGTAATGCTGTTTGTGGAGTTGTTTAATCCTCCTCTGACGAGATCTTGAGAGATTTAATGTCTTATTTTGTCTTCAGTTGATTTCATCTACGACTGTAGCAGACTGTAGTCAGTCGTAGTTCTTGTGTTAACTCTTTTCTTCAGTCAGCAATAACACCTTCAGTTCAGTACATTCAGAATATTAAATGGTTTATGTTAAAACTATGTAATCCAAATGGATGAAAATTTAATTCAAATACGTAAATCTTATGTTTAGACATGCATTTTATTATGTGTGTGTGTGTGTGTAAATAAGTGCTATAATTTAGATAAATTTAGATTTATTTGCCAGTAAGCTTGTTTCTCTACAGAGAGCATAAGATTAGCACGTGTTTTACTTACTTATGACTGTCATAAGATTCTGGTAAAAATGAAATGATCTGTAACCTGTAACCTATACAGAGAAGATGTTTTTATAAGTAGATGTTACCAAAAACCCACTTTATGCGTACATTCTGAGATGACTTGATATTTTATATTCTCTATGTCACTTTATTGTTTGTTTTCATGTATTTGTTTAAATGCAGACAGAAGACTCATCTTACATTGCATTTCATTATATTTTATTACATAATATTGTTTTGGAAGAGACTTAAATAAAGACTACGTATAACATTAAATAGGCTTAATCCTCAAGGCTTTAAGAGGTCTTTCAACATGGTCAAATTCCAAAGAATTTCATTCATTTTCTTCATGTTCTGAGTCACTGCCCGAGTCACTTCTTCCACCTTCACACCTTTCTTTGTTATTGTCAGCAAGAGAGGAATGTCACATGGTCACATTCTTTGCTTTTGAATAACATTGCACAACCTACAATGTTCACACCATATAATTGTAGGATCGTTTTATGTCTATGTGATGACAGGTTCCTTTTGAATGAGGCTTCAAAGTGATAATCTTTGAATAATTGTCCTGTAATGTGGTACCTTCATGTCTTTTCAAAATGCGTTTTTATTTTATTTTTTGTAAATTATGATGATGATCAACTGACAAAAGAAATGGCAGTTATGGTACTGAATTCTGATCATCATGAGGAGTTAAATCGCAACGATATATTAATTAACATTTTCACGTTTTTACTACAAGGTTTATTTTCTTTGTATACCAGCCCGCAGTACAAAACTTAAAATGACGGTTAACCCCAAAATTGAAATTTTATTACAGATGCCTAATAACGCAATAAATCCTTAAAGGGTTTGTCCACCAACAGTTTTTAACAGTGAAGTCAGGTCTGCCCTCTTCTGGCCAGATGCAACCTCTTCTCTAAAAACCCCAAGAGTAGGTCATGAGGTCAAAGAATCTAGTCAATCACCTTCATTTATATGGGCATGGGTATTGTATTTACATCTGCACACATATTGAGCATATCTAACACATGCTTGAGCATATCTTCCCTGCAGCGGAGAGACAAGAATTGGGTGCAGAACAAGAATCGAATCACCAGACAGTCTTTTTCATTTTCGTTTAAAGGGGTCATGAACTGGCTTTTTTAATTTTATGACATTGTTGTCCGAGGTCAACTTATGACGTTCGCTTGGTTTTTGCATTTAAAAACATCAAAATGAATAAGTAATAGCCTATTTTCTACCCTAGTTTTGAGCCTAGCTGAAAAAACGCTCGGTTTTTATGGGCATCTCGCACTGAAGACTTGGAAGTAAACGTGCACTGCTGTGAGTGGATAACAGTTTTGCATATTATAATGAGTTTCAATTCACCCATCGGCGTTGGTGCACGTAGGGGAAATTGTTCTGAAAACATCCAATGTTGTAAAATGGCAACCGGAATGATTCGCCCATACATGTTCGACCCAGAGTCTGTGTGTTGCACAATTCCTGTCAGATCCAATATAGACGGCACAGCACCGTTCTTAATCAGTCTGCAAATCCAGTCTTGTTTAAAAAACAATCCTCAGTGAAATGAAGCGAACAGTGTTTTACACTCATCAGCTGGAATGTCATTAAAAATCAAGTTTATCCATGCAGTCCTATTGGAATCCAGAGGAAGCTTATGCAGCGACTGTCTTCTTCCACAACCAGGCACTGCACAATATTCTGTATTGCTCGGTATCTCGATACGTTTTGTCATCACGAGGTAGGCATCTATGTTATTTAGCTATGCGTGTAATGTATGAATCAGTGGGCGGGGCTAAACGTGCCGTGTTGAAGTTGATCTTCTTCTGTGGGGGTGGTGTTTTATCCTATTTGACGTCATAGTTCCCCACTTTGAAAAATTAGTCGTTTGCTGAGGCTGGTGTCAATAAATTTTTATTGGACTAACAAGGACGTTTTCAGTTCTGAAACTTACAGCATATTCTTATAATGTGATGACCTCTTAGATGTTAAAAGCTCAAGCAAAATTTGATTACTTAGTTCAACACCCCTTCAAGCTGGAGTCCGATTTTTCTTTGGAATTTCACTTACACAAGGACGTCGCGTACGGATAAGTAAGGATACCGAAGAGGAAGTCTCTAGTTCCAGTTTTTAATCTTTTAACTATTTTAGTGGTCCATGCACAGTTTTTTGTTTTTATGAATACTCAATCATCACAGAATATGGCAGATTACAACCACAGCTCGGGCATGTCAATAAAGAGGACTAAACAACATAACGGGGCCTGTGGATTAAAAACTTTCTCACAAATAGACCTCAGTGTGTCAGGATCAGTCATCAAACTTCAAATCCAAGGCCGTGTGTCCACCAAAGCGTTTTTGCCAGCTGAAAACGCTACACGCTCTGCTGAAGACGCCGTGCTTTGGGCGCTTGAGAGCGTTTTGGCAGCGCAGCTTTTTTTCCGTTGAGGCGTTTCGTTGCTATGATACAAAATATCTGCAGCAGTTTAAACGTTGTGACTGTTGGTCGGTGTGGTTTAGTCCCGCCCCTCCTCCACTGTGATTGGACGGCTTGGCAAGAACTGACAGTGATGAGCGCTGCGTTTTTTCCAAAGTTGAACATTTTTTAACTCTCGGCGACCAGTAAAAAACGCCGGGCGCTCGGCGTTTCAGCTTGAAAAAACGCTCGGCGCCTCGTCACGCTCATGGCGTTTAAAAAACGCGGCGTTCCCATTGGAAACAATTGAAAACATACGCCAGTCGCGTGGAAAAACGCTTTGGTGGACACACGGCCTTAAGGTGGTGATGGCACAGTGGATAAGACACATGCCTTTGGTGACCCGGGTTCGAATCCACTGCGAGACACCAATGTGTCCCTGAGCAAGACACTTAACCACTAGTAGCTCCAGAGGCATGCGACCTCTGACATAATTGTCAATTGTTAGAGGCATGCAACCTCTGACAATTGTAAGTCGCTTTGGATAAAAGCCTCAGCTAAATGAATACATGTAAATCTTAACACCAGGGCTGTGTTCTTAGTCCAGCTCTTTATTCACTCCTCTCCAATGACTGCACTTCTTCACACAACTGCAACACTCTCATTACATTTGCCGATACAACCATAGTGGGACTCATATCAGGCAACAATGAAACGGCAACTTGTCAGCTTGGTGCACGGACAACGACCTCAACCTCAACATTAAGAAGACAAAAGAAATAATAATTGACTATAGAAGGAATAAAATAAACCACAATGGACTGTGTATCAACCGGAAGGAGGTGGGGAGGGCAGCACACATTAAGTTCCTTGCACATTGCATAGGATCTGACCTAGAGCAGGAATACCTCACATAGCATTAAAAAGCCCAGCAGGAGATCTTCTGTTTGAGGACCGTGAAGCGTAAACGGCTCCCTCAGGAACTTCTGACATGCTTTTATCACTGAGAGCACACTGACATACTGTTGTACTGTCTGGCACTCTAGCTGCACAGTAGAGGAAAGAAAGGACCTGCAGCGGGTTGTGAAGACTGCTGAGAGAATAATTGGCTGAGTAAACCGAACCTGAGTGAAGTATACTCAAGCCATCTTTTCACAAGTGCCATAAACATCAGGCAGGACACCTCACACCCCGGACATTCCTTGTCACCACCCTCCCCTCAGGTAGATTGATCACCAACAGACTCCGGAACAGCTTCTTCTCCTGAGCTGGGGACATAATACAAAATCATTCGCACATCCATGCAAACAAACATAGATACACACATCTCTCACCCTTCTCAGTGCAATCTGACTTGTTGACTTATCTATTTATTGAGAATGTGTTAGTGTATGCGTGTATGTGTGTGTCCATGTGTACGTTTGTGTGTATCCAAGTATACATATATGTACCTTTGTACTCTGTATATGCAGCCTGAGTATGTTTCTGTGTTTTGAACATGTATGTGTAATATGAGGATATAGGTTCATAGGCTCATTTTTTAAATTTTATCCTTTAAACAAAGTTCTATCCATCTATCCATCTATCCATCTATCCATCTATCTATCTATCTATCTATCTATCTATCTATCTATCTATCTATCTATCTATCTATCTATCTATCTATCTATCTATCTATCCATCCATCTATCCATCCATCCATCCATCCATCCATCCATCCATCCATCCATCCATCCATCTATCTATGTTTCTTTACAGTTATTGAGGTAAACATGCCTAGTACTGGGTAAGGTATTGGGTAAAAATGTGAACAGTACCCAACCCTACTTATCCTGAATGATCACTACGGTACACCTATAAGTGTTTATATTTTCTCTATTACCGAGCAGGTCAACCGGTGTGGAGTATCCCAGTACCTGCCTGTCACATGCATAAACAAAGAGAAGTTAATTCCGGCTACAGTTCTTCCGAAAGACGCATGAAGTTTTGTTTATTAAATGCTAGAGCCCCAAAAGTTATATCTATATAGAGGCCAGAATATCAAAGGTTTGGAGGGTGGGCTCTTCCAATTCAGATAAGCATGTAACAACAAAGAACATCACTAACTAGCCAACATAGCAATCCACCAAAAACAACTGAGAAGAAATTGCATAGCAATGCAGTAGCACCTCATTGCAGTACACAAGATCCAGGGGGCGGAGTCGGATCTAGATCCGTGGGGTGGAGTTGGGTAGGTTTAGGGATCAGGGGGTGGAGCTGGGTAGGTTTAGGGAGTAGGGGGTGGAGCTGGGTAGGTTTAGGGGTGGGTTTGGGGGTCAGGGGGTGGAGTTGGGTAGGTTTAGGGATCAGAGGGTGGAGCTGGGTAGGTTTAGGGGTGGAGTTTAGGGATCAGGGGGTGGAGCTGGGTAGGTTTAGGGGTGGAGTTTAGGGATCAGGGGGTGGAGCTGGGTAGGTTTAGGGAGCAGGGGGTGGAGCTGGGTAGGTTAGGGGGTAGGTTTGGGGGTCAGAGGGTGGAGTTGGGTAGGTTTAGGGATCAGAGGGTGGAGCTGGGTAAGTTTAGGGGGTGGGTTTAGGGAGCAGTGGGTGGAGCTGGGTAGGTTTAGGGTGGGTTCGGGGGGTCAGGGGGTGGAGTTGGGTAAGTTTAGGGGTGGGTTTAGAGATCAGAGGGTGGAGCTGGGTAGGTTAAAGGGTGGGTTTGGGGGTCAGGGGGTGGAGTTGGGTAGGTTTAGGGGTGGGTTTGGGTATGATGGATCTTGGATTTCATGTTCTGCAATGCTGTTTTTCAAGATTCCAAGTCCAACTGCATTGTGCAAGTTCTCCAGCAGATGACGCTTTTCTTCCCTGAATCTCTCCGGATACAGCTTGTCATTTAAAATCTTATCTGCCATCGTCCTGTTTGATTAGTCAAGGTGTGGAATGAAACAAGGAAGTTGAAGTTGATCGAGACGCTGAAAATACAAGTATCATGTGTGATATTTTTCGTATTGTTCTAATTTTAATTTCCTGAAGGGAATACCGGTTTTGCTATGCAAACCAATGGTGTGAAACCAAAAATGTTTGAATCGAGGAATGGGGAAGAAAGTCAGAATAAAGAATTGAGGGATTGAGAATTGAATTATTGAGGCATTTCAATAAAGTTCTGTATTGCTGCTTCAACTGTAATAAATATCCATGAATTACTGCGAGACTGAAAAAAATTCTGTCTATGTTCCAAGCCTATTGGACATCGGCTGCCATAGATGAAAGAAAATGACATTATACCCCAACTTTGCTGGTGAACGATTAATTCATCTACTGTCATTCAAAATCCACTCATTATTAGAAATCTGGATTTTGTACAATTTCACTATATCTACACTGGATCATCATCCATTCAGGCTATCAAGACAATACTGTAGGTGGCAGCATATCCTTTTAAATGCACATCTACACTCTGAAAAAATGCTGGGTTGTTTCATTATTTACTGAATAACTGTTTGGGTCAAATATTGGACAAACCCAACAGCCGGTTTACTTTTTTATTATTATTTTTATAAATTTGAACCGAACGACTGGATTTCTCTATATTTGACCCAAACATGGGTTGAAACAACTCAGATTTTTTGGAGTGCAATTATTATCATTACATTCTCACGTATACAGACAAACGTCTTCCAAGTGTTGCAGGAAGTTATGAACGTTCACCTTTCTCTACCACACCTAAAATTCATGTCATAGTCACCATTGTAAGGAAAGGAATGACAAACACCTCACTTAACTTCGCCACTTAAATTCAAGTGACTCTGATTATGCTTTCATTACAGTCCACTTACAGCTACTTCCAAAAACATCTCCCCTCTTCAATTCAACAAATGTCATTTTTTATATTTTTCAAACTGTAAATAGGCCCAAATTGTTGGACAACCATTTCAAGAAGATTCTTTCAAAAGGAAAAAAAAGGGTTCTATATTTGAAGCATAGGGTTCTTTACTCAACTCCAAAGAACCTTTTATGCTAAAAAAAAGGTTCTATAATGACAAGAAAGAACCCTTGGCACAAAGGTTCTTTATAGGCTATTATTCATTACATTATTCTGCAACATTTACAGTAGTTCTAATTAAATCATTGTTTATTAAACAGTTGTAGTATTTAATATAAGAATTAATAAAGAACTTAATATTATATTTTAATCATGCTGATGTTTGGAGGTGAAAAACTGAAATGGTCTTCGTGTGATATTGATTAACTACATAAAATGATATAAACATATTAGGGCTGTGAAACGATTAATCACGATTAATCGCATCCAAAATAAAAGTTTGACTTTACATATATATAATATGTAAGTAGTGTGTATACTTATTTTGTATATATTTAAGAAAAAAGTGTTTTAATATATCAAATATTTATGTATAATATAAATTTTGTATAAATATATATTAAGTATGTACATGCAAATATTTCTCAAATATATACATGCATGTGTATGTGTATTTATATATACAAAATAATCACACACACACACATATTATGTAAACACAAACTTTTATTTTAGATGCGATTAATCACGATTAATCGTTTCACAGCCCTAAAATACATACATTTTCTAACCCATTCATAAATACATTTTAGGGTCTCAATGTTTGTCAATAATATGAAATATTTAATCGGGAAAGGACAAAACAAATGATAATGAATGAACCCAAAAGGTTCCATATAGAACCTTTTTCCTGGTTACAAAGAACCCTAAAGGGTTCATATTATTGAAACGCTTAAAAAGGGTTCTGTATAGACCCTTTTAGGGGTTCCAAATACGTAGCGCTGATAGAGCCTTTTAATGTTCTAGAACCTTTTCTTCTAGTGTATAAATCTAATCTTGAGCAACTAGCACACCAATTTTTTCAGGAACCTCTAATATAGCCCTATAATGAATTAAATTGTAGCCATATACATTTCAACCAAATTAGGTAAACATGAGGCCTTCTGATTAAGAAAAAGGACAAATTAAACAATAGTGAGTTCATGTCAGCAGCTCAACAGGTTTGATTTTCAGGTGTATTTTTACATTTTTCTCAACCATATAAAAGACATTGTGCGTCGGTTTCCTTTTATGTAAACATTCCTTTAAACCAGGTAATTAAAATACATTATCTGTCTGAATAATTGTTATTAAAAGTCTATAATAGATTTTTGGATTTTTTTAATAGAATAGGAACAATCAATTGTTTTAAATAATAAGGGTGGTTTAGGCTGGTCTAATGTGTACGTATTGTTTATTTTATGTATTTTATTTTGTTTTGTGATGCAATGTATTTATGAGAGTTGTAAATGCTTTCTTTTGCTGTGAAGCACTTTGTGATCTTCATCTGAGAAAAGTGCTATACAAATAAATTTTACTTACTTACTTACCTACTTAATAAATATATATTTTTTTTAAAAAGAGTATTTTTTTGTGTCTATAATAGATTTTTGGATTTTTTAATAGAATAGGAACAATCAATTGTTTTAAATAATAATAAATATTTTTTTTTTTAAAAAGAGTAATTTTTTTTTTTTTTTTTTTGCTTGTTTGTTTTTCCACAACATTTAGAATTATCGCATTTTGCCAACAAAAACACCACAAGGACAGCTACTGTATGTAAGGAAAAGGTGTAGAGTATATTTATAAACCAGGTTTAGGAAATATTGACTACTAAAAATATGCATGTCTCAGCACTACATTTTTATCTGCTAATTGTGGGGGCGAGTGACGCTTTCTTTGGGAATGGCCAAGATGTCCTCAGAGGTTAAACCCTCTTAGAAACGTCAAGGAACTGTGTCAGAATGTAAGGAATGCTTTGGTAAACTTTTTCCTTGTTTTGTCATCTCACATATCTCACATATGTAATCATGATTAACTTACGTAGGACTCTTTAAAAGTACGTGCTCCACTATCATCAAAATATATCGTCACAATATTCCTGTAATTAATGGGAAACTGGTTTTGATGTTATTGTTGTTTTTTTGAATAGTGTAAACCTTCTGCGTAATTTTCTATTTTCTTTCCACTAAAAGACTATTCATCTTTATTCTTAAACCAAATTGTATGCAAGTGTGCTCTGTGCGGGACTGAATTAATATGAAAACAGCGAGATAGCATGATAAGTGAATGACATAAATATTTAAATTAAAAATGTGAAACAATATGGCTTTATCAAGTTATTTAACAGTTTCTATAAAGAAGCCTGGCTTGTTGCACAAAGACCACACCTTTTTGACACCCACAATAGAAAAGATGAAAAAAAACCTCACAGTGTCTGGCAAGGGACATTCCAAATAGCTTATCTGTGCATATTAGTGAAGTAAAAAAGCGCAATCAGGACGTCACTGAGTCCTATTTAAGAAGAAGCGGCACAGGTTTTTCAGGAGAAGTGAAAGACTGGAGTACTTAGGCTACTTATCAGTACTTAAACCCACTTAGACGACAGCGGATTACAAAATCAACAGAAACATAATCTAGCCAAGACTTGGTAAGGATATTTAATTTCCCTAAATATGTGTGTTAATTACATTCATATTATAAAGTATTTTTTATTGCTGGAAATAGCATAAAGAGACATAATAAAAATTAAAGCATTTCTATGTTAATGATATATAGAATGTATGATAAAATGTACCAGTATGATAAAATGTACCAAGTTTTTTTTGTTTTGTTTTTTTGAGATTGCAGTAGTCTATTTTGTATGAAATGTGTCTGATCAGAATATTTAAGCAGTCACAGGAATTATTACAGTATGATATTCTGTTCACAAATTAATTAATCTTGCTATTGATTAGAAAATGTATTCTCTATTGGACTTGCTCATTATCAGGCATCCATTTGTTTGATGAACCATTTGTGTTTAATATGATATTATATTTAATATTGTTTATCAGTTGAAATTTGCGTAAAATTTTGTGTGATAAATAGAAGTTAAAAACCAATCATGATGTCAAGATGTATGGGGTCCAAATTTCTTCAGAGTAGAACAGGGACATGAATAGATAACTGTTAATTCTAGAGTGTAAACTTTTGCATGGTCATTTACTAGCATTTCTGATGTTGGGTAGAGGGTGGAGAATTGTCAAAACATGAAAATATTTTAACAGTTTGTAGGCTATTTTTATTCTAACCAATGTTGTTTCATAATAGCATCTGATGTTGGTGTCTGGTGTTGTCTGACATTTGCGATGCGTGTTATATATATATATATATATATATATATATATATATATATATATATATATATATATATATGCTAATGAATGTACATAGATTGCTACCAAGTCTGTTACTGAATACAAATTACATTTCGAAAATTATGTAAAGTTATGAAATGTATGAAAGTTATGAAAGTTATGTAATGTATTATATTACACATTTTAGGTAATATATTTTACTTTTTCATGACTTTTTTTAAGTTTGACCTACCTCAGTTGTCTATTGAAGCTTGCTTATGCCCTGTAAGATAAAAAAATATTATGAGATTATATCTGAATTTGAGAAATACAAGTCATGTTATGAGATTTCTGCGAGACGTTCTTATTAATGATAAAATATGCAACCTATTTGATTTCAATTGAAAATATACCACTTTAAAACACTAAGGAGAAAGTCAAACATGATCTAAAACAGCCACATAAATAAAAAAAGACTTATAACAAGAGGGAAAAATCATCATCCTGCACCAACACAAATTTAAAAGCTTTAGAAAACTATGGCCACCTTTACTAAAATTTATCATATTCTATTATATTTATTGTGGTAAATTTTGACTTGTAGAATTCATAATAGATAACCTTATGCCCTGGGACCTTGTTAAATGATTCACACATCAAAACCTCAAAACCCCTCAATGTTCAACTAAAACAAATTGGAACTCAGGGACACACCCATATTTGGAAGTGCCGGCACTATTTTCCCACTTCAAGCACTGACTCTATGTATGTACTGTATGTGTAAATAAACTTTGTGCATATTGGTTGCTTCGCAGACTGCTATCGTCACCACTGGACTTTTCCCAGAATGAAGAGGAAATCTTTTATCATCATTTGCATTTTTATTGGTAGGTGACTCAAATCATACTCAGAAAAACAACAACAAAAATATTGCTTCGATGCACTTGTGTGTAAAATATACATGTGCAAAATATTAAATAAAAAAAAGTAAAAGTCCACTAACTTTTTGTTTTCTTTAGCAACATTCCAAAATGCAAGAACTCAGACCACAACATCATCAGCCGACACAACAACAGAAGCATCCACCAGTACTGTAGTTACCACAACACCACCACAAACAACAGCCGAATCCTCCACAACACCTACAATAACAACAGTGGCCTCAGCATCCACTACAGTTCCTGTTGAAACATCCTCCACTACAGCAGGAGAAACCACAACAACATCACAAACTACTGCGACAACAGCTGAATCCTCAACCACACCCACAATAACAACAACAGTGGCCTCAGCAACCACTACAGTTCCTGTTGAATCATCCACCACTACAGTAGGAGAAACCACAACAACACCACAAACTACTGCTACAACAGCTGAATCCTCAACAACACCTACAATGACAACAGTGGCCTCGGCAACCACTACAGTTCCTGTTGAAACATCCACCACTACAGTAGGAGAAACCACAACAACACCACAAACTACTGCTACAACAGCTGAATCCTCAACAACAGCTACAATGACAACAGTGGCCTCCGCATCCACTACAGTTCCTGTTGAAACATCCTCCACTACAGTAGGAGAAACCACAACAACACCACAAACTACTGTAACAACAGCTGAATCCTCAACAACACCTATAACAACAACAGTGGCCTCCGCAACCACTACAGTCCCTGTTGAAACATCCACCACTACAGCAGGAGAAACCACAACAACACCACAAACTACTGCTACAACAGCTGAATCCTCAACAACACCTACAATGACAACAGTGGCCTCCGCATCCACTACAGTTCCTGTTGAAACATCCTCCACTACAGCAGGAGAAACCACAACAACAACACAAACTACTGTAACAACAGCTGAATCCTCCACAACACCCACAATAACAACAACAGTGGCCTCCGCAACCACTACAGTTCCCGTTGAAACATCCACCACTACAGCAGGAGAAACCCCAACAACACCACAAACTACTGTAACAACAGCTGAATCCTCAACAACACCTACAATGACAACAGTGGCCTCCGCATCCACTACAGTTCCTGTTGAAACATCCTCCACTACAGTAGGAGAAACCACAACAACACCACAAACTACTGTAACAACAGCTGAATCCTCCACAACACCCACAATAACAACAACAGTGGCCTCAGCAACCACTACAGTTCCTTTTGAAACATCCACCACTACAGCAGGAGAAACCACAACAACACCACAAACTACTGCTACAACAGCTGAATCCTCCACAACACCCACAATAACAACAGTGGCCTCCGCATCCACTACAGTTCCTTTTGAAACATCCACCACTACAGCAGGAGAAACCACAACAACACCACAAACTACTGCGACAACAGCTGAATCCTCCACAACACCCACAATAACAACAACAGTGGCATCCACATCCACTACAGTTCCTGTTGAAACATCCACCACTACAGCAGGAGAAACCACAACAACACCACAAACTACTGGGACAACAGCTGAATCCTCCACAACACCCACAATAACAACAACAGTGGCCTCCACATCCACTACAGTTCCTGTTGAAACATCCACCACTAGAGCAGGTGACACCACAACAACACCACAAACTACTGTAACAACAGCTGAATCCTCTACAACACCCACAATAATAACAACAGTGGCCTCCGCATCCACTACAGTTCCAGTTGAAACATCCACCACTACAGCAGGAGAAACCACAACACCACAAACTACTGCGACAACAGCTGAATCCTCAACCACACCCACAATAACAACAACAGTGGCCTCAGCAACCACTACAGTTCCTGTTGAATCATCCACCACTACAGTAGGAGTGACCACAACAACACCACAAACTACTGTAACAACAGCTGAATCCTCCACAACACCCACAATAACAACAACAGTGGCCTCCGCAACCACTACAGTCCCTGTTGAAACATCCACCACTACAGCAGGAGAAACCACAACACCACAAACTACTGCTACAACAGCTGAATCCTCCACAACACCCACAATAACAACAACAGTGGCCTCAGCATCCACTACAGTTCCAGTTGAAACATCCACCACTACAGCAGGAGAAACCACAACACCACAAACTACTGCGACAACAGCTGAATCCTCAACCACACCCACAATAACAACAGTGGCCTCCGCATCCGCTACAGTTCCTGTTGAATCATCCTCCACTACAGCAGGAGAAACCACAACAACACCACAAACTACTGCGACAACAGCTGAATCCTCCACAACACCCACAATAACAACAACAGTGGCCTCCGCATCCGCTACAGTTCCAGTTGAAACATCCACCACTACAGCAGGAGAAACCACAACAACACCACAAACTACTGCGACAACAGCTGAATCCTCCACAACACCCACAATAACAACAACAGTGGCCTCAGCAACCACTACAGTTCCTGTTGAATCATCCACCACTACAGCAGGAGAAACCACAACAACACCACAAACTACTGTAACAACAGCTGAATCCTCCACAACACCCACAATAACAACAACAGTGGCCTCCGTATCCACTACAGTTCCTGTTGAATCATCCACCACTACAGCAGGAGAAACCACAACAACACCACAAACTACTGTAACAACAGCTGAATCCTCAACAACACCTACAATGACAACAGTGGCCTCCACATCCACTACAGTTCCAGTTGAAACATCCACCACTACAGCAGGAGAAACCACAACAACACCACAAACTACTGTAACAACAGCTGAATCCTCCACAACACCCACAATAACAACAACAGTGGCCTCCGCATCCGCTACAGTTCCAGTTGAAACATCCACCACTACAGCAGGAGAAACCACAACAACACCACAAACTACTGTAACAACAGCTGAATCCTCCACAACACCCACAATAACAACAACAGTGGCCTCCGCATCCGCTACAGTTCCAGTTGAAACATCCACCACAACAGCAGGAGAAACAACAACACCACAAACTACTGTAACAACAGCTGAATCCTCCACAACACCCACAATAACAACAACAGTGGCCTCCGCATCCGCTACAGTTCCAGTTGAAACATCCTCCACTACAGCAGGAGAAACCACAACACCACAAACTACTGCGACAACAGCTGAATCCTCCACAACACCCACAATAACAACAACAGTGGCCTCCGCATCCACTACAGTTCCAGTTGAAACATCCACTACTACAGCAGGTGAAACCACAACAACACCACAAACTACGGTTACAACAGCTGAATCCTCCACAACACCCACAATAACAACAACAGTGGCCTCAGCAACCACTACAGTTCCTGTTGAAACATCCACCACTACAGCAGGTGACACCACAACAACACCACAAACTACTGTAACAACAGCTGAATCCTCCACAACACCTATAACAACAACAGTAGCCTCAGCAACCACTACAGTTCCTGTTGAAACATCCACCACTACAGCAGGAGAAACCACAGCAACACCACAAACTACTGTAACAACAGCTGAATCCTCCACAACACCCACAATAACAACAGTGGCCTCCGTATCCACTACAGTTCCTGTTGAATCATCCTCCACTACAGCAGGTGAAACCACAACAACACCACAAACTACTGTAACAACAGCTGAATCCTCCACAACAACAACAGTAGCCTCAGCAACCACTACAGTTCCTGTTGAAACATCCACCACTACAGCAGGAGAAACCACAGCAACACCACAAACTACTGCTACAACAGCTCAATCCTCCACAACACCAACAGATTCTTCCACAGTTCCCTCTATTCTTACTGGAACATCCACCACTAGCACAGCTTCTATTTTGACTTCAGTTAGTTCATCTTCACCCGCCTTTGAAAGTACAACTGTTAGTACATCCACATCATCTACATCTTTCACAGCATCTACAGCTTCAACAGAATCTACAGCATCTACACCATCAACAGAATCTACAGCTTCAACAGCATCTACACCATCAACGGAATCTACAGCTTCAACAGCACCTACACCATCAACAGAATCTACAGCTTCAACAGCATCTACACCATCAACGGAATCTACAGCATCAACAGCACCTACAGCTTCAACAGCACCTACAGTTTCAACAGCACCTACAGCTTCAACAGCACCTACACCATCAACAGAATCTACAGCTTCAACAGCATCTACACCATCAACAGCATCTACAGCTTCAACAGCACCTACAGCTTCAACAGCATCTACACCATCAACAGAATCTACAGCTTCAACAGCATCTACAATTTCAACAGCATCTACACCATCAACGGAATCTACAGCATCAACAGCTTCAACAGCACCTACACCATCAACAGAATCTACAGCTTCAACAGCACCTACAGCTTCAACAGAATCTACAGCTTCAACAGCACCTACAGCTTCAACAGCACCTACAGCTTCAACAGCACCTACAGCTTCAACAGAATCTACAGCTTCAACAGCACCTACAGCATCAACAGCATCTACAGCTTCAACAGCATCTACACCATCAACAGAATCTACAGCTTCAACAGCACCTACAGCTTCAACACCACATACACCATCTACAGAATCTACAGCTTCAACAGCATCTACACCATCAACGGAATCTACAGCATCAACAGCATCTACAGCTTCAACAGAATCTACAGTTTCAACAGCATCTACAGCATCTACAGCTTCAACAGCACCTACAGCTTCAACACCACCTACACCATCTACAGAATCTACAGCTTCAACAGCATCTTCAATTTCAACAGCATCTACACCATCAACGGAATCTACAGCATCAACAGCATCTACAGCTTCAACAGCACCAACAGCTTCAACAGCACCAACAGCTTCAACAGCACCTACACCATCAACAGAATCTACAGTTTCAACAGCATCAACAGCATCTACAGCTTCAACAACAACATCTACAACTTCAACAACATCTACAGCTTCAACAACAACTACTACAAAAATACCTGAGGTGTTAACTGACCTGGTGTTTCGGTCTTCGGACACATTTATAGAAGCTCTCAGGGACAAAAACACAGAGGAGTTCAAGTCTAGGTCTAAGCTTGTCATAACTCAGGTGAGTTCAAATCTATTCACTTAATTTACTGGAACACACACTAAATATTACTTGACTTTTAAGCTTAAAGTTAAAAGAAGAGACAACAATTTTGTAACCAACACTCATAGATTCCGATACTCTATTGTAACTGATGTCTGTAATTATCTGTTCCAGCTTGAAGGACTTTACAGACCCAAGTATCCTAACTTCATCAGAGCGATCGTCCTAGAATTCAGGTAAATACACCATACTGGAATGTTGCTTATTTTGAGTGTGTGTGCTTGTCAGAGCAAAAAAAAAGCGAATTTAAGCTAACAATTATTTCAACATTAATATATTCCAGCCCAGGGTCAATCATCACAGCAACTCAAATAGTCTTCAGCTCCAACCAATCAGTCCCCTCCATTCAAGAGATTTCAAACACCCTCTTGACAGCAGCGGAAGGAGGAGGAAGTGTCGCTGTACTAAACATAATTCCTGGATCAATTTCAGTCAATGGTTCAGGTAAGCTCTATTACTCCATAGATTTATAGGGCCCTATTTTAATGATCTGAAACGCAAGTGTCAAAACGTAAAGCACAAGTGACTTTGTGGGCGGATCCTGGCGCTGTTGCCATTTTCCCGGCGGGATAAATGCCTCTTGCGCCTGGCGCAAATCTAAAAGGGGTTGGTTTGAAATAGCTTCATTATTCATAGGTGTGGTTTGGGCGTAACGGAAATATACCAATAAGAGCATCATATCACATTCCCTTTAAGAGAGTGATGAACGAGGTGCACTTGTTCCATGGCGCAATTCTATTATAACGGCTCATTTACCAGACGCACTTCATTATCGGTTCACAGCCGAGGAGATCGATGTTCTCGTCAGGGCCGTGAAAGAAAGAGAAGTGACATTGGGGATGGGACCAACCCACCCAAATTAGCTTCGGTTAAACATGCATATAATAATTTGGGTGAATGTGTACGCTTTGTGCCTATTTTCCCCATCGTCATGGACACAACAACGATTTCCCTCATGTTTATATATTTTCCTTATAATAATGTATCATTTGCAAAAAGTAAAATACATCTGTGTAGATTAGAGAATCATCTACAGTGTATGTGCGTTGTTCACTCTCTGTATTATGGCCAAGCATCCACGCTAAAAATAGCATCTGAATGTACTTGCAACGCGCCACTGACTTTAGACCGTTTTTTTTTCTGGTCATTGGCGCAATTGTTTTCTGGAACTGCAAAATAGCACTAGGGATTGTTTGCGCCAACACACGCCTCCTTTTTGTGCCAACCCGCCAAGTGAGTGCAAGTTCATTTCCTAGTTTACCGGCGTGCGTCTGTGGAGGAAAAAAGCCCGCTTTGCGCGAGTGCAAAATAGGAATGATAAATGCGTCAGTGAATAAAGTCATTTGCGCCGTGTGCAAGATAGAGCCCATAGTCTTCAAAAACTTGTATCATGGAAATGGGACACCCAAAACATTTTTTTGTTTGTTTTTATATTTGTTCTTGTTTTTTGATCATTTTCACTGTAGTTACATTGCTCAAATGTACTGAGTGATATTAATTAACTACATGTACTTACTTATAGAGTTACGGTTAGGGTACATAGTACCATATGTACTGCATGTACTATAGTAAGTATCGTAAAAAAGGAAGATCCAACTAATTTGCATATCTCTTATTACACCTTCAACAACATCTACAGCTTCAACAACAACATCTACAACTTCAACAACATCTACAGCTTCAACAACAACTACTACAAAAATACCTGAGGTGTTAACTGACCTGGTGTTTCGGTCTTCGGACACATTTATAGAAGCTCTCAGGGACAAAAACACAGAGGAGTTCAAGTCTAGGTCTAAGCTTGTCATAACTCAGGTGAGTTCAAAGCTCTTTACTTAATTTACTGGAACACACACTAAATATTACTTGACTTTTAAGCTTAAAGTTAAAAGTAGAGACAACAATTATGTAACCAACACTCATATATTCCGATACTCTATTGTAACTGATGTCTGTAATTGTTTGCTGTCTGTTCCAGCTTGAAGGAATTTACAGACCCAAGTATCCTAACTTCATCAGAGCGATCGTCCTAGAATTCAGGTAAATACACCATACTGGAATGTTGCTTATTTTGTGTGTGTGTGCTTGTCATAGCAAAAAAGAAAGAGAATTTAAGCTAACAATTATTTCAACATTAATATATTACAGCCCAGGGTCAATCATCACAGCAACTCAAATAGTCTTCAGCTCCAACCAATCAGTCCCCTCCATTCAAGAGATTTCAAACACCCTCTTGACAGCAGCAGAAGGAGGAGGAAGTGTTGATATACTAAACATAATTCCTGGATCAATTTCAGTCAATGGTTCAGGTAAGCTCTATTACTCCATAGATTTATAGTCTTCAATAACTTGTATCATGGAAATGGGACACCCAAAACATTTTTTTTTTTATCTATATTTGTTCTTGTTTTTTGCTCATTTTCACTGT
The DNA here is from genome assembly GCA_038021265.1 of Cyprinella venusta. Taxonomy (NCBI): domain Eukaryota; kingdom Metazoa; phylum Chordata; class Actinopteri; order Cypriniformes; family Leuciscidae; genus Cyprinella; species Cyprinella venusta. The sequence continues at coordinate 4,196,027 of CM075866.1, read as the reverse complement.
ATTTACATTGCTCAAATGTACTGAGTGACATTAATTAACTACATGTACTTACTATAAAGTTACGGTTTTAGCACACTATGACTACATGTACTATGTACATGTAATCGTATAACTACTTAAAGTATAACCAAAAAAACTTTCTATAGGGAGATCCAATTAATTTGCATATCTTTTCTTACAGCTTCAACTACAACTATCGCTCCTGCAGCAACTACTGCTTCAAGTGGATTAAAGATTGAATCCAGTCTGCTCCAAGCAACATTCCTCATTATTATGTCTCAAATATTTAAGCTTTTCCTATAGATCCCTTAACCATATATCCAACCAACAGACTACAACCAGACACACTGTAACAAATTAAACAAAGATTGAATGTTTTTATTTATTACGTGGTATATAGTATTTGCCATTGTATCACTCGCTTAAATAATGGTATAGAGCAATATTAAGATAAGCATTATGCACTGTTCTTTAAGAATGCAGTTTCAGATACTTGTTAAACAGCAGGCTGTTTACTAGAGGAAGTGGATCTTTTTCCTTGTGTAAAATGTATGTTTTCGAAAGTAAATATTATTAAATTTGTCCGTTTACTTGTATTTAGGATAACTACTGGTTATACTATTTGTAATGTTGTAAGATTGCCATATTTTATTTTAATCAAATAAAAATATTTATTAAGTTTATGTGGCTCAAAATGTTTTGCTTGAAGTTTCATTGCTAAACTTGTCTTCTTAATGTACACAGTTAAATGTTCAAAAGTCATTCTGCATAATGGTTAAACCGATAATAATGATAATTTTGCAAAAAAAAAAAAAAAAAAAATACTGTTGTCATTTTTATCCATTTATCCAGACTGGCACTTTCAGAAATATTTCAAATGCAGCTCCAGCTAAAGCTGGTCCACATTAAAAAAAATATTTAAAATCGTATCAGATTTTCAAAATGTGAGTGACAACAAACATGATGATAAAAAAATCATAGTTTTAACAGTTCCTCTAGATTGAGGAGTGCCATGATGTGACCAAGGGGCAGTTTACACCTGGCCACTTCATGCGTTTTCTCAGATCGGATAGCTAATTGATTTATCAGAACGATTTCATTTACACCTGCAGACCATGGTCATATAAATCTGTTTACGGAAAACGGATTGTTACAACCCATGTGATAATGTAACCTGGCCCTAGCCAGATGAATTTCGCTCCGCATAGCTCCACTCATCCATCTGGAACCGATCCATTGAAATGGCGTTTCAGAAGGCTGGGCCTTATCAAAAATCCTTTCATATGATTGGATAAGCCACTTGTCTGTCATCTTTATCGATGTGCTATTTCAACCACTCACACAGAAGCCAACCCGTGAGGCTGATGAGAGCGACGTAGGAAAAAACAAAACAGAACAGCCGACATCTTGGATACAGCAGCAGTGCAATCAGCGCAATGTCGGTAAACACGGATGAAATAGCAGCATCAATGTTACGCTTGCTTCCTCGATGCGAGCCGCCATTGTTGTCTGAATCAAAACAGTCTCACGGTCGCTTCTCCACTACGTCACATCTATGAAACTCCCGCCTTGCGTCCTGATTGGCTAAGCCATAAAGTTGGTTGGAGAAATCACTCTCAATGGAAGAGGTTCCAGATGGATGTAAGTGAAGCTAGGCGGAGCTAAACGGAACGACATTCATCTGGCTAGGGCCAGGTTAGTGATAAGGACAGGCTAAACGTGAAATTTTGTTGTTGGTAAAAAGGAAACCAGCCGACAGATCATCAAAGACACAACTCTACATTACACAAAAGTATAACTTAAGGTGGAAAAAGTAATTGAATTAAGGAGCAATGGCTTCAGGGTGCCCCAAAGCTAAAATAATAAACAAAATGGATTATATATATATATATATATATATATATATATATATATATATATATATAAACAAACACATATAAATGACCTAATTGGGGTAGTCTGGGTTTCCCCATGCTGCCTTACCTCAGCGTGATTTTATTCATGCTGCTATGCTGGACACCATGAACCAAATTTTCCCCTGAAATAGGGAACCAATCACAGAACGTATATGAAACTCTTCACGCCACCAGGCCAATGCCAGAATGAGTACAACTTCTTCGATTAGCGCCGCCCTTTTAAAACGGCGCATCAGTAGAACTACCAATCAGGCTCCTCCAATCTCTACACACATTACATATGTGGTTTCAAAAACCAGATGCATTTACACTTGTCCAGTTACTTTTGTCTGTTTCCTCCTGAAGTGGATTCAAATCCATCTTGGAGGGAATTTACACCTGGTCTTTTCACGATCGGATAGCTATCCGATAACCGAAAACGCATGAAGTGGCCAGGTGTAAACAGCCCCCAACAGCACACCACACAGTAAGTGATTTATTCACAAACAACCAGATCGCCAACTCGAGTGCGAATATGGGAATTCGCACAAAATCTCTCATGGTCAAACGTGACTTTAGAGTACCGTATTTGCCGCACTATAAGGCGCACCGGATTATAAGGCACACCTTCAATGAATGACCTATTTTACAACATTTTTCATATATAGGTCGCACTGGATTACAAGGCGCATAAGATACTGCACTCTTAGAAGAAAAGGTTCTATATAGGACATTAAAAGGTTCTAAAGCACTACGTATTTGGAACCCCTAAAATGCAATGAGTGTGAATGATAACAAAATTCAAGATATGGGGGTTAAAAATGTAATTAATCAATATCACACGAAGAGTGCCATTTCAGTTTTTATCCTTCAAAAATCAGCATGATTAAAATGTGATATTAAGTTACTACAACAGTTTAATAAACAATCATTTAATTACAACTACAAAATGGTGCAGAATAATGTAATATATGAATGAATAATAGCCTTTAAAGAACCTTTGTGCCAAAAATGTTCTTTCTTGTCATTATTGAACCTTTTTTTAGCACAAAATATGGAAGCTTGTTTCCGCCACTGAATAAAAAAATAAAATAAATAATTGTGACTTTTTATCTCACAATTCTGACTTTTTTTCTCAGAATTGCGAGTTATAAAGTCAGGATTGCGTGTTATAAAGTCAGAATTGCGTGATATAAAGTCAGAATTGCGTGATATAAAGTCAGAATTAAGAGATATAAAGTCAGAATTGCGTGATATAAAGTCGCAATTCTGAGAAAAAGACAGAAGTGCGACTTTTTATCTCACAATTCTGACTTTTTTTCTCACAATTGCGAGTTTACATCTCGCAATTCTGACTTTCTAACACATAATTGCGAGTTTATATGTCGAAATTCTGACATCTATTCTCAGAATTGTGAGATATAAACTCGCAATTGCGACTTATCAGGCCAATTCTAAGGGGGGAAAAAATACTAGTTTAAATCTCACAATTCAGACATTATATCTCACAAATCTGACTTTATATCACACAATTGCGACTTTATAACTCGCAATTCTGACATTATAACTCACAATTCTGACTTAACACGCAATTGCGACTTTATATCTCGCAATTCTGACTTTTTTTCTCGCAATTGCGACTTTATGTCACGCAATTCTGACTTTTTATCTCGCAATTGCGACTTTATATCACGCAATTCTGACTTTTTATCTCCCAATTGTGACTTTATATCACGCAATTCTGACTTAATAACTCGCAACTGTGAGAAAAAAAGTCAGAATTGTGAGATAAAAAGTCGCAATTATTTATTTTATTTTTTAATTCAGTGGCGGAAACAAGCTTCCATAACAAAATGTCCTTTGGAGATGAGTAAAGAACCCTATGCTACATATAAAGAGTTTGATTCCAAAACGCTATAAATCCATTTTGATGAATTTGAGTAAAACTGTGTTTTCTTTAGCAAGAAAATGGGAGGACTAAAAGCGCGATTCAATTAACCAATTGTTACATATATAAGATGCACCGGATTATAAGGCGCACTGTCGTTTTTTAAAAAAATTAAAGACTTTTAAGTGCGCCTTATAGTGCGGAAAATACGGTAAACAAACACGGCACTTTGCTTTCATGTTTTTCTTTGCAAAACGAACTAATCTTTTTTCGAGTCATTTAGTTCATTCAACGAACGAAATGAATGAAATGACTCGAAAAAATATTCGTTCATTTTGATGAACGAGCTCGAACAGGGGAGTCACGAACCCGCATCACAGAACAGAGCAAAGCAGCATTTGTGCTTATAAAACTTAAACTTTATTTATTTTTTAAATGAGTCATCGTTTTGCTAGATAAGACCCTTATTCATCATCTGGTGTCGTTTAAGGCCCTTTGAAGCTGCACTGAAACTCTCATTTGGACCTTGAACCATTTGGTACCCATTGAAGTCCATTATATGGAGAAAAATCCTGGAATGTTTTCATCAAAAACCTTAATTTATTTTCGACTGAAGAAAGAATGACATGGACGTCTTGGATGACATGGGGGTGAGTAAATTATCAGCAAAAGTTTTTTTTGCTTTACTCCTTTAACCATATATCCAACAAACAGAACACAACTAGACACACTCTAACAAATTAAACAATGAGCAAATATATTTTTATTATGTGATTTATCCAATGGTATTTTACATTGTAGCTCTCTCTCAAATAATGGTATAGGGCAATTTAAAAAATATGCTTGATTATGCATTTGTTATTCATTAAATTGCATTTAATGATTGCTTGAATCCCTTGTATTTTGATGCTGTCTTCCAGGAGCGAGAAGTTGTTTCTTTAGCTCTTTTAAGTATAACTACGGTACTGGTTATACTTCTTTTTTGTCTAGTACGTTCTAACATTGCAATATGTCATATTTCATTATTATCCAATAAACATATTTTATTACGTTTTATGGTCCAAATTTGAAAAGGCACGACACAAATATAGGCTAACATGGCTTTAACACTATTCAATGTTCAAATGCAAATTCACTTAGTTAATTTTAGGTTGACGCTTCTGTATTGTATATGGGCATGCATTACATATGGAGAGCTGGGAACTGGTACTTTTGTTTTGTGTATTGTTGATAAGAGTTGTCATTAAAAATTCTTTAAAAGCATAGGTGTGTCTCCTTCAAGCAAACAGATGCTCAAAAACATTCTTCTAATCAAAGCCACAGAAGGAATTTCCGAACACCATTGCATTGGATGAATAAGACACCCAAACTCAGCTACACCCAAATGTTAAAATCACCATGAAGAATCATTATAGTATTATTAACCAGAACAACGCTCCAATAAATTTAAGAGTTGGGCTACACCTGGGAATAATGGCCGAGGACAGAGGAATCTGGAGATCTGTGTATTGTGTGGGTGCCGTAACCTTATAACCACGTCGGAGCAGCTGGTACATGGCAGGACTGTCCAGCGGCGATGCTTTCACGATAAACACAGAGACTGGAGATTTCCACGTTGCTGCAATAGGTTCAGACAGAAAAAAAAGAAAAGAAAAACAGATGAGCGCAAATTGATTAGGTGAAAAGCAGAGAACAGCACTGCCATTCCCTTCAACAAAAAACAACTAGAGTGTTTTTGTGTGTCTCTGTGTGCCAGTGTATCAACATGCTATAGGGCTACAGCCACTGGGCTATAATAATAATCATAGATCTAGCATATCTGACGTTGTTTATTGACGATGTGTATGATTTGGCAATAGGGGACAGCCTTTCCAATGGCCAAAATTGACTCCCCGAATTTTTTAAAACATGTTTGAAAGGTGTAAGGTACTGGGTTCGGCTCATAATTCCTCTCACACAATGCGAGCTGTGGCCATACGAGCATCAGTGATTTCCAATCGATTTCTCCAAGGAGATTTAAAGAATTCAACTTTGAGCTTGTACGACTGCAAAAAAAAAAAAAAAAAATACAGTGTGCTTTACTTTGTAACTTCTGAATGTAAATGTGTCCTAAAGGGCTTTCTACAAACTACATTCTAAAAAAACAAATACAGAGCCCCATACAAACTTGTTAGAAAATGCAACTATGTAACAATTCATAACTTTAGATAACTTTTTTGGTCTGGTTTCTCAAGGGAACACCTGGATATGGCGCTTGATACTCACACCTATACTACAAGCTATAGTATAACTTTCCTCCTGACTGCTCTCCTCACTATCTCCGTTCTATGGAAGCTTGTTTCCGCCACTGAATAAAAAAATAAAATAAATAATTGTGACTTTTTATCTCGCAATTCTGACTTTTTTTCTCACAATTGCGAGTTTATATCTCGCAATTCTGACTTTATTTCTCACAATTGCAAGATAAAAAGTCGCAATTGCGAGTTATAAAGTCAGAATTGCGAGATATAAACTCGCAATTGTGAGAAAAAAGTCAGAATTGCGAGAAATAAAGTCAGAATTGCGAGAAAAAAAGACAGAAGTGCAACTTTATATCACGCAATTCTGACTTTATTTCTCGCAATTCTGACTTTTTTTCTCACAATTGTGACTTTTGTGAGATATAAACTCGCAATTGCGACTTATCAGGCCAATTCTAAGAGGAAAAAAGACTAGTTTAAATCTCACAATTCTGACATTATATCTCGCAATTCTGACTTTATATCTTGCAATTCTGAGAAATAATGTCACAATTGTGAGAAGTAAACTCGCAATTGTGAGAAAAAAAGTCAGAATTGTGAGATAAAAAGTCGCAATTACCTTTTATATTTTTCATTCTATGGCGGAAACAAGCTTCCATACCTTTCCTCTTGAACACGGTAGATGATGATGGTTTCATTTACACAGACAACAGCAGGAATGTAAGGCTGCTGTCACTTTAAGAAAGAACGAATATAAATGCACGGACCGAAAATACTGACACACATCCGGTTTCTTTCTCACCTCCTCAGTTATGACGTAAAGGAGAGAAAACTTGCTGGGACGGGTATTTTTGACATACCGTTGTGTGTATGTGTCCGTTCAAGCTCAAGTAAACACCAAAGAGCAATCAATTCGGTGTTCAAGCATCGTCTGAAACACGCGCCCTTTCTCTCTCTCTCTCAACTCTCTGCGTGCGCACACCGCGCGAGTCCTGATTTTCGCCTCTTCTACCGCGGTTAAACCCGTTTGAATTTATAAATTGACAAGAATAAACACGTCCAAATGCTAAACTTTCACTCTATGGTAATTGAACTTAAACTTAATGCAGTTAATGCGAAAATCACATGTGTGGCGAACAGTGGGGGCTGGTCCGTTGCACCCCTAATAATTAATGAACACACTTATCATCATGATTGCTATCTTACTAAAGATGGGAGAAAATCCCAATTCAGTAAATAAACATGTCACTGTCCCCATAAAAAGCGCTTCTCTCCCTCTGTTTTCTGCACATTGTTTATTCTCACCACGCATGCCCACTAGTTATGTGCACCCCTAATTACCGAACTGGCTGCAAAATAATACACGGGGGCCTACTTTAAATACACGTTTCTAACAAAGCAATAAAATCTACTAATTCTGTACCTTGCACAACTTCAGGAAACAACATAATATAACAACAAAATATAAAACAAACTAAAAATGAATCTTGACTTATTTTAGCTATTAAGCACATGCAGAATATGTTACATTAAATCAATTACACCATATATAACAAAATATAATTTTTCAACTAGTGCACACTGAATTTATCACATGCTTCACTGTCTGAATTAAAATCCATACCAGTACAAACAATTGTTCCTCCTATTCGATCTTAAACTAGTCTAGGCCTACTGTTCAACTTTAACCCTCACCATAAATGTTAAGGTCGTCACATAAATGTTAAGGGTTTTCAAATCAGCATTTTTCTGCACAATCATCAGCTTTCAGTCTCATTACATTTAAAAGCGAGCTCTAAAATATTATTCGAAACAATAATTAAATAAGGACTCATCCACATGAATCCACAGCGAATAACTCCAACAAATCCAACAGTTTTAGGAGACCTGTCCGCCATCGTTCCCAAGACTCTCAATGAAAACATACGTATAACAGACTCAAATTGCACACCAATATCACACCCTTCTTTCATCAGAACCAGCCCTATATCTAATAAAAGAGAAATATTCAAGCCACCCTATCATATTGTTCCTCCTTTGTAGACCTATTATTTTTGGGTGTTACTCAAAAGACAACGCAACTCCCCACAACTTTCTCTTACTCACCTTAAATTAGCAAATATACAAATTAAAAAAGTAAAAATAAGATATATTCTCACCTCTTTGAATAAAGCACCTATGATCATTGTTGCTTTTAATCCAGAGTGGAATTGTCAACTACAGCCAATACTCTCCTGTCTATTACACTATTGGTATGTGAAAGATGTTGACAATATTACATTCATTTTACATCAATATCAATATAGCATATCTCTGCAATGAGTTTTAGGGAGGCTATTGAATTGTTTTAGCTGTGATTCAAAGGGGGCAACCTTTTGTTTGCACTAAATCCAACAGAAAACACAGTGATTCTGGTTTTGCTTTGGGACCCAGATCTACCACCGGACATCAACAGGTGATCCGGCACAGTTGTTTATATAATATCAAGCCAAAACTAAAATGTCAGAAACTGTTCTGCCTTTTAACCTGAATCAGACAAAGATGGTGAGACTAAGAATAACATTCAGAATGCAAAAGGACATCTCTGAGTGGTTGATTATATTTATATTGCTGATGTGGAGTTAACTATTATACGCCCCCTAAAGCTGATTGGCTATACGTTAGTTGTTGGACCGACCAACTTTTTCAAAAAAGCATTTTTCAAATGTTTTTCATTATCCTCTACATTTTGTGTGGTGTGCTCCAGGGATCCATTTTGGGACCTTTATTGTTTTCCCTTTAAATGTCTCCCATGGCGCACATTTTTCGACTAACATGATTAGTTCTTCTGCTATCTTTTGAGAGTATTGCTCTCTCAAGCAAAGGTTTGGAAGTTGTGATTTATGCACAATTTGATTATTGTAATTCTCTTTATTCTGGTCTCCTTCAATCTTCATTTTCTCAAATTGCAAGCTGTACAAAATGAGGCTGCAAGACTTTCGACTGGGTCTAAAAAGAAGGAACATTTCTCCTCTATTTTCTCATCTCCCACCAGCTTTCCATTAAATTCTTATGTTTGTATATAAGACTTTGTCTGGCCATGCACTGTGTATATTAGTGACCTTCTTCAGCCATACTGTCCTGCTAGGGCACTCAGATCTTCAGACTTCTTCTGTGGCACATCATGTGAGGACATATTTAATCTACAATTAAATCTTATTTTTATTCTTTAGCTTTTAATCAATTGTTGCGCTTGGCATGCATTGGCAAACTGGATCAATTTATATTAAATGGTGAATTTAGGATGAGGAAGCTCTGATAATTCTACTGCAAAGTGCGGACTTGCGTTCTCATGGAGAGAGGTCTTGTCAGGTTCCCTTGAAAGAACAAATTTGGAAGGACAAAAAGGACAGGTTTGATTCTCTAAAGTATGCAAGGATTTGGGTACTTTCATGCGTCATCTGTACTTAGATTCGGGGCTTTGACCCCATCCCTGCACCACTACTCTACTAAATTCTTGAGTAGATATAGTATGCAGGGACGATGTCTAAACCCAGAAGACTAATTAGCCAGTGTTACCCTCGAGATATGGATTTTTATAATAGGGTTTTTAAATTTATGAGTAAAACAAGGTCTGTGGTAAACATAATTGGACATTTTGCTCTACAAACCGAAAAAAAACCCTCATTTTTTAAGCTATATAACAAAAGCATGTTTATTTTAAAGAAAACTGTTTTAATAAGTAACTAGATGAGGTTTTTTTTTAATGAGTCCATCATTTTATTTATTTGATTATGCTGTTCGTAATACTTTACCATAGGATTGTGGTCTTGTAACTGTATTTTGTCTGATTTTCAAATACTTTTTTTGCTTTAAACAACCGTGATGTATTGTTCTCTTTTAAAATGTTTGATTTTAAAACTCTGATATCATGTTTTATGTGTATAGCTACAAATGTTATGGGTGAATAAACTCTCTGACAGTGCGATATGGGTTATGTGATGTTTTGATTTTTTTATCAAAACAATATATAAAACACGTCTTTATTAAAGAAAAAATGATTGATAAACACACATTTGGAATGTAATTAAATAACAAGTAACGGATGTCTTGTAATTTATATTTATTTTCATGTAAAAGCAACAGAACTTAAACTACATCCAGTTTATTAGCAACGCTGTGCACGAGCGTGAATCCCGCGATATCAGACTTTGATCTCAGGTGTCTGATCCACTGCGAGAACCGAGATCTGTCCGGCTTGCCTGCGCTTTTTTCACTCCTCCTCTCACTGCAGCTGCAGCCTACTCTCGCATACATTTCAGGCGAGGCAATGCGCATCTCAAACAAGCCTCTTGTCATTGTCTGGTCTGTCCCCCTTGTTATCTGATCTGTTCTGTTCTTTTGTCCCACCTGTCCTGTTCATTAGCCTTCTGTGTTTGCTCCCTCTTTAGTTGTGTTTGCAGTTCAGGGTTGGATCGTTTGTCCAAGTACTCGGTTCCTAGAGTAGATTTGTAGCTTGTTTGTTTGTTGTTTCACTAAATTCAAGTTCACCTGCAAGCAATTGCATCCACGCTTTCTGATTTCTTATATCTTGACAGAACGACCCAACCCTGAACTGCAAACACAAGGGCGAGGGACCAGACAATGACACGAGCACATGGCCCAAAATAACAAAACACCCATGCGCATCACAAGACAGGACAGGCATGTGACAGTATGAGTTTTAGTGGATGAAATTCTTGATTACAGGAGGACTTTAATATTTTAGAAGTCACGTCGTGCCTTTAAATAACCGAAACTATATTTTTGGATTCTGTTAATTCAAAGCAATTACAGGGGACAAAACACATTGTGACCAAGTAGCCTACAGTCAGAATGACGACAAAGAAGTGCCGTTGTCACGTTTGTTACCATGACAGCAACCGTCAGAATATGCTCCACTACTCCACAAGTTGATGAACCGGTAATTCCTATCATGCGTAAAGCACACCGTGTCCCGACTCCCGTATGCGCTGCGTAAATGAATGCATCAATTTAAAAATGAAAAACTTCAGCGGCATTTTATTTGCCAGATTTGACAGGAAAGTAGAGGAATTGGTTCTGAACACGACGTATTCAATTAAAAGAATATTAAATGTAGCCTATAGCAGTTCAGAAATACTCATAGGCTAGTAGTCTAAACACCAATAATTAAATGAATGACTGTTAATTTAATTATTACACACATAGGCTATCTTCAACACACCTTTTATGACAAACGTGTATCAAAAGAGAATTAAATTGCTGAATAAATTGCTGGTATTTATAGCCTAAATGTGATGTGGTGGCCCATAATGACAGTTATTGACATATTCTAAATGTACTCAATGACTAACTCGCCAAGCATGCGTTTTTTATTTTAATTTTTTTGTGATGGGATGTTACACATTTTTAAAAAAAAAAAAAAACCCTAAAAAATTGCAAACTTGATTGAAGAAGTTGGAATTTCCACAGGATATATTCTTTCATTGTTTTGACATTGTCTATTTTCTCACGTAGTAAATGCGTATCTAAAGTATAGGAAGCGTATTTCATTCTCTTGAGGAAAAACATATAGGCCTACTCTGTTTTTCTGAATTAACAAATTAATTATCTCAGAATTACAAGACGATTTTTCATGGAAAAAAGTTTTCACTCTGTTTTTCTGAATTAATGAGTTTTTGAGATAATCAAGTCATTTCAGAAAAACGGAGCAAACGCTTTTTTCCATGAAAAAAATATCTTGTAATTATTTTGTAATAGCACGCGAAAATGAGTTTTTATTTACGTGCATATGATACGCAGTTTTCGGGTGCATTTGATACGCAGTTGACAGTTAATAGGTAATCTTCATTGCCATTTAAGTGGAATTACTGAACTTAAATATAAAAGCTTGATAAAAATGATCATTTTAGAAGAAAATTTCAAATGGCACTTAGAGGCTTTTGCATCTGAACTCTTCATATTAACTTAAGCTACTAAGATTACAACTGCGCAAACAATGATGCATGCAAATGCTCTTGTGCTGCGCATTCACAGTAGATCGGCCAAAACTGTCCAAAGGCTGAGTGGCAGTTGGTGAGAATTGCTGGAGGTGGACTGTCAAACTGTAGGTTGTCAGATGAAATGAACCTCAGAGCTTGAGGGAACAAAGCATGTATTACTGGTAGTTTGAGCCTGAAGCGTAAATGAAGGGTGTGAACACAAACTTCTTCATGCTTCCTGATTCTTTTTCCACTTTAGAATAGATGAAGAAACTTCTGGAGAGCCCCAGTTCCTTCTGTGTTGTTGGCAACACAATTTTGAGCATGTCATAAACAGGCTTAATTACTTTGTTATTTACAATCATGGTGCGGGAAACAAGGTGTAAACCACTCGTTGGAATGTTTCACTTCCAGAATGTCCTCATAGTTCACTCAAGAATGAATCTGAAATCTCACTTCTGTATGCTTAAGAAATATTAAAAAATATATATTAGGCAGTAAATGTTTAGCCTTCATCTTAAATGTCATAAAGGCTTACGGTGCTTCATACAGCATATAGGCATATACATTACCTAGGGGCTATATACAGGCTATAATAGAGTAAACAGGCACCCATCCAGGGTGTTTGTCCAGATGGATGAGCATATTTATCATCATGATAATTATAGCTTATCTGTTGACCACACAACAGGTGTTGTCCCAAAATTTGACGGTCTGACAGAATTTGGTTGCAGTTGGATGACATCCGTGCGGCCAAATGAATTTAATAAATAAATAAATAAATAAATAAAAATTAATAAACTTTTCTGTTACTCTTTCAAGTGCTTCCTGCTATACAAGTGTTCAGTAAACAAAATTATTCATGTCTTACAAAGACACTACTTCAACAATTCATCATGACACACCCGAAGTCTCTGCTCCCATCACGTCACATGCCCGCGCGCAAACTGTCCAATCCAACAGCCACATTCTCAGACCCATAGATGAATAAAAGTCTTTAGAAGATAACATTCTTGTTTTTCTGTTTGTTACTTGACTTCAGTTTTATTGTTATGACAATCTGCATGTGTCAACGGGTTTCAAAGAAGAGCAACAGGAAGTTGACTGAAGCTGTGACGAATACAGGTGCATGCGATCTTTCTCTGATATCAGGTGGGTCATTCATAATACAATGACGCTTCTTATGACATCAAGCTCATGCATGAACGGCTAAATATAAATGAACTAAATTAAGAACTTTTTTAACAAACAAAAATGAAACATCACTGAACTTAATTAAGCTGAACTGTGTTGACGCTGACGCTATTTTCGTCTGGAAATGAAACTGTTTTGCATTATTTTCCTGTTATCTCTGTAAAGCTGCTTTGAAACAATCTATATCGTAAAGCGCTATATAAATACACGTGAATTGACATGACGGAAAATGATTTAAAATAAACAATTGCAACATCATAAAATTGCATAGTTTTATAATGTGACAATTTATTAAATAGGCGAATATGAAATTAATAATTCGTTACATTTATAGCGCTTTTCATATAGCAGTTACGTCGACGTAATTGTTTTCCTGTATTGTTCTGAACATTTTCGTTATTGTTTTGTCAAGTCTCTAAAAACCCTTTATGACATTTAGCCTACATTCATTCATTCATTTATAAATGTGGACGTATTTTGTCTTCCGATAAAGCATTAAAATGGGGAAATATTATAAATAATTTGAAAATTATCATTACCTATTATAATCAGTCATTGGTGTTCAATGTTAAAAACGTTAAAAACAAAGAAAGTTTCCAATGTGCACATGCGTGTGATTTACCCACCTTGTTGAAAAATAAATTTATATTTAAATGTTTTTTTTCTTCATATTGTTTTATTTATACATGCCATTGGTGTGTGTAAAAGGTTTTCATTAAAAATATTTTTTTTCCAATTATATATTAATTATATCTGATCAACAGAAAGAATTTTGACAATATTAAAACCATAGGAAATAATTGATGATAATTTGTATAAAAAAATAAATAAAACAAAAACAATTTCAATGACAATGTTTATTTATATATATATAAATTTCTAATTATGAAATCTTGAAGAATTACTGTAAGACAAATACATAAATAGTTTAAAAATACACATGCATTTTTTGGGCATTAAAGAAAATGTGTATTTAACAAGATTAATGGAAAGAATATTTTCTGAATTTATGACAGTTTACTGCAAGATATCCTATACAGCAAAGGATGTTGCAGGTCAACTCAAGCACATTTGATTTACTCTCTGGGAATCTTAAGTATGCATGGCACTACATTCTGTCAGGTCAACATCTGCATTGAAGAGCTCAAGGCTGTTTCCCCATTCTGATCTGAAGTGAAACCACAGTCAGTTTCGAGGCTGCACAATTTCATAATATACCATTATTATGCATATTTGGGTGCAGCCTGCAGCGAGGGCTCTGATTTAAATTCCAGTGAGACTTTACAGTGTGGATCGAAGTGAATGCGTAACAAAACCACCAAGAGTCTGAACACTGAAGCATCCGCCCGAGGAAGTGGGCAAAACCCTTTTATTTAAGAGGAACTTCCTTCACTGACTTGCATGTTGTGAGCATAAGATCTCTTAATCATGGTATCGTGACATTAGAAATTCCACCTCTTATTATACAGTATATTCACAACGAATATACTGTATAATAAGCATACAAAAATGTGAACACCTCTCATAATATTTCATTTATATCTGCCTCTATATTTTAGCTATCCTGCAACTTATGGTGGATGTATTCTAGATATATGGATAGATGGTTACTTTTTATTTCCCTAATAGTTGTACAGATGTATGGGTTATATAAATATATTTTATGACGTTATGCTTTAATGGAGCCAGGGCTATGGCATTATGTTTTATTGTCATTTATTAATTGCTGTGTGATTTAACATGCCTAATATAACATCTTGCCAATGGACTGAAGATTAGCCTGCTGCTGGCTAACACCGGCACATTTACAGAAATGTTAATTAATGTGCACTGTCATAAAATAAATAAATGAAATGGTAGAATCACTGTTGCACGTTGAACACAACAAATATGACAGACATAATATTTAAAAATAAAAGGGAGCACTTTAAAAATATGTTTCATTGGTTAACATATAACATTATTTATACAGCATTTTGAATACATTTCTACATTTACACACTCTAAAAAATGCTGGGTTGCTTTAACCCAAATTTGGGTCAAATATGGACAAACCCAAATGGGGGTTAAAAAAATAATTAAAAATGTACAGTTGAAAGTGAAAGTTGAAGTTGGGTTAAAATTTTAAAATGACATTTATAACCCAACATTTGGGTTTATCCATATTTGACCCAAATTTGGGTTAAAACAACCCAGCATGTTTAGAGTGTACTTTTTTTTTAAATCAAAAGTGTATATTTCAAATTAGTTAATTCACTGTGAACATATGAACAAACAATTCTATTTGAATAAAATCACTATAAGAAAGTCCGAGTAAAAAAATAAAAATATATAGCTCATAGTTAGTTCATGTTAACTAACGAGACCTTAAAGTGTTAGCAAAAATATTTCAAACAATAAGCATTGAAATGGTTTACATTTAGTTTGACACTTAATTCATATTCAATGGATTTTCAGTTTACGTTTAAAAGTCTGTTCTCTGTCGAAACAATAAATATCTATGAAGACATTTGAAAAGTAACAAACATAAATGATGATAGTAGGGTTAAAAATAGCTTCTAGGATGGTTTTAAAATAATAAGCATATCCTACGAGTTTAAAATTGTTAGTTCAAATAAAAATAATAAAAGTGCCAGAAACACATCACATGAAAAGTGTCTATTAGCTATTGTTACCTGACTGAACCGGTTGAGACATTGTTAGTCAAATGTTTGTGTGAGTATAAGAGTGACACTTTGTGGTTTCGTTTTGTTTTACACTCCTGTGTCGTTTAAATTTCCGTTGCCTAGGAAACTCCAAATATGATGTTTACTTGTTGGATACATGGAGAGCTTTATGCGGTTGTCGTCAGTCATTTTTCACAAAAAATTTTTTAACATAAGCAAGAAGCTTACTGTGGTTAACTTCACTGGAAAACAAAACATACTTTGAAACAATTCTCACTCAGAAATGGCCTGTTAAAAATAGAATCGAGAAGCATAGGGTCTGTCGAGGGCGTCTTTGGTCTTTACTCACGTCACGAGTAGGCGACGTAGCCTTGTTCATTTTTATCCAAAATGAAATGTTGAAACAGCCAGAGATCGCCCTATAGAGCATATTTATCGTGTTATTTAGGCCTATAGCTCACCTGTTCTGCCCGTTATCAACTAGCCCAGGCTACCTGCCATCATCATCATAAATTCATAATATATAGGCTACATTAAGGTTGTTTTCTTAAAAAATAAATAAATAAATAAATAAATAAAATCTTCCACTGGCTTACCTGTTGACTCGATGAGGTACAAGTAAATGTCCGGGTATACACCTCTGGCCACTGGGTGGGGTTGTTACACCAATTTGACGCTGGGAGAATAAAAGAACATGTTTTTAAATTGGCCAAATTAAGTTTTTGTATGTATCTTTCACGCTCTATGGCAGGCAGGGTGGACATATAATCACTTGACATGTTTTATATAAAAGATTTCTTAAGTTATTTACGCCTGATCTCGGCTGTGTTTTTGCCGTTATTTTGTATTGAAGTCTATGGGTAGTCTAGTTTGTTTTCCCTCAAAAGCGGGCAGGGACAAAATTGACATTAAATGTATAGAGAGCCTAAGTCCCTCCCCTTCCGGTCGACCACCATGGGACCTAACTTCGAAAAAATATTGAATGGTAGTCAATGGCAAGAGACAACAAATATTTTGATCTGGTTTGAATTGTGCCCTGAATTACACATATGATGTTTGTCAATTTAAAAGATACATTTTAAAGTAAAGAAAGTCGCAGTTTGATGTAAAACCGTTGAGGTATAAGACTGTGAAAATACGTAATTACAAAGACTACAAACCCCAAAGGCGCACATTTTCTCTCAATGAATGAAGCTAACTTTACTGAGGCTGTCTGTCGTTGTTTCTACAGTCTTACGTTATAATCGTAACGTTACGCCGTCCTACCTGAGTGTTTTGTACCAGACTGCACACACACGAGCAGCGGATCTCGTTTCGCTTCCTGGGAGATGTAGTTCACAGAGCGATTTTCACATAAAACTAAATGTTACTCTTCTGCTGTATGACAAACTGCGACGTTTTTGACTTTGAGAATCATCTTTTAAATTGACAAACATCATATGTGTAATTCAGGGCACAGTTCAGACGGAATAAAAAGATAAGTTGTCTCTCCCCATTGACTTCCATTCATATTTTTTCCGAAATAAGGTCCCATGAGCCGGAAGCGAAGGGGCGGGACTTAGGCTCTCTATAGGAGGTTCTCAGTGGGGACCAGGGCCTGAAATTAAAACCCGACCACTCGCGGGTGAATTTTGCTATTGACAGATAACCTACCGGGCCACATTGGAATACACAAGAATACACAACATTATTATGGTTTAATAAACTTTATTTAAACTGTCGTTTGGAGTTAAGTGCGCACATTCTTTAACGTTTAGTTTGAGTTTATTCTTACCGGTCTATTTGTTTGTTACGTCCATACGTCTGAGTCCCGTGAGCTACACCATCAAAGGGAGTTTGAGTGGAAACATTGGACGTATTTATAGGGTTCCGGCCGATGATCGGGCCACAACCCTTCCGGTTTCTTCTCCGGGGGAACTCCAAGGACTATTTTGCTTGCTTTTCTATTGTTTGTTTATAAGAAGTATATTTATTAAGTGAAGTCATTTGATAGTATTATTTGAGGTGTTTGTTTATGTATATTGGGTGTATGTATATTGACTTAAATGAACAGATTAAAAGTGTACTTAATCCCAGATAGCAAACTGACGTTGAATCAACGTAGAAACATGACATCGAAACAAGGTTGATCTGACATTGTTTTGCTCATCGAACTAACGTTGAACCAACGTCAGACGCGTCATCCTTTCAAAACTAAGGGAAAATCAACTTGAAATCAACGTTATTTAAGCAAACCAATTTTCGATTTTCATTTAGCTTTGAAGAATGCCGCGTCTGACGTTGGTTTGACGTTAATTCGATGAGCAAAATCAATGTTGTTTCGATGTCATGAGAGACGTCGTTTCCACGTTGATTCAATGTCAGTTTGCTGTCTGGGACATGACTAGTTTGAGAGAAAAAATCGCAATTAATATAAATTAATTTTATCGAGAAAATGGGTGGAATTCCATTTGAAGTTTTCCATTGGTACGGTACGAATCCCTACAATTCACTGTTTTATAGAAGTATACTTCTTAGTGTGCACATTTCTAAAGACAAAACATAAACTAATGAATATCTATCCATATTTAACCAATGAAGTACTATAGAAAAACACAAAACAAAATTCCAGGCCTGCATATCTCATGAGAGCCAGCTTTATCATATCTTGAGGAGGAAAACATGTGTTTTTCGCTTCACAATGACAGGCGGGACAGAATGTTCTGTGTTTGACAGTTTCCTTTTCAAACCAGCTTTTATTATTATCATCATCATAATCTGCACCATGACGACAGTCGAGAGCGATTCTGGGCCGTAACACACCGATCAGAGGCCAAGAGAGGGACAACACGGATAGGACAACGAAGAACCAAACCATCAGGAATGACAGTCAAAGAAAAATAAAAATCAAATGACGACAGTTGTACAAATAAAAAGAGACGGCAAACAAAGAAAATAGAGACAAACCGCAGACAAACTCGTATTGAAACTGTAGTTTTAAAGGACGATGATGGGATAGATGTATATATATAAAATTTCCATTAGTCTGGATCCATTCAAGGATAATCAGCGAATGAATTGTCTTCCCAATTCCCACGTCAAAAAAACAAAACAAAAAAAAAAACAAATAAAAAGTAAAAAAATAAATTGTGTTGAACCCTCAAACTACATCAAAATTACCGTCATAATTATAAATCTAGCTGTCAGTCTCAGCATTAGAAGAATTATTAGTATGAATATTGTACTTCATTATGTGATATATATATATACACAAATATCTGCAATGATTCTGCATTGCTGTATTCTCGCTGTTTTCCCCCACACATAAGTACACTTGAAAATAAAAAAGTTTCTTTTTTGTTTCACTGGAATATACAACCCCAAATACGTTACTCATGATCACACACACACACACACACACAGAGAGAGAGTAGTTTGAGAGTCCTGCCATTTGAAAACACTCTCAAACACGCCTCAGTTTGTGGATAGTTTTCCTTCACCACGGACCCATAATGCATCTGTGAGCAAGCTGAAAGGGAGTCGTGTACACATCATCACAGCGACAGTGCACTGTGTTCCTCTGGCTTCATTGAGCAACTCATTTGTCAGTTTAAGTAAAACATCAGAACAATGCTGACGGAGCCCTCGGCTTCAAATGAGGACGATTCAAGCGTGATTGATTTCAAAGGAATAGTTCAGGTTGCTCAAAAACACATATTTTGCGGATTTTTTCTGCAAAACAGTTCGTAGGCTAGGGCTGTCAAATGATTAATCGCGATTAATCGCATCCAAAATAAAAGTTTGTGTTTACATAATATATGTGGGTGCACTGTGTATAATTATTTTATATATATATACACACACACACACACACACATGCATGTATTTATTTAAGAAATATTTTCATGTGTATACTGTATATAGATTTATATATAATTTATATTATAATATTTTATATATAAATAATATTTTTTTCTTAAATATACATGCATGTGTGTGTATTTGTATATATGCAAAATAATTATACACAGTGCACCCACATATATTATGTAAACAAACTTTTATTTTGGATGCGATTAATCGCGATCAATCGTTTGACAGCCCAAAACGACGACTCAAACGCACCATAAAAGTGATGCATATGACTTATATTTCATTATTTCAAGTAACACGACTGAAATTTACATCGCTATTCAATGATAATCCTCCCATGAGCCAAAGCTCCTTTAAAAAACAAAACGCTCACTTCCTCCAAACGCCACGGGTTCTTGCGTCGCAATTGGCTTTATGCACAGCTGCACTACTTCCGCCATCTACTTGTTTATTGGACAAACTGATTAATTCAGGTGTGCCTAACGTAGTCACGACAACAACCTGGATTAATCAGTTTGTCCAATAATGGCAGACAGGAAACAAGGAGCTGGCTGAAGTTCAGGAAGCCAGTCGAAACTCCTCGCATCGTATAGATTCAGAAGACGTCGAATCGCGTTTGTGATACTTGTGTCGTGTGTTTTTGTTGTTTGACAAAAGAGCTTGCGAGTAAGCGGTGACAGATCTTTCATAGTTTATGCCAACAAACCGAGGCGAGCTCTTAAACTACGTCTCTCACACAAGCAAATGAGCACTACGGCGCTTCTCTAAACTCACTCATTCACTAATTCACACACACACACAAGCAAACAGGCCTCATATCCCCGGGATGGTTAAGAAGGGTGACGTCCACAGCCTGAGGAAGACGTGCGGAGCGGGACAGGGGTGTTTTTCTAATGCTCCCCGTGACCACGAGGACTCCAGGGCGACACACAGTGGATGATGTTGGGAATGCGTTCCCGAAGCGTTCGGGTGTCCCTTATTGTCCACTGAGTACAGCACGGCTGGCCAAACGTGTGTCTTGATGTACAATACGGAAAGAGAAGGGGGCTGAGCTTTCGTTAGTTAGTTTTTCTCGGGGCGAGGGGGGAAGTGAGGGTGTCGTGGGGCATGTGCGTGATCGGGATCAGAAGATATCCGGGCAGGAGTCCCAGCTGCCCTGCTCCTTGGCCTCCCAATATCCCCCTGTGTAGATGTGCGTGGGCTCTCCCGTCACGGGGTCGACGCGTCGCTCGAACCACATCGCCTTGTAGTTGTCCTGATGACCGCCTGATCGAACACACGGACATACAAAAGCAAACAGACACTTAATTAAAGACTTGTTGAGTAACTCGCACCCTTTTCTACAGAACAGACGCCTATTAGAAACTATTTCAAGCTTACTAGATATGTTGCGTAAACTATCAGGTCTAAACACCCACGATCACCTAAAATCTCTGATTCAACACATCTCGCACTCTACGCTCACACTACAGGCCGATAAACAGGAGCTAAGGAAAACACATGGTCAATAGAAGAGGAAAAAGTCAGGAGAAGAGGGAAATAAATAGTGGAGGAGTTTAGAGGTGGGCGGTGTGACCGACTAATGGTGTCATTGTTCAAGTTGTACAGTACAATTTGATCTTATAGAAATTGTAGGATATATCATTTTTAATGGACATTGCACAGAACAGAAGTTTATACATAATCATGATATGCTCATTTATGCACAATCCCATAATATACTTTACCAATTAAGAGTACTTCATTATAGAGAATAACTATATGGACAAATATTACATGTAGAATATATGGTAATATTAGTTATATAGTTTATAATATTATTTTTTATAAAAGACAAAAGTATATATATATTTATTTATGCATGTATAAATAAATAAAATATTTTGTGTGTATGTATATATATATATATATATATACACACACACACACTTTTTTCTTTTTTATAAAAACAATTATAATATATTTTACATGTAATATTTGTCTATATACATTGAGTAAAAAAGATAATATATTTTTTTTACTCAAATGCTCTGAAGTACTATTTGTATATTTCTTATTAATTAAATACATTTTAATTAGGGCTGTCAAACGATTAATCAAGATTAATCGCATCCAAAATAAAAGTTTGTGTTTGCATAATATATGCGGGTGTACTGTGTATAATTATTTTATATATATATATATATATATATATATATATATATATATATATATATATATATATATATATATATATATAAACACATGCATGTATATATTTAAGAAATATTTTCATGTGTATATTGTATATAGATTTATATATAATTTATATAATATATAAACATAATTATTTTATATATAAATATTTTTTTTTTCTTAAATATACATGCATGTGTGTGTATTTATATATATATATATATACAAAACAATTATACACAGTTTACATTATGTAAACATAAACTTTTATTTTGGATGTGATTAATCGTTTGACAGCCCTTATTTTAATGTATAATTACTTTTAGATTTTTCCTCCGATTAATCGAAAAACAAATCGATTCTCAAAATAATTTTAAGTTTCTGCCTTAATATATACATATAACTTTTTATATTTTAAATATAATATTTGTCTATATATACACAAATGTAATATAGTTTTGTATTTTTTAATTTATACATACAAATAAAATAAATTCCGTTATATATGCATAAATTAACAGTTATATGAATATAACTACATAAGAATAAGAATATAACATTAATGTTTAACTAAAATAAACATTTTCCCACTCCCGAGTCCTGCGGGATCACACTGCCCAGCTCTAGTGGAGGTGAGAGATGGAGGGGCTGGAGGGGTTTGGGTGGATGTTACTTGCTTTTGACCGGAGCTCCAAAAGGACCCTCCACTAGAGCGAGAAAGAGCAGAACGTGAGACAGCGCTCACCAATAGCCAAAGTCTGACCACACCACAGCCATTTTACAATGTGTGCGAGATGATATGGGTGTGTAATGTGTGCTGTTTTATGAGATAATACAGTTTATCAGTGTATAAAACCTTGTGTTTGTAATAATTAAACGGATCATTTGAATATATTGGTTCTTGTGTTAGCGACAACAAAAAAGAAATATTAGAAATATTGATCATGAATGTTTTTGGGGCCAATTTTTTTTTACAAAACATCAATTTTAAAGAAGTGTATGATCTGACCCCCTTTAAACATGCAGCTCTAACAAACTGCGAAGGATCTGCGTGAACTGTGTGGTACTTGCTTGAGTACGCCGGCGGATGCGAGCCGTGCAGTGTTTCAGCTGAAGTTGAAGATGGAGGGATGCAGGCAAAGAGAAGAGGAGTGAGAGACATGTTAGCATGCACCGGAGGAGTGAACTGAAGAGATGAAGATTAATGGGGAATGAGCTACAACACTGAATGTTGTTTCGGTCTATTCTGCTGCAATGTACGCACTCACACTGCCCTCTAGTGGAAGTTAAAGGAGTAGTTCACTTTTGAAAAAAACTTTTGCTGATAATTTACTCACCCCTATGTCATCCAAGATATCCGTGTCTTTCTTTCTTCAGTCGAAAAGAAATTAAGGTTTTTGGATTTTCTCCATATAATGGACTTCAATGGGAACCAAACGGATCAAGGTCCAAAAGACACTTTCAGTGCAAACTGTTCAAAGGGCTTTAAACGATTCCAGACGATGAATAAGGGTCTTATCAAGCGAAACGATCGCTCATTTATTAAGTAACAAAGTATAAGTTTTATAAGCTCAAATGCTCGCCTTGCTCTGTTCTGTGACTCTCCTGTTCGAAGTCGTTCATCAAAATGAACAATTTTTTTTTCATGTCATTTGGTTCATTCATCGAACGAAACGAACGAATTGACTCAGAAAAAAATTAGAACAGGAGAGTCACGAACGCACATCACAGAACAGAGCAAGGTGAGCGTTTGAGCTTATAAAACTAAAACTTTCTTTATTTTTTTTTTAAATGAGCGATCGCTTCGCTTGATAAGACCCTTATTCATCATCTGGAATCGTTTAAAGCCCTTTGAACAGTTTGCACTGAAACTGTCATTTGGACCTTGAACCGTTTGGTTCCCATTGAAGTCCATTATATGGAGAAAATCCTGGAATGTTTATATCAAAAACCTTAATTTCTTTTTGACTGAAGAAAGAAAGACATGGACATCTTGAATGACGGGGGGTGAGTAAATTATCAGCAAAAGTTTTTTTGAAAAGTGAACTACTCCTTTAAATGTTTGCATCATGGAACCGGTTTCATTATGACCTATTATGCTATTTTATAAAATCTTGATTTTGTTTTTGGGCTCTAGCAGAATAAGTTTTCATGCTTGAATGTTCAAAACACATGTTGCAGCTCCTCCCTTCCCAGTCCGTCAGTAAAGCTCGGTTTAGTTCCTGTCTCTATGAAGCCCCTCCCTCTGGAAAAGCACACTGTGCTCTGATTGGTCAGCTGGAACAGTGTATTGTCATTAATCAAGCACTTCAAGCGTCTTTGGGGAATGTCACGGCCGTTACCATAACCACTAACTCAACCAGGCCTCGCCCCATTTTTTTTTTGCATATGTCTTGAGTGGGAATTATTTAAATGAGGAATATTGTGACGTGTTGAGACTCAAGACTACAATGGAGGCGTTTCAGAGAGTTCAGAAACAGTACGACTGATACAGAGAATAACTTTTCAGACCTACACACCAAACATGTAATAAAGCATAATAAGCCCCTTTAAATATTCATGATGCAAGGAAAGAAACTCAAACAAAACTAAGCAATCGCACTAAGTGCGAAAACAGCCTAAACGACACTACGCAGCTGTGGCTGGTGTTGATTCTGCTACTTGCTTGAGAGCGAAAGATCGGAGGAAGTTTCATCCATGTCAGCTGATGGAGGGATAGACAGACGGAAGATGAATGGATGATAAACGTGAGAAACAGATTGATTAGGGAGAGGGATGGGATGGTACTTGCTTTTGTAAGTGGTCTCAGAGGGCTCACTGGCAATCTCGACTTCTTCAGCTGATCAGAGTTGAGAGACGAGCAGCCGAAAATTAAAAAAGGGGATGCAAATTAAGACAAAAACAACAAAAAAAGAAAGAATACAATGAGTGAATGGCATAATGGAGGCGGGAAGTGCTCCTATTAAAGGAATAGTTCACTCAGAATAAAAATCCTGTCATCACTTACTCACCCTCATGTCGCTTCATACATGTATGACCTCTTCTTTTATACGTGAGAGTACATTTTTTTAAAGAAAAATGTATTAAAAACTAGTTAGTTGTCACTAGTTTTCATTAACAAAAATTTTAATTTTTTTCTATGTTAATTAAAATAAAGCTAACCGAAACTGTAAAAAATAACTTATAATTTCCATATTTCACTTAAGAAGAACTAAATTACAAATAATTTACTAAAATAACCAATTTACTAAATATAACTAAACTAAATAAAATGATCACATAAACCTCAAATAAAAAACTTAATAATAATAAAAAAAAAAACTTACTAAAAAGGAAAATAAAAAAACTTAAAAATAAAACAAAAATAATAAAAAAAACTTACTAAAAAGGAAAATAAAGATAAAAAATATTTGAAATAATATATAAAAATCAAAAACTAATTCAATTCATTATTGATACTAAATAACAAAAATGTTTATATGGAAAATCTCAACGGAAGAGTTGTCACTAGTTTTCATTAACAAAAATATTTAATTTTTTCTATGTTAATTAAAATAAAATAATGCTAACTGAAACTGTAAAAAATAACTTATAATTTCCATCTGTCACTTAGGAAGTACTAAATTACAAATAATTTACTAAAATAACCAATTTATTAAATATAACTAATTAAAATTAACTAAAATGATCAAATAAACCTCAAATAAAAAACTTAAAAACAAAACAAAAATAATAATTAAAAAAAACTTACTTAAAAAGGAAAATAAAGATAAAAAAAAACATTTGAAATAATATATAAAAACCAAAAACTAATTCAATTCATTACTGATACTAAATAACAAAAATGTTTACATGGAAAATCTCCACGGAAGAAAGAAAAAGGTCATACGTATTTGGAACAAGATGACAAAATATTCATCTTTAGGTGAACTACCACTTTAATAATATGCAAAAAAAGCACCATTACAGTGTGTGTTTGTGTGAGATGGGAGAAAATCCAGAAGACGACAATTAACAAGAGAAAAGATACAGGGAAAACGAAGTAGAACAGGAGTACTTGCTTTTTAGTGGTGAGTCAGATATTGAGTCCTCAATGAGAGCTTGAGGGAAAGACAGAGACAGTCACACGGGAGTGAACGAGAGACGCCGAGACGGCGGGAGAAACGTGTGGAAGGACGAATAAAGGGATACGTTACCCCCGTCTGCTGGCTCCTTGCCCTCTTCGGAGGGGCTGGCGGAGCAGTTGGCCTCTCGCTCTCTCTCTCGGCGGACGGTGCGCTGCTTCTCCTCCAGCCGCTGTTTCTCAGCGTTGGCCTCCTCCCAGCGGCCCTGCTCCATCAGACGCTGGTCCGGACGCCTCCTGCTGTCCGTGGGGGCTACGCCCTCCTCTGGCTCGTTCAACGTCAATGCCAGTGTTGAGAAGTAGTACATGTTCTCAGCTCCTTCACTGCATTCATAGTAGAGAGAGAGAGAGAGAGAGAATGGAGGAAAAGGAGAAATTTCAGTTGAATTCAATCATAAATCGATGCACTAAATTCTGCGTCAAGGCTGCAACTACTCACGAATATTAATTAAGCAACGGCAATGTTACTTTGGAAGTCCAGCCATGTATAATAATTAATGTTGGTTAAAGGAATAATGCGTGCTCAAAAGTATTTAGGAGGACCTGTAGACAGAAATGCAGTATAATATACATAGCTATGTTTTCAGTGGCGTATAAGGACCTTATATAATGAACAGTTACGTTTTTACTAGGGCTGTCAAAACGATTAATCGCATCCAAAATAAAAGTTTCTGTTTACATAATATATGTGGGTGCACTGTTTATAATTATTATATATAAATACAAACACATGCTTGTATATATTTAAGAAATATTTTCATGTATATTCTGTATATAGATTTATATATAATTTATATTATATATAAATATAAATATTTTATATATAAATAATATTTTTTTCTTAAATTTACAATGCATGTGTTTTTTATATATATTCAAAATAATTATACACAGTGCCCCCACATATATTATGTAAACAGAAACTTTTATTTTGATATAAGTTTACAATAACAGAGTTTTACTGAATAATAAAGTAATCTATTTTTTTTTTTTAATTTATCTTTGTAAATAAACCTAGTTGCTTAACTGGCTATTCTCTGCCGTCTCAGATGACGACATCTTTTCCTGTTGGGCATCGTAACTTTTGCTGGTTGCAATCTGCAACCTCACCACTAGATGACGCTAAAAATCACACTCTGCACCTTTAAGCACAACTGTTAGGCATAATGTTTAAAAATTGTGTGGTTAGTGTGAGACAATAAAAGTGAACGGGGACATTTTCTTATGGATTTTAAGGCAGAAAGGTAAAGCTTATACTTGTATAAAAGCATTTACATTCATGCAATCAAAACTAGTTTTTCCTTTAAATTTGATTTTGTAATAATAATAAAATAATTCAAAGTATTTATATTTTATTATTTGAAATGTTACTGTTGCAATTCTACTGTGCTGTAAAATTACACAAGAGTCTTAATTTCTAATTTTCTAACCTTGAGAATTGTCTGTATAGACAATTCTCATTACAAATTTGAGTGGAGCAGATTTCAGAAGACTGTGCATTTATGTCTGAATGCAATTTGAAAATTGATATGGAAAATACAGTATATTTTTATTTAAACTTATATAAATAGATAAAAATCACATCCCTAATTATTGTTCTGTTAAATGTGTATAGTATTTGAGCAGTCATGTTTAGGGTTTATGCATTAATGGCACAAAAGTGATTTCACACTAAAATCCACTTAACATTTTTTTTCTTGTTTTTTACATCATGTGGCTATACTTTTAAAAGCACTTAAAGTTTATGAATTTGCACCATCATAAGTGCCTCACTTTTTGTTTCAAGAAAAGTAGGGACAAATGCTGCTGAATGAGCTCAACAGAGCGGTGTTTTAATTGCACGTGTTTGGGAATGTCTTACGGCAGCGGCGTCTTCTTCCACAGCTCTTTGGCTTTGAGAGTCTGATAGACGGTTTTCTGTCGTCCTTCGGCACCGTTCTCCCCGCCTCTGCTGCTCTGCATCACACGAGAGTACTCCATCTTCTCGTCCCACGTCCCAGACAGAACGAAGTGCGCTTTCCCATCTTTATCCGTCACAACCCCCGTGACCTACAGAGAGACGCATTGAACAAGAAGGACGTGAAAGCAGAAATAAAATTAGAGAAGGATGTAACGGGCAAAAAAAAAAAAAAAAAAAAAAAACATGAAAATGTTACAGAGGCTGACGAATGAAAGGGGACTAAACTGACACGTCTGCATTCTGGGAGAACGAAGAGGCTGACTCACCTTTCTGGCCACGTCTCTGGAGAAGTAGCTGTACGGGGCGAATTTGAGATGACAGCGGTCGCCTGTTTTGTGGTTCACAACATCTATTTCTCCTGACTGAATGGAGAGAAAGACAACTGAGCTTATGCATAAAATGAAATGGCACCCTATAGATATTGCAATTTAAGAGCAACATTTATATAATAAAAATGTACATGCACAAAAAAACAACCCAAAAAAAAAAAAAAAAACGGGTAGCCAGTGGCTGAAAATGATGATTTATGTACATAATCATTATCCACTGACAAAACCATCAGTTGATGTTGTAACAGACATACAAACCAGCCTGGCGGTCACAGAATATGAAAATATATAATGCATAAATAAGTAGACTGTGTTCCCAACCTGATCTATCCAGAGTTTCCCGACGATTATATTGTGAACTGTGGTTGTGACTTTCTTCCAGCTGTAGTGATGGCTACTCTTCTCAAAGATGCAATGAATAGAACCTGGAGAAACATACGAGCAATTCAAAACAAGCTCACCAACTCTCACAACCACAAGACATTCAAATATCCATCTTTTCAAATGCACTTGTGTCCCAAATGGCACACTATAGTGTATACATTTTATATGGTTATTTTGTCATTAGAGCCAAACCGATATATCGGGAGGCCGATATTACGCATTTTCCAAACTACCAGTATCGGCAGTTATAATGGCCGATAAATGAACATTTCAAAAATAAAATAAAAACGGACGAAACACGCTTGAAACATGTCATGCGTGTTGGAGTTGTATAGTTTGTCCACCAGAGGGCACTCTACACCGTCCCTGTTGACAACACTCGTTGAGTTGGTCACGAGATGTACATTGCTTGAATAACAAATAAAAGAACATCCGGATCAGTTCTCTTAACTCAAATAAGCATGACAAAATTTGACTATCATGTCCAGTTTTGGTGCTGTTAAATAAGCCGAGAGTGAAGCGGAATTAGCTAGCAATAATTACGTTACGTTGTTACAGTGTAGTTGACTGACTGTGCTTTTAACTTCTGACAATGTGACTGAAGTATTTCTTTAATAGCGCGTGACAGTTATAGCAATGAGACGTATCATCTCTCCCTTGGCCTGTTATATTGAAAATGTATGTTTTATAATTTGCAGTATGACGTTATCCATTGCTAAATTATGGCTCATTATAGACGAGCTAACCACAAAGCTAGCTAATGCCACTATCATCGGTCTGTTCTATTGTGACAATAAATGAAAAAGCTTATTTTTAAAATGCATTATCATATTATTTTAGTTAAAACTCATAAATAATGACAAATAACTAATGTTAGGGAAATCTGTTAATGTTCTGTTGTGCGTTTCCGGAAAAAAAAAAAAAAATAATAATAATATTAAAAAAAAAAAAAAAGAAGAAGGAAAAAAAAATCGGATTTTAAAATCAACAAATATTTGTATCGGTATCAGCCTTCAAAATCCTTTATCGGTCGGGCTCATTCATCGTCAGCCTCTGCTTCATAATTAAAGCTGCGATTGTTGAGTGCATAAAAGTGTCCAACGTTTATTACTTTTAATGCCCTTAATTTTGGCTAATTTCATTTACTACCTTTTAATAGTTTTTACAACCCCACAAACACCCTGTTATAAAATGTTTGTTTTTAAGACAAAAGAACTAGTGAGAAAAACTCTTCCCTGTTAAACGAAACCTGATATGCAACTTTAAAACGTGAACATGGTGATAAGGTTTAAAACAGCACAAATAGTTACCCAGGGGCATGATGGAGAGATATTTGCCCCTGAACTTGCTGGCCAGGGCAATCTCCTGTCTCAGGGTCCAGCCTCGCTCGGAGATTGCATGATGAGCCGCAGCCGGAGGGTGATGGCTTACCTGAGGGGAGAAGAACGAATTAGGTTTCAAACACACAACTCGCTTCATTTCAGTAGTCTCAGGATATAAACAAAGGCTGATATCCCCTCACCTGCTCACAGAGGGATCTGTAGCCACACTCCTGGGCACGGTCCAGCTCGAACGTCTCTCCCAGCAGAGGGTTGAAGGGTTTGCCCGTGCGGTGAACCGTAGTCGAGTATGAGGAAACGGTGAAAGCTGCCACGTAGCACATCTGCTCCAGAGAGTTTTGGCACTTGGCCGCCCGGTCCAGCAGTTCGTAGTACTCGAGGTCCTCTGAGAGACGCTGCAGCATGGACAGGGGCTCGTTGAAGTTCACCTGGGAAAAGAGGGATGCGTTAGAAGCACTGCCGTGAATCTGGGCCGTTCGGGGTTCTCATAAAGACGGCGATGAGCGTACAGGCATTGGGATTTTGGAGAGTTCTTTTCCGATACAGTTCTTCATGATGCTCCACAGATTGAGAGAGTAATTCGGTTTATCCGGGATTCGGGTCCGTCTCTTCCTCATAGGCACCACCTCCTGGGACTGAGGAGACTCGGGATTGGATGCCACCGACTGCTCGTCTAGCTGTGAGAGATGGAAAAAAAAACGGTTTAAACATAAACTTCGGATGTCAAAGGCTACTTTGTCTCTATGCAAATATTAGCATATTGCATAAAAAAAGTTGGATGGAAACACCAAAATGTGCATAAATTAAAAAAATGCATGCACTCAATTGAGGTGGATTTTTTTTTATCCGATAAGACGTCGTGTATGGAAACACATTTACCGAATAAACCCACGTGACTTTGCACGCGAACAGGGATGCACTAAATTAGTTATTGAGAATGTAAATATTGAATGTGTCTCCGAAATCCAATTTTTGGGAGTTATCCTAAATAGCAAAGATAGCTGGAAGCCTCATATTGAGCATAATAAGTAAAGTTAGTAAAAATATTGGTTTTCCTTATAATGTTTAACACATATTATAGCTTCTATATATAACCTTAATTGTTCCATATTTAACATAATGTATCGTTTAAGTGTGGGGTAATGCGTCCAGAAAGACTGTTCTTATTTCAGAAGAAAGCGATAAGAATTGTGACTTCTCAAGGTTTACGAGACCACACAAACAAACTGTTTATATAATTGCAGATCTTGAAATTAAAAGAGTTACTACAAATTATGTGGAGAGTGAAAAATAATAATTTGGTGCCAGTACATATTCAAAACAAATTCATGCTAATCACAGACAGTAACAACAGAAGAAAAGGTAATTGCTGTGTACATTATTCACACACGCTATATCGGCCACCATATCGGTATCAGCCGATATTTGTTCATTTTTATATTATTGGTATCAGCCCGATAATACAATTTGGCTGATATATTAAAGCTGATAAATAAAGAATTATTTCCTTCAACACTTGACACACTTAAGATGCACACTGTTCAACATGACTGATCTTAATTGCTTGAAATACGATTGGAATCAAAAAGGAAAATATAGTTAAGTGCAAAATGTGCTGTCATATCGGCTACATGAAATTAAAATAAGAACATTATAATTGTGTGATTGGGAAATGGATTTTAATTGTGAGACTTTTGTTTTTGCAATCAGGCTGTTAAAAATAATTTTAAAAATGGATTTAGATTTATCGGCCGATATATCGGTTTTCAAATATAAAGAATTATCAGTTATCGGTATCGGCCAAAATGTTCATGTTTGTGCATCCCTACTAAAATGTATAAAAAAAATGTTCTTAGAAAATACAAAGGCAGTGAAGCATAAGAACCAATGTTTGACAAATTTGAAATCATTAATTATTTTGACGTGAAGTAATATTGTACCTCGATAGAGAAAAAAAAATAAAACGGCGAGCCATCTGTTTTGTGTCAGCTAAGATTATTGAAAAAAAAGGCATGAATTTATAAGACTAGGTCTTCCTCATGCTCCTATTCAGCATTGAATGTTATTATTTTGTTGTTCATGTGATTAATATTGTGTCTGTAAGAACTTAGAGAGGACGCGATTGGATAACTGGACTAATCAGTGGACCCATTTCATTGCACAGTATCTCAAATGTTGCCAAATTCCATCATCAAAATGATTTAGTATAATTACCTGCCAGAACCGTCTCACGTGATTGCGTTCCTAAAACATCATGCGTCCGCCTCCGAACGCTAGATAACGTCTGCGCGCTTTGAGGTGCTACTCATTTATGACATACGATAAAGGAGCCACGATGGCTTCCCTAACTGCAGCAACCTCCGTTTTTACTACAGATATTATTTTCCCAGGAAGTGAAGATTTTTTTTTCTGTTGAACACATGGGACGGAAATGGTGCTTTATTTGCAAATGTTTGCACTAGGTTTGAAATCTATCTAGACTGCACATGAAATCGAATTTGGTTCACATACATAAACATCATAACGCCTTACCGACGCCGTCCCGTCGTCCATTCCCATCTCGCTACTGATTCCGCTGACGTTGCTGCCAGATCTCCTGAGAGAAATGGAAAGAGTGTATGAGAGAGCCAGAGTGTGTGAGAGAGAGGAGGAAAGGAAAGGGAAGGGAAGGGAAGGCATAGGACACACACTTAGGTCAAGTAACACTTATATGAGAAGCGAGTTAAGGGACAGAGAGGGATGAGAGTAAATGACAGGAGCGGGGGAGTAAATAAAGACCTGTGATATTTAGGGTCTGCTGGAACGGTGATAAACTCTTGAACGTCCTCGCACGCGTCAAAGAACTCGTTCTCGTCGTCCTCGTCACTGGCGTCGCCCTTTACTGGAGCTGAGCCTACAGGATGGATAATAAGAATAATATATTTAGGAAATCTCTATATCATATCCAAATGTATAGCTATGAGTGTTAAGAGTTTTCAAGGATTTCATTATTCTGAGTGAAATACTCAATACTGCAAGCAAAGGTTACATTGAAATGTTTAATTGGCTAATATGCATTTTAATCATTCCTAATTGTGAATTATTAAATGTAAAAAATAGGGCTGTGCAAAGATTAATTGCGATTAATCGCATCCAAAATACAAGTTTGTGTTTACATAATATATGTTTGTGTGCTCTGTGCTGTGTATAATTATTTTGTATATATAAATACATATGCATGCATGTATACATTTTTAAATTTTTTGCATGTAAATACTGTATATAAATATATATATATATATATATATATATATATATATATATAAAAATACATAATTTATATTATATATAAATATTTTATTTATGAATAACTCATTTTTTAAATATATACATACATGTGTGTATATTTTATATATACAAAATAATTATACACAGCACACACATATATATTACGTAAACACAAACTTTTATTTTGGATGCGATTAATCGCAATTAATCTTTGCAAAAAAATTAAAAAACTGATTAAATGACTGATTAAAAACTGATTAAACTGATTTGTATCGCCCAAATATTCAGTTATTAAAATGTTTTAGTAAAATACACTACCGTATCTTACCAAAAGATTGGTGTCAGTAAAATCTTTTTCTAAAGGAATCGTTTATTGATTATGTCAAAGATTTGTATTTAACAGATGACAATGACTGTTGCAGTGTACAGTGATGGCTTTCTGATAGGCATTGTGGTTGTTTGTCGTGTTTGTGTATGCACAAAACTTAAAAAAAAAAAAAAAAGGAATCAATATTTTTATTCAGCAAGGATGTCTTAAATTGATCAAATGCGACAGAACAGACATTTAAAATGTTAAAAAAAGATTTATACTTCAAATAAATGCTGTTCTTTTGAACTTTCTATTCATCAAATAATATTAATAGTTTCCACAGAAATATTAACTATTTTCAACATTGATAATCATCATAAATGTTTCTTGAGCATCAAAACCTTGTATTAGAATGATGCGAAAAACTCAGGTTTGATCACAGGAATAAATTACATATTAAAAATTCATTTTAAATATTTGTGTAAAAATTTTACTGTATTTTTGATCAAATAAAAACAGCCTGGGTGAGGAGAAGAGAAACAACTGACCCAAACGTCTGAGCGGCAGTGCGTGTTTAGGTAAATATTGCTGTTAATTACCATATAGTTCATATATATATATATATATATATATTATAGATGTTATAATAATATATATAAACACACACATATATATATATATATATATATATATATATATAGAAACATATATATATACATATACATATACAAAAGATTCAATATTAATCTTCCACGTGTTCATTTACTGAAAACGCTGTGTGTTGTGAGGCTAACTCAAACTGACTTGTGACTCAATCTGACTGATTTATTCAAAAGGATTTGCTCATAAGGTCATTCGTTTGGAGTCAGACATCACTAGTTGTGTGCAACTAGTGAAGACAATGGAGTATTAAGCTGTGTTTATATATTACTCTCTATATTATTTTGTGGCACCCAGTCTGTACCTTTGCTGTCTATGGCAGGGTTGCTCTGGGAAGGAGGCAGAACAGTCGCTCCTCTGAAGGCTCTCTCCAGATGGTTGTGTTGTTTGGCGAGCTGCTCCAGTGTTTCCTCCAGTCGGACTCTCTGCTCTCTCTCGGCCTGCAGGGCTTTCTGCCAACGCTTGCTGTGAGCCTGAGCCAACGATAGGAAGTCCCGGCAGGCCTGCGTATCAGATTGTTAGAGAACCGTTAAGAATACATTTCACAGAGTGGTTTCTGTGTGTGAAACGGATAACCACAAAGCAAATTCGCTAAAGCACTGGTTGCCTTACGTTGATCATGGCGTTGGAGGTGATGCGGAAGAGCGTGGCTCGCTCCGTCACCTGCCGGATCTTTTCACTCGTCTGTCCTTCCAACCGAACGCCCTCCAGCTCAGACAAGGACCTGACGGAAAACATATGAATCAGCTTATTGAATGTCACATAGTCACTTTATGAGCACAAAGGCCCCAAAAAAAGAAAATTTATGTACCATTACAAAAAAGTTCATTTAAATTATTACTAGAATATAAAATTAAAACATTTTCTCTGGCCACAATTTTGACATTGATACCATGGGGAAAACTGCCATATAGATATTATTAATATTATCTCATAATTTGGCAAAAGGTGTATTAGGCCGCTGTCACTTTAAGACCTGACCCACAGATCCATGACACTGTTACACATGCATTTTCTTTCTCAACGGTTTATGTTCACTTAAAACATGACTGTGTTTACGTGAATACTCGCCAAGACAAAACCAGCATTTTGACATTGGTTTGTGTGTATTTGACTGTTTAACACAATAAGCAGAGAAAAAATAACTATTTAGCACTGAGAGGCGTCTTTATTTATAGGCGCCGTTACACCCCTAATATACACTACCGGTCAAAAGTTTTAGAGCAGGAAGATTTTTTATGTTTTTAAATGAAGTCTCTTCTGCTCACCAAGGCTGCTTTATTTGATGAAAAAAAAATGACAAACAGTAATTTAAAATGACTGTTTTCTATTTTAATATATTTTAAAATGTAATTTGAAAGCTGAATTTTGAACATCATTACAGTTGCTGATTACACATCAGTTTTCAGTGTCACACGATCCTTAAGAAATCATTCTAATATGCTGATTTTATGCTCAAAAAACATAAATTATTATTTTCAATGTTGAAAACAGTCGTGTACCATTTTTTTCTCCCCAAAATTCTATGATGAATAGAAAGTTCAAAAGAACAGCATTTATTTAAAATATAATCTTTTCTAACATTATAAATGTCTGTCCTGTAACTTTTGATCAATTTAACTCATCCTTGATGAATAAAAGTATTTTCTAATTTCTGTCCCTCAAAAATAAAAAATAAATTCTTCCTGACCCCAAACTTTTGAATGGTAGTGATTAATGTTACAAAAGCTTTCCACTTCAGATCAACTTTCTATTCATCAAAAAATCCTGAAATAAAAATGTAAGAAAAACTGTTTTCAACATGGATAACAATCATAATTGTTTCTTGAGCATCATATTATAATAATTTCTGTAGGATCATGCGACACTGAAGACTGGAGTTATGATGCTGTAAATTCAGCTTTGATCACAGGATAATAAATTACACTTCACTATATATTCACATAGAAAACCGCTGTTTAAAACTGTAAAAATATTTCACAATATTACTGTTTTTTTTGTATTTTTTATCAAATAATTGCAGCCTTGGTGAGCAGAAGAGACTTCTTTTAAAAACATAAAAAAATCTTACCGATCTAAAACTTTATGTATGTATGTATATATATACATATATATATATATATATATATATATATATATATATATATATATATGTGTGTGTCAATGTATTTGCATGTTATGTACGTGAATAATCGTCAAGTGTTCAAACTGGTAGAGAAAGACTGACCGCTGAAGCGCAGAGCCGTGTTTGGCGATGAGGTCATTGCACGTGCTCAGATCCTCCACTTTGCTACCCAGGGTCCGGAGCGTGGACTGCACCTCCGAGTTTCGTGATCCTCCACCCTGTCCCGCCGCAGGAGGACTGGACTCGTCTCCGGAATCATCTACAGAGAATGATGAAGAACAAGAAAAAACTGTGAAACGCCTTCCGCCGCAAACTGTATTGAGTGTGCAGTGTTGAGCTATTGCATTCCCAGTGTTCGTGAGGGGCGTGACTGACCTGATTCGGCCTGCATGCGGAAAGCTTTGGCTTTGGCCAGCTCCAGTGCCGTGATCCACCGCTGCCGCTCCACCTCTGAGCTGGCCTTCAGGTGATACGTCTGCGTGCCGCCATTAGAGATGACGAAATTGCACGAGTCCTCCACCATGATATTGGCTGTGGCCAGGTTTATGGTGCCCCGACACGTGTGACCCATCTCCGCCTGGGTCCTGGAAGAGCAAAAAGGGTGGAGATGAGATGTTATGTTCAAGATGAAACACTTTACATGATGTTCCGGCGGCCCCAGGGATGCCAGAATAAGACTAAATGTGTTTCCGACTTGATAATGATACTCAAAAGTCTGGTTCTGCGAGGTTAGAGGATCATTCATGAGGCTCTTTTAAAACTCTGCCAGCAAAAACTTGAACAAAAGCCCCCTGACAGCTGTTTTTCGGCATCTGATGTAATATTCATGAATCCGCACCGAAAGGCAAGCATTCGAGAAATGGCTTCTTTTACTCCCGAGCGTTTATGTGACAGAAGATACGTTACCACTGTAAAATCTATTTTTTATATATATATTTTATTTGACAAATGCATAAAACATTGCTTTATATGAATACAAAGTAGATGCCACGCATACAGGTTTCTAGCCATGACTAATTTGCAACCCCTGACCCTGATTAGGCTTTTAAAATATAAAACAGAAATTACATTGAGTACAATGAGTATTGAATGTAAGATATATAACCATTAAAAAACAAACAACAAATACATTCTATCTGATAGATAGATTGAAAAAGAGCCCCGTGATCTCAAATATTCGGAAAAATTTGAGACATGAATCAATAAGACAAATAAATCAAATGAGAAACCACAGTACGATATAAAACTCATTGATTACAAATACAAAATGCTATATATTGCACGTTTACTGCGAAATATTCAATAAACTAAATTCATATTCATAATGAAATAAGTTGTTTGCTTAAAAATACAAAAATAAAAGCCAATTCAAAACTGTAATAAACACTATAATAGTATATAAGTATATCCTAAAATAACACTGTTGTAGTAATCCTGAAAAGCAGCACCAAATATATGACGTATAAATAAAGTTTCCATCTTTAACTGTAATTTGCCAACACTGATGAATCACCAGTTCTCAGGATTTTCCATGCTCAGCAGGAACAAATGAGACGAGAACAGTTTGGACGGTCCACGACATGGCACAAGAGCGATGCCAGGCGATTTAACAGAGGCACAAGAGTCCAGAGTCTGTGAAACTGAAATCTCTCACTCGCTCAGTACATTTCCTGATCTCACTCACACAATAAGAAACTGCAGTGCTGAAATCAAGCCTTAAGTAGAGCGTGTGATCCTCCTAAACAGAGATGACCTGTTAAGACGCTCATGTGACCCAAACTCACTCAGCCAATCAAAGTGGTCATGTGGCGGTGGAAAACACAATGTGTGCTTGAGCCTTTTATTTACACTGTAATGCTACAGTCAGACTCTCCACACGTTGACTCATGGTGATTCGTGTATTTAAGAGTTGTGTAGTCGTTGCACATCACAAAGAACAATTTCTAGCTGAGTAGTGCATAGCTATAAAAATGAATATTTACTATAGAAATCAGAACCTGATGTTGGAGACGGTGCTTAATAATGCCCTGAAATAAATTATTTTGGTAAGTGTATTACACCAAATGATTGGGAAGCTTCCACTATATTCTGAAAGCCAAGTTATTTTGTTCAAATATTTTATATTTTATGACATCACACACAGTTTATAATGCACTTTTGGTTGCATCAGAAGAACATCTGCTATATTAGGGAAGGAAAATATTTAGGTTCTTATTGAACGACAGACAAAATCAGTTTCAATTTAAATTCTGTATTTAAATTCAATGCACATGTAACAGATTGTGTGGCGAACATTTAAATTCAACATTTCTATAGAGTGTAAAATGCCCTTTAACTGCTTAAATACACATTTCACACTGGAAGTATTTGAGATTTATCAAAATAGTACTACATTAAAAAAAAATTGCATGGTTTTTATTACATACACACTACCGTTCAAAAGATTGTGGTTGGTAAGATTTTTAAATGAATTTTTAGCATCCCCCTTACTCAAGTGTCACATGATCTAAATATGATGATTTCCTACTCAAGAAACTTCTATTATCAATCATTTTTGTGGAAACTGTTATTCGGGATTCTTTGATGAATAAAAAGTTCAGAGGAACAGCATTATAAATATCTTTACTGTTAAGTTTAATCAATTTAATGCGTTCCAGCTGAATAAACGTAATAATAATAATAGGGCTGTCAAACAATTAATCGCATCCAAAATAAAAGTTTGTGTTGTGTATGTGGGTGCACTGTGTATAATTATATATATATATATATATAAAAATACACACACATGCATGAATATTTAAGAAAAAAATATTATTTATATATAAAATATTTATATTATTTATATATAATAGTTATAATATTTATATAATAATAATTATATTATTTATACATAATAGAAATTATATATATAAATCTGTATACAGTATATACATGGAAATATTTCTTAAATATATACAAGCATGTGTCTGTGTGAGTGTATATATATATATATTATATTAATTATATTAACACAGTGAACCCACATATATTATGTAAACACAAACTTTTATTTTGGATGCGATTAAACGCGATTAATCGTTTGACACCCCTAAATAATAATACTACATTTTATTTGTAATATTTTACATTTAAGCAAAATCCCAAAGTGCTACAGTTTAAAAGAAAAAGGAGATATTTTTTAAATCATCCAAAATCTCTACTAAAAAGGTGAATTTAAGTGTTTAAAAGCATCCACAGTCCAAAAGCAAAAGTACTCATTTGTTTCTTTAAAAAAAAGGCCTTTCCATTCACAAAAGCATCATAGTTGTGCTGCATCAGGGTCCTGTTAGAATATCAAATGTCTGATACTTCACCATATATCTGTGCCTGCAGTGAACATCAGCTATTTGTGAAATTGGATGATTCAGCGACACACGCAGCACTGTCAGCTCGATCTCAATGAAGCGCTAATGTAAATCAGACCTTTTTATTTGCTTTGGCGTGGCTTTAACACAGCATTCATGTAATGACATTTACATTTCCGTATTTATGAGCAAATACAACATGAAAAAAGAAAGCAAAAATAGTGATCATACGCTCATTAGTCAACTATAGAGGTATTGGACTTGTTATGTCACGGTCAGAGATACACATCAGACCATGAGGGTGGATTTTAACGAATGTGTTATCCTCTCATCTCAAACTGTTGAGCAAACAGTGAGGATCGCACGAGCAAACAGAAACACACGCAGGCGCTCCTGCATGCTCACATGAAGTATTAATAATTGACAAAGACCAATGAGATGAATGCAGCTTCACCATTAGATCGACTCAAATCTAATTACGTACAACGGCATCATCTTACAGGCATAGAGGAAAGGGTGTTTGGGCTGTTTAGCATCCACAAGTCCAATCGCTTCCAAGTTGTATGACTTGAGATATCATCAATTTAGCATGGACGGGTTGCGTGCATAATCCTAAAGAGGACCTATTATGCTTTTTTTCATGTTCAACTTTCTTTAGCACATTTTTTTCACTCAGACAGGAGTGAGTCTCGGTTTCTGAACTCTTTATTGTAGTCTTGAGTTTTCTTTCGGGAACAAACACGTCACAATATTCTTCATTTAAATAATTCCCGCTCAAGACATAAGCAAATAAAGGGGCGTGGTCTGGTTGACTTGAGAGGTTGACCAATCACAACACACTGGACCAGATGACCAATCAGAGCACAGGGTACTTTTTAGAGGGAGGGGCTTCATGGAGACAGGAACTAAACTGAGTGTTACCAGAGATGGTCTAATATTTATATTACAAGAACACCTTGCTCTGTTCTGTGATGCGTGTTCGTGACTCTCCTTTTCGAACTCGTTCATCAAAATCAATCTTTTTTTCAAGTTTTTTCATTCATTTCGTTTGTTGAATTAACCAAATGACTCGAAAAAAGATTCGTTCATTTTGATGGATGAGTTCGAACAGGAGAGTCACAAACGCACATCACAGAACAGAGCAAGGTGAGCATTTGTACTTGTAAAACTTAAGCATTTTCATTTATTTTTTAAATGAGCGATCGTTTCGTTAGATAAGCCCCTTATTCATCATCTGGTGTCGTTTAAAGCCCTTTGAAGCTGCACTGAAACTCTCATTTGGACCTTGAACCATTTGGTTCCCATTGAAGTCCATTATATGGAGAAAAATCTTGGAATGTTTTCAACAAAATCCTTAATTTCTTCTTGTGGCAACGCCACAGCCGAGTGTTAGCATTAACCGTTAAACTTTTTTGGCTAAAGTTTGCAGGCTTGCCTTCTCATGGCTTTGGCGTTACTGGCAGACTGGGAAAGAGGAGCTGCAACAATGTCAAATGTGTGATCATTCAACCATGAAAACCTATTCAAGTAGAGAAAAAAATTCAAGGCGTTGTAAAAGGTCACATTAGGTCCTCCATAATATTCAGGGTCAGAGGTTGCCATAGCCAGAAAATCAAGTAATTTCGCTATCTAAATCTTTACACCTTATCAGATATTGGTGAAAGGCCAAAGAACACTTGACAGCATCACAAAGG
Organism: Cyprinella venusta; assembly: GCA_038021265.1. NCBI lineage: Eukaryota > Metazoa > Chordata > Actinopteri > Cypriniformes > Leuciscidae > Cyprinella > Cyprinella venusta. Next base: position 4,154,600 of record CM075866.1, on the reverse strand, counting down.
GTTCGTTAGGACATCAGACGTTCCTATCAGAGACCTGTTGTCTGACGGAAGCGAAACCTGATTACAAAAAACATGCTTTCTAGAGTTTGATAAATCAACAACATGTCCCAAACTCACCTGTAGTAAGACAGCAAGCCATTGCTCAGGACGAACCATCGCCTTTGGTATCCCTTGATGTAATTAGTCCATTTGAAGAGCCAGCCTTTATATGTGTCTCCAGGAGCCGGGACGGGTGCTTTGGGCTCCGACATCACGACAGCCCGTGGCTTCACAGTGTCTGACAGGGGTCTGGTTTTGAACACAAAGGGTTAAACGAGTTAGTTTACACAAATGCCTGCTGTGTGATTCACACCAAGATGGACAAACTCCCTGCCTTTCACTATCCCAGGGCACCTGAAATGTTTACATACACACCCAAGTTGTGTTGTTCCCCGCCTAGACAGCATTAGCGTGCTGCCTAAAGGGTTCTGTGTGGGTTGACAGCACCCTAAGTTTTGAAACAACCCAAATCTCGCTAAATAACGTGTTATACTTAGTGGATATCATGTCAGTGAGCTCGTTTCGCCTACGTGTCACTCAGTGAACCTACTTCATTTCATGTACAGACACGAATTAATACAAAACCGATTAAACAACAGTGTTTATGAGCGTAACACATAACACAAACATATCTCGGGCTAGTTTAAACTTTGTTTAGATAAACGAGGCCTGTGTGTAGGAGTCATTCACACAAAACTACGAGTCCAAATGACCTTAACACGACAAAGTTTATTAACACCGCTATGAAATACTAAACAAACACTCTTAATGTTTTAATAAAAACCCAGTTACGTATAAGCATATGCCTAATTTAAACGTAAAATGACTTTGACGGCTAATTCTGCTAACGGCTAATAAAACTGACGCGCTATCGCGAGACATGGACGAGTACAGTCAAAAACACAAATATATCCGTAAATTAAGCACTTACGTGACGATAAATCATCTATAAACCGCTCAAATGCGCGTTTACCCTCTAAAAGACCTGTAGTAATGTTTGCGTGCGGGGGGATGTGTGTTAAAACTGAAGCTAACTAGCCTGTGCTAACCTTCAAGCCCTGTATAATGAGAGAAATCCCGTCAATTAAAGCAAAACATCAGATGAAACCTCCGGACAACAACAGAAAACACCACGATAAGACAGGGAAATATGAGATGGCCGGTGTTGACATGATTTAAAGTGTGTTAGAGCAGGCCAGCTCTTACCTGATCTCTCAATGATCCCCTCTGAAGAAGGAAGTCAGTGACATGAGAAGATCACAGGAGTGTGTTACTCACTCACACACACACAAAACTCGCCTTAAAGTCACATTATCGCATCCTTTGCAGTTCACAGAACACAGACACAGTCCTGATTCTGGGAAAAGTGATTTGACTTACTCGTTAAGGACATTTTAACTGAGACTGGTTTGATTTTAATGAGTAAATGTGATAAAATAGTAGCCTAAGCCTAATAATAAAGTGATTTTTCAAGAAGATGATTGTGGTACTTTAAGTGTTCGAGTTCATTGTCTTGATGAAAAGGTGACATCCTCCTGAGACCCAGGATTTTAATTCAGTGAGTTTTACATTGTTTAATTAGAGCATAAGAAGCAAATGGAGGGGAAAGCATTTTTGAGAAAAAAAAGTTTTATTCATATGTTTAGCTATATGTGTAGTAGACAACAGGACTCAGGAATTAAACAGGAATTAAAAAAGACATGAAATGACATAGGCAAAAACATTGGCAATTTCCATTCACCAATCAATGTTCAGGTTTCAGGATTTTTTTAAACCAAACTACAAAGATGGTTTTCAACTATGTTATGAAAGACACAATGGAATGAATTGATATATACCATTTTACTCTATGTAATATGTGAGTAAAATACATACACTGTATCTAATTTGCATATTAAAATGTTCTTGGCCCAAAATGTTATGAAAAAAGAACATTACATGACACATAAAACTGTGACGTGTAAAAAAAAGTCTATTCCTGGTCCCGTGATGAAAACACAAGTGTTCAATAGACACCTACATGTATTATTCATAATAATAACAGGAACAGTTCTTCCAAGTAATTTAGTTAATTACCAAAACAACGTAGCCCGTTCGTTTTCTCACACAAACCGCTCATTTCGTGTCTTAGGCCATCAATGTGTACTTACATTTACGAGTCATTAAATCATGTTTAATTTGGACTTCTCTGTGCATGCTCTTTGAGGTGGTGACCATAGACCTCCATTATATGACTGACAGACAGGAACGGTTTGACCTAAAAATATCAAAATTAAAAAAATACTGCGGCAACAAAGACACCTACATCTTAGATGCCCTTGAGGTAAGCTAAAACATACCAAAAATTAATTTCAAAGTGAACTATCCCTTTAACAATGTGATATTCATTCAAAAGCAGAAATTACATTCTTGTACACTCTGTCCCAAAAGTGCATTAAAATAATACAGTCATAGAAAAAAATAAATAAAAACGTTTCTTAGATACAAACCTGGTGAGTTAACTTAAGTTACAACTGTATAATTAAAGCAATGACCTTATATATTTCATTAATCATTTGGTTTCAGTCATCTTGTTTTGACTGCCCATGGTGAATGCAAATTTAGGAACAAAAAAAGCAGTGTTGCCTAAAATGTTATGGCGAAAACCTGTTAAATGTAAGATGTTTTATGTATATTATATACTGAATTATATAACATTATTTGTTTTGGTTTAGTTAAGGATATTTGTCCACAAACTCACACAAACTCTTTCTTCTTGCCCATGGTGATGTGAGGTCACTGCGCCTTTCGACCGGTAGGTGTCAGTATGCGCGCGTCCGCCTGCGTGCGCGTGTTTGTTGATGTCCACGAATAAGAGTGTGTGCGTCATGCGCTGCAGTTCCCAGTGTTTTGTTTTGTTTTCACACATAAAACTTTCTGTTGTAGATAGCATACAAAACACGAGCAGCAGGGTAAGTGATGAATATATGTGGCGTTTAGACAAGCATTTTAGACCGAGAATGCTGTAAATTCACAAATCAGCCACATTATAGTACGTTTTAGTAATATCTAAATGTTTTCAGGGAGATGCCAGTGTGTTTACTTGAACGTGAAGATGATTCACACCATAAACCCATTCAGCTTCATCACCAACAAGCTGTGACTTTGGGTCGAGGACCAGAAACTAAAATAAAAGACAAAAAGTGCTCAAGAGAACAAGGTTGGTAAAGCCAGTGGAGGATGCATATGGCAAGCCGTTTTGACTTAGTCTTTCACAGGATGTGAATTTGTGAGAACAATAATTCAATTAATTTTTAATTCTTAATATCAGGAATTCTACTAGTAACAATGGCATTTTTTGTATAAAATGCTAATTCTTGATAACATCAATGACGTAATCACTCGCAATAGCATTCATTAACTGTTACATTTCTATAATTCTTGATATCTGTAATTGCTACTAAAATTTTTTTCCTTTTCTGACATCATGAATTTGATTATTACTAGTAAGAAAGCCATTTTAAATATCAGAAATGCATTTTCAGAAATCAGACATAACAAATGAACTTGAAATACATTTACAGATATCAAGAAGTAACATTTGAACTGGCGAAAATTAATTATTGATGTCAAAAATGCACATTTTTACTATGAAGAATGATATTTTAAAGAAATAAATTCTTGATATCAACAATTGAATTTGAATGGCAGCCTATAGTGACATTTAAGTAGTGAAAATACATGTATAGATATCAAGAATAATAGTTTTTACATTAAGAATTTGTACTTCTGTGATTGTTGGCATCAAGACTTAAGTGTTGCTGTCAAGAATGCATATCCTGAGAACAAATAAATGTCTAAACGGCTTGCCATAGATGCAGGCTTTCTTCATTTTATATATATATATATTTTTTTTTTTTTGCAGTTGAATTGAGAGCTGATTGCAACAGAGGATTTATCTCAGTTAAACAGGTATGCTGGAATATTATAATATTAGAGAAATATGTAATAAATAACAGTATAATAATGGATATTATAAATATAATAATGCATGTTTGACCCACTCAACAGTTGGGTGTGAATCCTACATATGTGGACAATGTGGCCGTGGGCAAAGGGAATCAGGTACAGAGTGTCATCAAAGTATCCAGCAAACTCGCTCTGTCCATAAATGCCCTGTTCTGTTGTAATTGAGGCTGTATTGCACAGGTTGCTGCTCTTAACATCCTACAAACCACATGTCGCCCACCTCTACAACCAGGTGACCATAAAGCCGGGCCAGAGACTTTACATGGTCAACCAGCTGTATCCATATACTGTGAGGTTCACTGAGGAGACGCTCACAGCCAGATCCGCTGCGGAGGGGAGCAACGCCTCCAAAAGATCCCATCGGATGAGCTCTGAGGGCAACGGAGAGAAGATCAAGAGTCCTGCGAATACTACACCATCATCCGACGGTTCACCCCCAGCCAAAAAGACACCGCCGCCCGGACCTGATAAACCAGTGCGTTTCTTTTGCAAGTTTTCACGAGTAAATGTGATTAAAATAATAGCCTAATAAAGCTGCCCGAGTTACTGATTTTGCAATAAAATTAAAAAATGATATATTTTACACTTGTACAAACATATTAGGCAGTAGTTTTATATTGTACTGCCACTTTTTATTGTTAAGCCAAGTAAGCCAAGTTTCCGAGCTGGTTGGAGAAACGGTTTAGTGAAGTGTTTTGTTTTTTTTCCCCACTAAAACACTGCAAACATTCTCGTTTTTTTTTTTCAGGAATCTGCTGGCCACTGGAGCCAAGGGCTTAAAGTGTCAATGCAGGACCCCAAGATGCAGGCATGAGTTGTTCATTTCTATTGAAATGTATATTGATGAATCAAGAGGACACGCACCCTCTTAATTCAGCAATATACGTATATATAAATATATATATGAAGAGTTCAGATGCAAAAGCCTCTAAATGCCATTTGAAATTTTCTTCTAAAATGACCATTTTTATTAAGCTTGTATATTTAAGTTCAGTAATTTCACTTAAATTTCAATGAAGATTACCTATTAATTGTCATTTAAGTGAAATTACTGAACTTAAATATACAAGCTTGATAAAAATGGTCATTTTAGAAGAAAATTTCAAATGGCATTTAGAGGCTTTTGCATCTGAACTCTTCATATATATATATATATATATACACACACACACACACATACACTGCTGTTCTAATGTTTGGGATCGGTAAGATTTTCTAATCTTTTTTTTTAAAGAAGTCTCCTTCTGCTCATCAAGGCTTCATTTATTTGATTAAATTAACAAGTTAATTTTCTCAGAATTATGAGAGAATTTTTCATGAAAAAAGGTTTTGCTCAATTTTTCTGAATTAATGAGTTCATTATCTCAGAATTATGAGATACATTTTCATGAAAAAATTTTTTTGCTCTGTTTTTCCGAATTAACAAGTTAATTATCTTAGAATTACGAGATTCTTTTCATGGAAAAAGTTTTCGCTCTGTTTTTCTGTATTAACGAGTTAATTATCTTAGAATTACGAATTTTTTCATGAAAAAAAAGTTTTTGCTCTGTTTTTCTGAATTAACGAGTTAATTATCTTAGAATTACAAGATTTTTTTCATGGAAAAAGTTTTTGCTCTGTATTTCTGAATTAACGAGGTAATTATCTCTGAATTAAGAGAATTTTTCATGGAAAAAAAGTTTTTACTCTGAGTTAATTATCTCAGAATGATGAGATACATGTTTTTTGAAAAACATTTTTTCACTCTGTTTTTATGAATTAATGAGTTACTCATAATTTTGAAGTCATTAATTCAGAAAAACAGAGAGAAAACTTTTTTTTTCATGAAAAATGAGATTATTAACTCGTTAATTCAGAAAAACAGAGTAGTTTTCCTCAAGTGAATGCAATACTTTTCCATACAGAAGAGACTTCTCTCTCAAAAACATTTAAAAATAAAATTGTCCTCAGGTGTACAAAGACGACCGGGTGGTGGTCATCAAGGACAAGTACCCAAAGGCGTGTTACCATTGGCTGGTTTTACCGTGGGACTCGATCTCTAGTCTGAAGGCTTTACGTCCGGAGCACGTGGACCTGCTCAAGCACATGCAGCGTGTGGGAGATCAGATGGTGCGGCAGTGCCAGGACGCTCACAAACTGCACTTTCGCATGGGATATCACGCCATCCCCAGCATGAGGTACCCACGTCTGTGCCCTGATTGGCTGCTGGTGTGGGGAGGGCGGGGCTTGTCATGAACTAAACGTTTATTTCCTCCTAGTCACGTCCACTTGCACGTCATCAGCCAAGACTTCGACTCGCCGTGTTTGAAGAACAAGAAGCACTGGAATTCCTTCACTACAGACTATTTTGTTGAGTCTCAAGGTGAGCGGAAGAAAAACGAAATCTGCATGAAAATAATTAGGGCTGTCAAAACGATTAATCGCATCCAAAATAAAAGTTTGTGTTTACATAATATATGTGGGTGCACTGTGTATAATTATTATATATATACACAAATACACACACATGCTTGTATATATTTAAGAAATATTTTCATGTATATTCTGTATATAGATTTATATATAATTCATATTATATATAAATATAAATATTTTATATATAAATAATATTTTTTTCTTAAATATACATGCATGTGTGTTTTTATATATATACAAAATAATTATACACAGTGCACCCACATATATTATGTAAAAAACTTTTATTTTGGATGCAATTATTCGTGATTAATCGTTTTGACTGCCCTAAAAATAATGCAATGTTTGTGTGTGATTTTTTTTTTTTAACTTGATATAAGTCCTTTAATGAAAATGTTGCTCAATCACATGGATGTAAAGCATTAATACATTATATTTAAAGTCCCCCTGTGGTGAAAATCAAGTTTTTAATATTGTTTCTATGTGGTGTTTTTAATACGCTTTAAGACAAACCATGTGGAAATTCATAAGTCGACAGTGTTTTCTGAAACAAAGACAGTCTCAAAAACACGTTTGTTGTTTGACGTCACACACTACCTTGTAACCAATCAGATCAACGTGTGATGGTCAATCGGTGGATCTCTGAGCTGAGCGAGAGAGTGGAGGCGGGGCTCATTTGCATATTCATAGAACCGCGTATACTAAATGAGGCAAAGGTGTCGAGTTACATTCAAGCTACTATTTTAAGGCATTTTATCTTGGTGATAAAACTATTGACTACAGGGGGACTTTTTTTCAAAGAAACAAGCATTCTAGCGTAATCAAGTAAAGCACTTACCGGTACGCTCATCTTCCGCAGACGTGGTTGCGATGCTGGAGCATGATGGGAGAGTGACGGTGAAGGAAGGTGCTGGTGAACTACTGAAGCTGCCTCTGCGATGTCACGTGTGTCGTAAAGAGCAGCCGACGATACCCAAACTCAAAGAGCATCTCAAAACACACCTGCCTGCTTAAAGACACCACAGCTCGCTCGTACGGGACAGACACAGTTAATTTTTTTCTAGTTTAAAGTTTGTCAAAATCACAAATCTTTTTGTTAACAGCCCTTTAGTAAAATGCATTTGTTCTGGATATCTGGTGTTTTCATTCAATCCTAATAATGAATCAATAACGTTCTCTTTGGTCTTTATTGAATGAAGTGCGTCTAAACATAGTAGTTATAATTAAATTGTCTTTCACGCGCACACAACTTTCAAACTAAAGCACTTGGGTAAAGCTACAGTGTGTAATTTTCTGCATCAAATGGACTTTTTTTCAAATAATTCATTGATTGTGATAAACAACTGGCTAATGGCGCCTCCTCAAACAAATACACTGCATTTCCATTTGGTGTTGCTACTAGTGGTGTGAAAATTACACACTTTAGCTTATTGGCACAAGGGAAATGACATTCAATGTTCTGCTGCTGATTAAGAAGTCGAGTCTCGTATAATATATTTGCTTGTAACATAATCCTGCACAAAATAAACAGTGCAAACATAAGATGGAACAATTACATAATATTAAAATAAGACACTCAAGGAGCGACTGAACCTCAAACGATCGGAAACTACTTGATGAGAGGATCCTGTATTAAAATGCTTGCATAGAAAATCGTCGACAGCTAGAAAGTCTTTCAAAGTCAAATAATAGAAACAAGGTTAAATACAAAAAGCACCAGTTAACTAGGACTAAACCCAAAATATCGCTATATGATGACTTCTCTATACACTTTAGTGTCCTAATAAAAATGCGGAGGCAAACTTTTTTGAATTAAAATATAGGAGCAGAAATCTTCCAGCTAGTGTCATTTTTTTGTGCAAGTACCCAACTCGCTGTCCTAGAGTTTTCTAATGTAAAATGCCCTTTAAGTCGTGATGACAGATGTCCGTCACATTATAATCCCTGAAGAGAAGCTTTTGAGCATCTCAATAGCACTTTTTTTGGAGTGTCAGATGATGTAACACCACGCTGGTCTTCATCAGGCCTGTGTACTTCCAGTCTGAAACATAATAATTGATGAGTAAATGAATTGAGCGCAAAACAGCCTGTTTGCTTATTTAGTGCATTTCTGTTTCATTTTAGTTTCTGGAAGTATTATTTCTATTCATTTAAAATCAATAAGCCATGAAAAACAAACCTGTAGTTTTATCTACAGTAAAAAAAAAAACACCGTATGTATATTGGACTCTTCGATTGGGACAACTTTCTACTTTACAGTCGTTAGCTACGACAAACAGAAAGTCAGATATTTTGGTTTGAATGTGGATTTCAGACTCTGAGTTTTTAGCTACTCCTCCTAAGTACTTTATTTTATTCTTGCCAAACCTTTTCAGATGAAACAATTTACAAATAAGCTCATGCAATGTACATATGAACGCAACCGGAGCATCAGCTTTCATTTCTGCTCTGACAGCCATAAGATCGTGCTGAATGAGTGTGTGTTAGTAATCAGGAATTGATACATTTTTCATCTTCAAACCAAATTTGGGTCTTCAACCAAACTTGGGACTTCTGGCTAATGCACTTCCCATAATGCACTTCCTGGCTAATGCACCAGGTGTAAACAGGGCCTATGATGGGCTTACAAACTTGTGCAAAATCAAACTTACATGGAATTTAAATTGAAAAGGTGTTTAAGACAATTGAAAATAAAACAATATTAAACTCACCATTGATTTCATTTCCCGACTGTCTCCTTCTGCTTTGCTGTAACGCTCTGTCGCTTTCTTGGCGTTCTCCACGAACTCCTACATGACCGATCGTGGAGAGACACCGAGAGCATGTTAAATCTGCTATATAGCAACACAAGGCTATTTTAAAGGACTTTTGGTTGGGCTTAATGGGTAAAAGAAGTGGAAAACCTCTCACCATAAGGCTCTTGTCCATGTAGTACTCGCTGCCCGAGCTGCCGTCGTTGTACTTGGTGTCGATGGCGAAGCAGAGGAAGAGTACGTCTACTACGATCTCGAAGATGGAGAGGAAACAGTGGGCCACCAGGAAGGCGAACACACACACGATGATGAGCGGCAGCACCCAGACGGTGTACTCGCGCTGGTAGTTCAACGCAAGGACACCCGCAAACGCCGTGCATGACACGATCAACACCTGCACACAGAGAAAAAATTCAAAACACCAATATATTTTAGTGCTTAACAAAACAAAAAGTTCACTTTTACAAGTACAAGTTCACTTTTGTACCAGAAGCAATGCGTATTTGTAATGCAAATCTCTTTATTAAGGATTCTTCAGGTTTCTCATTGTGTGAATGTTATTATAAAGCATGATGCATGAATTTTGGAATACGTGTATGTGTAGGATAGTTAATGCATATTTTTTTTAGTTTGTGATGTGATGCCACTGCCCTTATATAATTGCCCCTTGTGGGATTAATAAAGTGGTTAACTTAATTTATATCTTAGCGATCTTTATCACATAAATCACTATCATCAGTATAATTGTCAACTGAAAATAAGCTCAAATAAAATATAAATATTAGATAAAATAATTAATTTTATAAATGTTGCCTTGTCAACTAAATGCAATGAAAAGTTGAAGTACTAAAATTAAAACGGGTAAAAAAAAAATTACATATACACACACAGTACTGTGTGTGTGTGTATATATATACACACACTAGAGCTGTCAAACGATTAATCGCGATTAATCGCATCCAAAATAAAAGTTTGTTTTTATATAATATATGTGTGTGTGCACTGTGTATAATTATTTTATATATATATAAATACACACACATGATTGTGTATATTTAAGAAATATTTTAATGTATATACTGTATATAGATTTATCTATAATTTATATTATGTATAAATATAAATGTTTTATATATAAATAATATTTTTTTCCCTTAAATATACAAACATGTGTGTGTATTTATATATACAAACTAATTATACACAGTGCACACACATAAATTATGTAAACACAAACTTTTATTTTGGATGCGATTAATCATTTGACAGCCCTAATATACACATGCATATATTTCTTTATAGCTTTAATATATTTCAGATTTAACTTTCGACTTCAACTTAAAGTTTTTATTTCAGTTAGTTGAAGCAGCAAAATGTGTGTGTATGTATAAATATATGTTTATAACACTGAATTCTCTGCGATATAAAGTGAAGTTGACTACATACCTTCCCCAAGAACAGGACAAAGTCCCCGACACTGTTGATCGCTGCCACACGGAGAGCGTTTTCCACTAGGATGAAGAAAGCGTCTCGTGCAGATGTGCAGAAGTTGGTGCTGTTAATGGCCGTTGCCGTATATGCGTTCTGAAGAAAAAGCCACACATGATTAATGCATCAAATGAACATGAATGATTTGAGCTTTCTGCACAATATACAAACACACGCACGACTCACCATGTTCAGGTACGTGAGGCACTTTTCTAGACACCATAGACAGCAGATACATGCCTTCAGCATGCAGCGGGCACAGCCGTTTTCCTGCAGGAACAACATATACTTTATTTGACCATTCAAACGTTTGGGATCAGTTTTGGGATTTTTATTTTTGAAGAAATTGATACTTTTACTCAGCAATGATGCATTATACTGATCAAAAAATTACAGTCAAGACATTTGTTATTATTAGGGCTGTCAAACGATTAATCGCATCCAAAATAAAAGTTTGTGTTTACATAATATATGTGGGTGCACTGTATATAATTATTTTATATATATATATATATATATATAAATACACACACGTGCTTGTATATATTTAAGATTTTTTTATGTATATACTGTATATAGATTTATTTGTAATTTATATTATATATAAATATAAATAATTTATATATAAATTATATTTTTTTCTTAAATATACATGCATGTGTGTGTATTTATTTATATTCAAAATAAAAATACACAGTGCACCCACATGTAAACACAAACTTTTATTTTAGATGCGATTAATCGCGATTAATCATTTGACAGCCCTAGTTATTATTCATCAAACAAATGAAGTAGCACAACTGTTTTAAATATGGATAATAATCAGAAATGTTTCTTGAGCATCAAATCAGCATATTAGAGTGATTTCTGAAGGGTCATGTGACACTGAAAACTGGAGTAATGATGCTGAAAATTCAGCTTTGATCACAGGAGTAAATTACATTTTAACATATATTCACATAGAAAACAGTTATTTTAAATTCCAACAATATTTCAGAATATTACTGAAATATTATTATCCGCTTATGGCGAGACATGAACTCACTTTTCCTTTGAGCTGGCTGTGGATGTAGGTGAGGATGAGGCGAGGAATCTCCACTAGAGTGATGATGAAGGCTCCTTTAACTACGGTGCCCAAATGATAGCGCATCAGACGCAGGACAGACGACACTATGGGCGTCAAGGGCATCTGAGACTTATCTCTGCAACGGCAGAAGGAAAAATAATCACAATGATTTGCCTTTCACAAATAAAGCGCCTTTTTTCGAAGCGGCTTTGACCTCCGACCTGGTGAAGTAGTACGTGACCACGGCGCCAGCTATGGTCATCTGCTGACAGGCGAGGATGAACTCGCTGATCCAGATGAGGCCCACGGCGTGGTACCACACCATGTACTGCAGCGGCCCGTCCATACGAAACTCCACCAGACCCGTCTGGTTATTCTTCACCGGACTCCCTGTGGCGGGAACAAACATGTGATGGACAGAAATCTGAAATGAGCGATTTATAATAACACTAAAAATTGCGGTGGATTAGGAGTAGGCAATATTGAATATTTATAACACAATTTTCTTATGAAATAAAAATAATCACATTGCAAATCTAGAAATCATCATATAAAGTGATCAAGATTTCTAGTGGTCATGCATGAGAGTGAGTCAGAGATGTTTTGAGTCAGAAAAATGGCATTAGTATGGAAGCTAGTTTCCGCAATGAAAGGTAATTGTGACATTTTATTGTGAATTTTTTCGCCAAATTGCATGATATAAAGACTTTTTCAGAACTGAGAGTTTATATCTCACGGCTCGGACTTTATAACACGCAACTGTGGGTTATAGTCAGAATTTTGAGATATAAACTCACGATTGAGAAAAGAAGAAGTTGTCTCTCAGAATTTGACTTTATATGTTACAATTCTGGGGAAAAAAGTCATTATTGTGAGATATAAACTTGCAATTGCGAGAAATATTTGTCGCAATCATATTTTTAAAAATGTTTTATTACGTGGTTTTATTACGCTTCCATATGAGCTTGATTCATTTCACTAAGTCAGTTTTAGCAAATATATTTTCATGCACTAAGTAACACAATACAAATAAATAGATTAAATCATATATATATAAAAAATATTTAAATGAAATTTACAAATGTTATGTATAATCATCATATACACATACATAAAATGTAAATAACTATAGTATTTTATAAAAATGAAAAAAAAAATATATATATAGTTTTTTTTAATTTTTTTAAAATAAAATATAATAGTTATTATATTTTAGCACCCATATATATATATATATATAAAACATATTTATATATATATATATATTAATCGCGATTAATCGCATCCAAAATAAAAGTTAATTATTTAATAATAATTATTTTATATGTATATAAATTCACACACATGCTTGTATACAGTATATTTAAGAAATATCTTCATGTATATACTGTATAAAGATTTATATATAATTTAAATTATATATAAATATTATATATATAAATAATATTTTTTTCTTAAATATACATGCATGTGTGTGTATTTATATATATACAAAATAATTATACACAGTGCACCCACATATATTATGTAAACACAAACTTTTATTTTGGATGCGATTAATCGCGATTAATTGTTTTGACAGCCCTAATATATATATATATGTAGTTTTAGTTCTGTCTTTAAACAGTTTGACCATTCTTCACTGGAACAGAGGCGTAACTATCGAGTCTAACGTATCTGATAATATAAATAATACACAGAAGCTCCTGCGATCGACTCCCTGAAAAGCCGCCCAGCCCAGGCCTGCGTTTGTGTGTGTGTGGACGCACCTGCGGTTCCCAGGAAGAGGAGCACGGTGATCCAGTAGACCCAGAAGAGCATGAGCGTGAGGAAGGTCCAGAAAGGCTGCAGGGCCAGCAGGGGCAGATGGGTGAACACTTTCCCGGCCACGTGAAACAGAGCGATGGTGAGCGCCACACGCTTCCTCATGAAGAACATCAGCAGGAGCAGAATCACCTGAGGCGTACAGTTACAACGTGCACGGTAAATATTTGCATTTGCCAGTCCGGTGGCGATTCCACACGTAGGCCCAGTTCATACCGTGAACACAGTGGCGGCGATGGCGTAGACGAGCAGGGCCTGTTGGTTGTCTTTGGCCACCTCCAGGTCATGAGCCGGCAGAGTGACGTTCACTGCTTTCCCGTGATCCACATACAGCCACCACAGGATCCCAGTTCCACCTGCCACAAACACAGTCTCAGATCACAAGCTCTTAATGACGGTCAGTGCTGGACGTTTCATTTCTTTCAATGTGATACTCACCAACTGAGCCGACCACCACAACAGCTGTCAGAACCCAGACCAGAAGCATGGAGATGTAGCGGATCACAACCATCATAATCAGAGACAGAACTGCAGAGACATAATCAGTGGAGCTTTCATTCTCACGCGTCTGACCACTTATTAGTTAATGCATTAACTAACAATGAAGAACAGTATTTATTAATATATTAATACAACTGTTCATTGATAGATCGAGTCAACTCAGGTCCATTAAGTAATAGATACAACATTTGGTTTTAATAATGTATTATTACATGTTAAAACTGTTATTCAAATACATAATTTAGCTAATAAATGTGCAATGTGTTATCACTAAAACCATTAAAATTCATTTTCATGGCTTGAAATCAAATCTAAAATCCTTACGCATTTTATTTCAGCTAGTTGCCGATTGAAACATTTCTACTTTTTATTTAGATTAACTTTAAAGGTGCACTGTGTAATGTTTAGGAGGATCTGTAGTCAGAAATGCATTATAATAAACATAACTATGTTTTCAGTGGTGTATAAAGACCTTACATTAGAGCTGTCAAACGATTAATCGCATCCAAAATAAAAGTTTGTTTGTGTTTACATAATATATGTGGGTGCACTGTGTATATTTTGTATATATATATATATGTATGTATGTATATATAAATACACACACATGCATGTATATTTAAGAAAAAAAATTAAAAAATATTATTTATATAAAATATTTATATTTACTTTTTAAAATTTTAAATAATATTTAAAATATTATGGATGGGCAACGATTAATTGCGATTAATCGCATCCAAAATAAAAGTTTGTGTTTACATGATATATGTGTGTATGGTGTGTATAATTATTTTGTATATATAAATACTAACACATGCATATATATATTTAAGAAAAATGTGTTCTTAATATATCAAATATGTATATTTATACATAATATAAGGATATACATGCAAATATTTCTTAAATATATACATGCATGTGTGCGTATTTATATATACAAAATAATTACACACACCACACACACATATATTACGTAAACACAAACTTTTATTTTGGATGCGATTAATCCTTGCTCATCCCTATAAAATATTATATTATATATTTATAATATATATAATTATAAATTATATATAAATCTATACAGTATATACATGAAAACATTTCTTAAATATATAGAAGTATGTGTGTTTATTTATATATATATATATATAATTATATACAGTGCACCCACATATATTATATAAACACAAACTTTTATTTTGGATGCAATTAATCGTTTGACAGCCCTACCTCACAAATAATTGATAATAATAATAAATCTCAATAACAAAGTTTTACTCAATAGGTAAGTAAACAATGTAAATAAACCCCATTGCTAACTGGCAACTCTCTGCTGTCTCAGAAGACGACATCTTTTCCTGTCGGCCGTCGTAACTTCTGTTAGTTGCAATTCACAACATCACCACTAGATGACGCTAAAAATCGCACACTGCGCCTTTAAAGCACTAAAATAACTAAATAAATTAATAAAAACAAAAACGGCAAAAACACAACAACATTGCTAAAACCTAACCGTATAATGCGCTCACCGAGAGCTAGCAGACACAGGCCCATGATGATGTCTTTGGAGGTCATGACCCCGGCGATGACCCGGTGCACCACGCTGTTGTCGCTGACGAAAGTGATGAACGCCTCCGCAAACTTGGCGTAGCAGGAAATGTCAACGGGCATACAGCGGTGAAACACTGGCAGAGATGCACTGCACCAAGAAATGACAAATAATGAGGTTTCTTAATATCAACCTGATGTTTTCTGTTCATAGAAGCAGTGAAACATACAGAGAAGTTTTCATCGCTGTGTTGTTGACATAAGTATGGGTGTAAATATTGATGGGTTATTATTGTTTTAAATTCCCAATAGTTTTTATTTTAGCCATGAATCATAATTTGCAATTTGCTTTCTAGTAAAATATAGGAAAAATTTTTATATTTAAAACTGACACAACTGTTCAAGCTTGGGTTCAGTACGATTTTTTTTTTTAATTAATTATTTTATTCAGCAATGATGCATTAAAGTGATCAAAAGTGACAATAAAGACATTTATGATGTTACAAAAGATTTCTCTTTCAAACTTTGTTCATCAACGAATCCTGAAAAAAATGTATCTGGCTTTCCACAAGAACTGTTTTCAACATTGATAATAATGAGAAATAATCATCAAAGAATCAAATCATCATATTAGAGTGATTTCTGAAGGGTCATGTGACTGAAGACTGGACATATAAATTATATTTTAACATTTTAATTGTAATAATATTTCACAATATTACTGTTTTTACTGTATTTTTGATCAAATGGTGCAACTTTACAAAAACATTAAAAAAAATCTTGACACCAAACTTTTGTATATCTGCTAAAACATAATTTAGCCAATTTTTTGGAGCAGACTAGCATAAATATGGGCTCAAATCTAACACATGGACTTAAAAGCAACAAAACTAATGTGGTTTATAAACTAGACTAAGTATCTACCTTGGATGGACGGGAAGTGTTGGACATTTTGTAGCTCTATCAGGGTGAGATGAATATTTGTCTGGTTTTAAGTCATAGGTGCATAAATCAGATCCTAGAAACGATAATATGGAAAAACAAATCATTAGTCGTACAAATCCATTATTATATTTAACTCCATTCAACAGCACTGAGCTCACCATTAACGCTGGAGAACTTTGCGAGATCCTCGTAAGACTTCAGCTCAGTGTTTGGACACTTTGAGACGCACAAAGCCACAGATTTAATCTTTCGCTTCATTATGTCAATGTTGCAGGGGTCCAGGAAAAACACATACCTGTGGAAAGAAACGGTCATTCAGTGATTGTTTGCACATCTGCTGTTGCAGCTTCACTCAATGCTATGGTTTCACACACTTTCTGGAGGTGTGGTCCAGGCCGCTGTGCTCGATGCCAGGGATTTGGGCGTTCTTCTGACCGCAGGTGTTCCCGTAGCTGTCGTACCCTGATATGAGCCTTGAGGCGGCCCCTGTTGCTATAGCGAAGCCACATATGCAGAGCTGCCATAGAAACACAAGATGATGGTGATGATGGGACACAAACAGTATCAAATGAAAATGAAATATTGTATTGGGGGCAACTTTCAACAAATGTATTGTAATGGATTACTTTCTGCAAATGAATTGTAGTGAATTACTTTCTGCAAAACAATTGTAATGGTTACTTTCTACAATAGTATTATAATGGATTACTTTCCATAAAAAGTACCCAAGTGATATAAAAAGTAACTAAGTATTTTTTTAGGGAGTAAAACACTTTTACAGGAGACTTTCCCCAACACTGCTATTATCTATATTATCAAAATAACATGAAACAACAACAATAATTGATACATTTAATAATTCCATCATGCTTAATTGTTTTTTTTTTCTTGTATTTGTAACTGTGTGCTGTATTTACATATATTTTTAATTATGTGAAGTATATTTATTTTGTATTAATTTCACAAGACCTAATGATCATGTTTGTTCTCTTCTTACCATGCCTATGTTGAAGAGGATGAAGAGGAGCAGCCATGGGATATCTGTGCACTTCCTCTGCTCCAAGGGTTTCCAGTCGCGTGTCTTCTGTAAAGGGGAAGTTGTGGAGGGCTTAGGCAACATTTTAGAATTATGTAGAGTTTTTATAGAAGCAGATGGTTCCTTTGTCGCATAAAATGACCATTTAAGTAAACTACAAAAGTTTTAGTTAACAATAACAACAGTGGTGACCAGTCAAAGCTTCCAAAAATAAAAACTCCTGTTTTTTACCCCCTAAGACTCAATTCCAAGACGTAGATTTCAGGGAAATATAGCATGGGATAAAAAAAAACATGATGAAAGCATAGTATTAATGGCACTGTGTGAACCAGGTGTGACTGTGCCAGGTCAAACCCGGAAATGATCTTTACACTAGTATTGACAAACAAATCTTTGACCCTTGATTTATTATTATTTTAGATGCGTTGAAGGCGATTCGTTGCTAATAGATCCCTATATAAAGTGCACAGACTTTCTCTTTTATAAAACGCCTTTACAATATATTTGCATACAAGCGATCGTATCGTAACATGTGATACATTTACACTATACAGACCGTTTTGTCGTCAAACTCCCAAAAGTTTCCAGGTGTGAATCTGCATGCAGATGTACACGATGATCTCTTACCTGTGCGCTGCCGCAGCATCCCATAATTCCTGAGTCGACGAGAACCACAAACAGAACCTCACGTGAGACCGTGTAGATCAGGGAGTCGCCAGCGCGAGAGCAGCGTGTCCTGCAGCGCTAGTTTCGGGAGAACCGAGTGTAAAAGTTGCACATTGGTGATAAATGCCCTTGGAAACAAAACACGTCCGGTAGAGCAATCACGCATGCGGCATGATTATAAAACACACTCAAATCGCTGATAGTAAATGGATTAGGACTGGAGGATGAGTGTTTTTCGGGATCTGTTCAATCTCCCTTGTGAATTCCGTGACAAGGATAGTGAAGGCGGAGCTGTTCTGTCCTCTTCCTCCTTCTCCTTTTCTTCTGTCACACTGGAAAACATTGAACTGAGATCAGATATTTCACTCTGGAGCTGTCCTGGGTCGAATCTAGATTAACATTAGGACAGTCATGCTTGTTTTGCGTTTGATAATGCAAGCTGTGTCATTGATCTAGCGCTGTTTGATTCGCGAACGAATCGTTCTTTTGAACAGGTTCTTTTGAAGTGATTCGGTTGGATGAATCACTAAAGAATCACTCGATAGCGAGACTGAACCAACCCTAGCGTAATACTAATTATTAATTACTGTGATTTTATTGTAATTTTTCCATTGAAAAAGTAAAATAAGGGATTACTCGTAATTTGTCTGTGCTTTAATCACAGTTACTTCTGGTGTTTTGCATTGAAAACAGTTGTATTGTTCAAATGTTTAGACGAGACAGCAATTAGTATGGTAATTTAGCTAGCCTAATGAATTAACTTACCCAACTTTTTATTCTTTATGGAGCAGCAAGTGTCTTTTAATTTCGATTTTTTTCTTTTCTTTTACATATAGCTATACAAATACAATGACAGTATGGTGTTAACAGCATTGGGAGTAATATATAATACGTGATTTTATATTGTTTAGTTATATAATTTACATTATGCAATGCAAAACAGTAACAACTTATCCGACAACATAGTGATAAGGACACATTTTTAAAAATATGACAAATTAAAAATGCTGCGGAGAAAGAATACTTTTTTGAGTACTACCTGGAAATGATTTGAGTCAAAAGATTAATTAAAACGAACCGCCCAAAAGAATCGATTACTACATTGAATCGAATCTCTAGCTCGTTTATTGTGACTTTAGCACCATCTAGTGGAGAGAACGAAGTTTTAAGTGTCCGCGACCATTTTATGGTTGTTGGAGTCGTGCTTTAGGGGCAGAAGACTGTGGTGATTATTATTTTAATAACTGAAGCAATACATTTTGTTTTTCCTTTATAGTGGGAGTTAGAATACAAACAACTTGACAAGACAAACCAAACGTCAAACGGATCCGCTAAAGTGGAGATGCCGGGGATTGAACCCGGGGCCTCATACATGCAAAGCATGCGCTCTACCACTGAGCTACATCCCCGTTAAGACATCGGATCTGATTAGGCTACTGGACGCACGAGACTTTACCTGTCAATCACACAGTGTATTACTAACATTTTATTGGCTGACATCATGACTTTAAAGGGAGGGATTTTGGAAAGAAGGAATGCCAGTAGCACCTCATTGCAGTACACGAGATCCAGGGGGCGGAGTTAGATCCAGATCTAAGGGGTGGAGGTGGGTAGGATTAGGGGTAGGGTTAGGGTGAGGGGGTGGAGATAGGTAGGTTCAGGTATATCTAAGGTGGGAGGAGTTGAATTCAATCTGGATTCAATCTGGATTTTGAATTTCAATTCAAAAATAATACAAATGAAATATCAGCTTTCTGAACAAAAAAAAATGAACAAGTATAATTAGTACAAATACAAATACAGGTAAGCCTGCAGTTTAAGGCAAGCTAGCAAACAAAATTGTTTTGACTTAATTTCCTTTACTGTTATTTATTAATTTATTCCACCAACAGTAAAAAAGCACTCACAAATGACTGAAATAGCTTTTTAATATTTAAAATGTAAACACGTACATTGTAACACAGAAAATAATGGCCATGTTGGGACATCTGAAATCGTCTATTAATCTGTTGTTAAACACAAAACATCCCGTTTGTGAATTATGAATATCACGACCAGTTTAACATCGACTGTAATATAAAGTGCTTCAGTTTTGGACCAAAGACGAAACTTTTTTTGTTGTTGTTGCATCTTCTTCAACGTCATCAAATGTGCAGCGGGGGGTTGTTGCTGAATTTCTGAGGGTGTGTGTCTAAAGAGCACCGCATGGATTTGGAAATTAGACTCAACCGGTAGCACCTCATTGCTTTTGGTCACTTCACGCTGTAGGCGAACAACAAGAGAGCATTGGCAGAGCCCGTCTAACGGAGAGCCTTGGCACTTCCTATTAGCCCTATTGTGTATAATCTTGGTTGCAGTTCCATTAGAATTCCACTGGAGGTCATCGCGGGCGAGTGCAGAATGAATGGGAGTCTATGGGCTAAACGGCTAAATGTAAATCAACATAGATTTTATTGTTGATTCCGCAAGTTCAATGTAGATTATAGGCCAAAAGTCAAATGAATGAGTACTTTTGTCATTTTGATATCCATTGTTGGCCTGAACACGCTAGCATTCTGCTATTGTGTGACGTCCATCACATTTTTGAACGGATTTGTAGAACAGTTAAGTGAACTTAAAAATGCAATTTTCAGCTGAGTATATTATCTTAGCCCTCCCTTTTGAATGCAACTTTCAAATTACTTGACAAAAAAATTACATCCTGAGAAAAGTGGATTGCAGGCGGTGAAACCCATTGACTCCCGTTCATTCTGCACTCGACCGCGAGCGCCCCCGCATGGACAGAGACGTGTTACTGCAGCCAGTCCAGAAACCGGAAGTAACCAGCCAGTGCCAATTCTCTTCGATTAAACATTCTCTGGCATTGGTCGAGATCGCGAACGTGGTAAAAGTTAAACTAAGGATTGACACAGAATAAAGAGGCACATCCTGAGTTATTAACTATGGCCAATGAATGTCATTTCCAGGAAAAGATGTAGCTCAGTTTTTTTTTTTACAACGAAACTTGTTTTAAATCATACGGTGTATCGACAATAACAACAACAACAGCAAAAATGTAACATTTAGTCGCCTTGTTGAGGGCCACTAGCATAATATCCAACACTGACAGCTGGGTTGCTTGATAATACGTTCATTTGGAAAGATTTGAAAACCACTTGACCAGTTTTGGCACGGACATGATTTGATTCTGTACAGTTTCACGATAATGAATCTCCCAGTGAAGTCCAATCGAAACCCTCCTCGAGATCAGCGATACCCACACAGAAATACTTCAGGATAACGAAAGCCAGAACATGCTTGACCTTACAATGGCGTCCTAAAACACGGCATCCATGTAAAGCATGCAAGAAACCCCCAAAGTCATCCGCAAAAAAAAAAAAAAAAGTGTGCTCGACGCCTCTGGTGTCCTTTCTAGTCCATTAGCGGAGTGTTGTTTTTCAAGACCCCACACTTGCTAACACTTGACAACAATAGTGAAACATTGCACATCATCGCATCAAAATATCATTTGAGTATAGCGTTAAAAATGCATATCTAAATAAAAAATAAAAGTACAAGGACCGAGAAGAGTCGCTGAAATGCAAAAGTTTGAAGCGAAATGAGGAGATGAAGTCGGCCCTGAATTAGACATCTCGTTGGCAGTGTCCGATTGATATTTTTCCGTTAGAAACCCCGCAGACATCTTGTTAATGAAACATTCACGTACAGCTTCAAGTTTTCCTCGTGTTCACCGTGACGGAGGAGCAACAAGCACCAGGCTCAGCCTCGCCGTCGTCGGCCTTTACTACAATTTCTTTTCTTTTTTTGCATTGATTTGCATTGATTTGCTTCAGTAGTGTGTTTCAGGTCCAGTGCCCGTTCGTGAGCACACACACACACAGTTGAAATAGGACAAAACAACTAAAAAGTAGTACACGCTAGTCCCGCAGAGGTGTGTTTTTGTATCCGATGAATGGCGGGTCACACCACCGTCTCCTGGGCCTTCTGGTCTACGAGGAAGGCGTTCAGTTGAGAAATGTCCACAACGGCGTCGTGTTTGTTCATGGAAATGTCTTTTAAGTGGTCCTCGTCCGTTTGGTCCTTGGCAAAATTGACAAATACCTGAAACGAGCACACAAATATATAATAAGTCACAGAGGATGGTGGGTTTTTAATTTATTTTGAGGTGTTTCGTTCTTTTGCGAACCTCTGATTTACACAAAGTTTAGGTTTGGAAAGGTTTTTATTGAAAGAAATCTCGGTAACACTTTACAATACGGGTGCACTAATATGCATTAATTCATGCCTAACTAATTCACAGATAATTATGAGTTAATGTATAACTCATGAAGAGCTAAACCATTAATTAATAATTACTGCATCAGTAACTAATAAAGAGTCTATATGATTAATATCAATCAATCAATCAATTTGTTATTTATATAGCGCTTTACAACAACCATGAGTTGATCAAAGCGCTGGACAGGGAAAAAAATACAAAAAAAAATTAATAGATTAAGTATCACACGAATTGCTATTAATTCAATGTGTAATTGTGTATTAATTCATTCATAACATATTTTATGAACTAATACAGTAAATTAATGTGTTAATTACCACAATTAGTTAAAGCTATGCACTTTAACTTCCAGCTGTCTGCTTTAATCAATCATTAGCTAATGATTTGCAAAGGTGACTTTACTTGTTTGGGCACATCATTATTAACTAGTCATTTACTAACTGTAGTAATTTGCACATGAATTTGCAGTAACAATGAAGTAATTAATCATGTATTAATGCATATTAGTGTACCTGTCATATTATCTGGGAATTGAAATACAAGGCTTTGGCTCATTCTGGTAATTAACATATTAATTGACACCATTAGTTATTATGGAATTAATCCACAATTACAAATGTAACTAATAACAATTCATGTTTGAACTAATACATTAACCTTACAGACTCTTAATTAGTTCCTAATGTGGTAATCATTGATGAATAGCTTAAATAATCATTAGTTACACATTAATTCAGTATTATCTGTGCATTAGTTAAGCATGAATTAATGCTTATTAGTGCACCTCTATTGTAAAGTGTTACCGAAATCTCTTTCGTTCAACATGGCTGCATTTATTTGATCAAAAACACAGGCATTTTAAATTATAATATTTCATAAAATTTTATTTGAACACATTGTGAAATGCAATTTATTCTTTATTCCTCAATTCTCAGCATCATTCCTCCAGTCTTCAGTGTCACATGATCCTTCAGAAATCATTCAAATATGATGATTTGAGGATCAAAAAACATGTTTAAAACAATTATGGTGCTTCATACTGAAAAACAGCATTTTTTTAAATTTCAAACATTATAAATGTTTTTCCTGTTACTTCTGATCAATTTAATGCATCCTTGCGGAGGGATAGTTCGCCCAAAAATGAAAGGTCTGTCATCATTTATCATGTCGTTCCAAACCCGTAAGGCTTCTGAAGACGAACGAAAGTCTTCCGGGTTTTGGAAAGACACGAGGGCGAGAAATTAATGATGACGGAATGTTTATTTCTTTTAAATAACTTTTTTAATTGAGCAATTTTGCTATATTTCAGTGAATTTCGACAATTCGTGTAATGCAAAATGCTCAAAAAGTGCACTTTTAAATCAATATGGCATCGAATATCCCATAAAACAATAGGGGTGTAACAATATATCGTGTCACAATATAAAAATGCAACAAAATGTATCACGGATTGTGACAATCTGTATTGTGTATAGTTCACCCAAAATGAAATGTTTATGAAAATGTTTACAGAGTTTTAGTGTCAGTACTACATATATAATGTTGAATATAATGTATAAAATATTGCCAGTTTACATTATTTTAAATATATCTAGTCAGTGACAGAGCGCAAGCATATTCGTCTCAAATAATTCTACATTTTCAGCTTCAGAATCATGAATATTGTTACTCTGGCATCTCTATTGTCCTTGATATTAATTTACACCCACAATGTAAAATCAAATTAGAATATCGCAATAATATCGTATCGTGAGTTCAGTTTCGTGATATCTATCGATCACCGTGACGTGAGGGTAACGATCTCGAAGCGCTCTTACTTGGTCTAAAGTGGTCTGTGTGACGGAGTAGTCCTCGATGTGGAGCTGCTCTTTGTTCTTGGAGAGGATGTTGAAGATGCGAGCGAGGGATGTGAGCGAGGAGGGCAGCTGGTACTGCAGCATGTTCCTGTGCTTCTCCTTCAGGGTGCTGCCCGGCAGCTCCCGCTCGATGAACTCCATCACCGGCTCCAGCCGCGGATCGGCTCCCGCCACCCGCAGGATGATGGTGTACCCGTCACCAAACCTGGAGCAGGAGCACAGGGCTCGATAAACCCATTCAAAGCCAAACATTCTCTGGGATGAATCAAAAACGAGGTCTAACCTGTTCTTTAAGTGCTGCACACTGCCCAGGCAGCGAAACCGGCCGTTCACCATGATGGCCATGCGAGTGCAGAGAGCTTCACACTCCTCCATACTGCAGGACAAACAGCAAAGTCATGCAAAGAAGCCAAGGATATAACACAACATGATGCTATTAGGGCTGGGTGGTATGGCGATATCGCGGCGAGGACATAAAGTGTCTATTGTTGTTAAATCTTTAATAAAATGGTGTGTAAATATAAAGAGCGGGACATGCGTGATGTTAAAAAGAGTTAAAGGTACAAGATGCAAGATTGTTTCGCCACCAGGGGTCGCTAACCTCTCACAATAACAAAGGCGTATATTGTGACGTATATATTAAGCGGAATTATGGATCTTGTCGTCAAGCAGATGGATCTTTTATGGATGAGTGAATACGGTGATGTTTTTAAGAGGACTGTGGTGTGAAGCAGTGCGCGATTGCTAGACGTGTACCAGCGCCACACACAACGCGAGTCCCGCGGATATTACGGACTAAGGACACTTCATTCTACCGAAATAACCACAAGTGCTGGATTAATGCTCATGCTCTTGCTCTAACAGTTAACTTACACTATCACACTAAACAGGATTTGAGTGTGTTGAATTTTGTTAGTTAGGTTTCGTTTGTTGGCTGTATGAGACTACGCTAGATTAACATTAGAGAATAACATACAGATCATATTCTAACTTTAAATAACATTGATTAGTTTGCTCACCATGCTCAACATTTGCTCACCTGTTTAATAAAGTAACGTTAACCTGCAACACTCGCGTCTCTAAGTCGAAGTTAGTCGCGGACGTGCTCTCGGCATCTCGAAAGATGTTGATCTTCGTTTTAGTCCTCAATTTGTCTCAAAGTCTGCTTGCCATGGTCCATAATGTTTGAACAAAACAACAGCAGGGTGAGCGTCCTGCTAGGCATAACGGGCATAACCCGGTTGTCAACGTCTGTCGCCATGGTTACTATTGCAGTACGAGGCCAAACCTGGCGGAAACGGGCGGATATGACGTCATTGACTGGCGACTCCTCACTCCTGCTCACACGCCCCGTTTCCATGGTTAAAAATCGCAATTTTCGATTTACACGATTTACAAATAGTTGAAAACATTTGGGATATTGTAATTAACTAAACAAAATATATAACATTGTCCTAGTGGTTTTTGGATATTTTACTGCATATTCTAACTTTAAGTGCATTAACAACTAAAACCGGAAAGCATTATATGCGTTTTTATTGTTAATTTACACGTTCAAAGTGCAAGTTTTTGAAAACTATACCGTTATCGTGTCCAAGTTAACTTCAAAAACGCGAATTTGTGAAAACGGTGACTTCATGTGTAACGGCACGCAGTGTTTCTTTACAATGCGACATCGCCATCTACTGTCCTGGCAGCAGAATACAGCGTTTTTAGTCATTTTCATGAATCCATGTGAACAGGGATAGTTTTGACAACGTTGTAACCTGTACGCCAAAAACGGTAAAAGATTTCCTCGTTTATTACATTGTTATTGTGTAAACAACCTAAGACAGAATGCGATCCTGAATTCAGTTCACATACAGTTGTCAAAATAACCATCAAATGGAGTATTAACTTAACACAGTCGGTTATGTCGTAAGTGAACGTACACAGTTAGGTGAAAACCGCATGTATGTCAGTATATTAGATGAGTGTGTTCGCTCTTAAAGTGACAGTAGCCTAATATTCCTGCTGCTGTCTGTATCGTTAACGTGAATCAAACCACAAAAGAGAAGACTATGCCGTTTACACATTTAATCATTACTATTTCTAACTACATAAAAATACGAAATAATAAAAATATGTAAATAATAAAAATACTATATCGCGATTTATATTGTTATCGTTTCGGTCGCCTCACCCATCACTAATGCGTCTCTTCCGTTCTCACCTGTGTGAGGTCAGAACGACCGAGCGTCCCTCTTTAATGATGCTGAGGATGCAGTTCCACAGGGCTCGCCGGGCTTTGGGGTCCATCCCAGTGGTGGGTTCGTCCTGTAACGACAGCGACAGCCATGTTAACCGTCGCCCACAAATTCAGCAGGAAACACAAGCAGAACACCATGAAGAGAGGGAAGAGCGTGAGCATGTTTCCCGATTCTGACTGACGGGCACCAGAAAAGTGGAGCGCTGCGCTGACTCGCAAGAACTGCTGAGTGTATTTCATGGGAATTAAGCGCTTCACAGCGTATTAAAAATGTGGCAAGATCTGGGTATCGCTTTTGTTCTGGGAAAAAGAGGCCCGCTAAGCGGCCAATCCGAGGACTGTTACACAACAGCGCTGATCTAAACTGGAATGAATGTCACAAGATCTTTTCTTGAAATGCAGATGACCTATATAACACCCTTAAGCATGGGTTTTAGAGTATGAAAGTGCTTTTTGAATTCAGTTTATTAACCGTGCACTCTGGTTTTGCTCCAATTAGATGGTTTTATCCTCTTGACAGCCAAAAATTCACCTCACAAAACACTGTGGTTGGTATAAAAATTTTTGTCTAAAAGCTGCTAATATAATTTTTTAGATTGCATTTCATTTAGCTTTTAATTGCTATGCTTTTTAAGCACAATTGAATACACTGTAAAAAATATTGTTGTTTTAACTTAAAAAAGTAAGTAACCTGGCTGCCTTAAAATTTTAAGTTGATTGAACTGGAAAAAGTGAGTTAATACAATGAAGGAGACTGATTTAATCATCAGAAACTCAAAATAATAAGTTATCTCAACTAAATAAATTATGTAAGTTGATTTGACAAAAGAAAAAAATGTTGTGATAACAAATCTTGAAGCCTTGTTTTTCCATGTTTTCCATAATCAGTACAGACCTATGATACGTTTTCAGTGTGTGATGCACTAGTAGAAAACCACTGGCTTAAACCAACACAAAGTTTATTATCTGCACACTCACCAAGAACACCACTGGCGGTCCTCCAATGAGCGCCATCGCGGTGGAAAGCTTCCTCATGTTTCCCCCGCTGTAGCTTCCAGCCGCTTTGTCTACATACTTCATCAGGCCCAGTTTACGAATGCCCCAATCCGCCACCTGCGACAAAACAAACGACCAATCAGATCCCTCGATAATCAGCTGCAACACAAGACTTTCCCTTTCGAGCACAGGTAAAGACTGACCTCGCACACTTCTTTCTCGGGGACGCCTCGCAGGATGGCGTAAAACTCCAGATGTTCTCGGCCGGTCAGCAGGTCGTTGATGGCGTCGAACTGCGGGCAGTAGCCCATTTTCTGATGCACTTCATCAATCTCTGTCAGCACGCTGCAGAAAACAAGCCAAGAGATTGCTTTTATTATAAAAAAGGTCACATTTTTTAAATGTTATGTACATACTATGCACAAATACTAGCATATCGACATCCTCAACGTCTTTAAAAAAAACTTTTGCTGGTAATTTACTCAGCCCCATGTCATCCAAGATGTCCATGTCTTTCTTTCTTCAGTCGAAAAGAAATTAAGGTTTTTGATGAAAACATTCCAGGATTTTCTCCATATAATGGACTTCAATGGGAACCAAACGGTTCAAGGTCCAAAAGACACTTTCAGTGCAAACTGTTCAAAAGACTTTAAACGATTCCAGACGATGAATAAGGGTCTTATCAAGCGAAACAATCGCTCATTTAATAAGCTCAAATGCTCGCCTTGCTCTATTCTGTGATGTGCGTTCGTGACTCCCCTGTTCGAACTCGTTCATCAAAATGAACGAATCTTTTTTTGTGTCATTTGGTTCATTTAACGAACGAAATTAACAAATTGACTCTGGAAAAGATTCGTTCATTTTGATGAATGAGTTCGAACGCTCGTCACAGAACAGAGCAAGGCAACCATTTGAGCTTATAAAACTTAAACTTTGTTATTTATTTATTAAATGAGCGATCATTTTCGCTTGATAAGACCCTTATTTATCATCTGGAATCGTTTAAAGCCCTGAAACTCTAATTTGGACCTTGAACCGTTTGGTTCCCATTATATGAAGTCCATTATATGGAGAAAAATCCTGGAATGTTTTCATCAAAAATCTTAATTTCTTTTCGACTGAAGAAAGAAAGACATGGACATCTTGGATGAAATGGGGGTGAGTAAATTATCAGCAAAAGTTTTTTTTAAAGTGAACTATCCCTTTAAATCAGTAGCATGATGTTTAACCTTTTTCCCGCCAAATAAGCGTCTCCACTAGAGACAACCGAATCTCCCGTGAGCATCTTGAAGGTGCTTGTCTTTCCAGCTCCGTTCACACCGAGCAACCCGAAACACTGGTGAAAGAACATAATCTCATCTAAAGCATAATTCCAATCATACAAAACCAGCCCAAGTAAACTAAAAACAGTTCTTCATTGACTAAGAAGACAGATATGTGATCTCACCTCTCCCGGTGGGATTCCCACACAGAGTCTGTCAACAGCTGGCTTCTGCTTCCTCTTATACACCTGCAGAATGAGCAATATTAGTATTATTATACTATACAATGCTATGATTACTATGAGCGCCAGCCACCAATACATATATATATATAAGTAAGATTTTGCCGACCTTGGTGAGTTGTCTGAGCTCCAGAATATCAGTCTGTCCTCCTCCACCCAGAATCCTCTGTCTTTCTCTGGCCACATCCTCATCCTCCTCTCCGATGGGCTTCAGCTTTGTGCTAATCGGCCTATCGATAACACAACAAAACATGTAGCACATGCATTTAAAACAGAATTGACGTATATTTCAAATTGCTTGGGTATTAAAGTATTGTCACCTAGCCTTGATGCAGAAGCGGTACTGGATCAGGACGGTGATGCAGAAGAAAATCAGTCCCTCTATGGCCATGGCAAAGAGATTCTTGCCCACCATGTCCCACGCCAGAGGAGAGCGGAATCGATTCTCACCTGGAGACGTTCAGAAACATCATGTCAGAAGAAGCAGACCCAGACAAACACTGCTAGAGTCAGCTTACTAGGTTTTGGACATGGTCTATAAACTTCATTTTGTTACATTCGACTCTGAGAATGAGATTTGTTTAGAGGAAAACATTTGAGCAGCTGCCATCCTAATGGAAATGATCCAGGACATGTTATGTCAACAAAAAGATGTCACTTTGACCTGGGCTCCAAAGCAAACCAACATAAGCGATTATTTTTAAACAATATCTGAGGGAAATCTCCTAGCTAACAAAAATATGCTTTTCTAATATTTACATTAGATTATGAAAATGCTGTGAACATTGAACATTCAAAACATCAACTAATTTATTTATTTTTTTGTTCTGTGAATGTTCCATTTGATCATTTTGAAAACATTATGGGACAGTTACGTTTGAATGTTCACGGAACATTTTGAAACAAGTAGTGACATTTAAAAATGTTAGATAAATGTCAAACTAAAATATTTCTGAAAAGAATATATATATATATATATATATATAACGATATTAACAAATTTTAAGTTTTTACAAATTAAATTTTAACAAATTTTAACAATTTTTTTTTAAGTCTATTTAATGATCAACAAGGCTACATTTATTTGATCAATAATACAGTAACATCATTACAATTTATAAAAACTGTTTTCTATTTCATTATAATTTATAATGTGTGACCAAAGCTGAATTTTCAGTCTTCATATGATCGCATGATCCTTCAGAAATCCCCTCTAATATGATGATTTGATGCTCAAGAAACATTTCTGATTATTATCAGTTAAAAACGGTTGTGCTGCTTCATATTTTTGTGGAAAGAATCCTATTTTTTTCCGGATTCTATGATGAAAAGAAAATTCAAAAGAACAACATGTATTTTAAACAGATTTTTTTTATCACTATAAATGTCATATTTGATCAACTGAATTCATCCTTGATGAATAAAAGTATTAATATCTTAAAAAAAAAAGTTTTTCAATGTTAGTGTATACTAGACAATATACAAAAACACAAGACAAACATCCAACAAAAAGCGGTCTTAAAATAACGTTTTGAGAACATTGTTAAAGATCAGATAACTTTGAAAAAAACATTCTGTTAGTGTTCCTAGAAGAACGTTGGTTCAGAATGTTAAGAAACCCTAGCCAGAACGTTATCCAAAGTTCTAAGAACGTTTCCTTTTCGGTTAGTGCAGCAATTCTAAATGGACATTCTAAAAAGAACATTTTACTATAAGATTTAAAAAAAAAAACAATTAGGATTTGATTGTGGGAGTGGTACACACCAAATCTCTCCAGAGCGTCAGCCATGGCTTGGTTCTTCACCATGTCAATGAGACCCCTGCCCAGACAGAAGTGAGGAAAGATCAGGAACACGTTCTTCAAGATGTCGTTGATTCCTCCAATCTCCTGAAATCAAAACGACAAGAAACATCCACAGTTAGAGGAGAGCTGAACCATTGTCATCACAAATTAGATCACATTAGTCGAAGACATATAAATCAAGCACAGCTGAGAAATATGAACTTACATTGCTGCCAAAAAGCTCCAGGACAAATGTGGATACGCTGCCATTTATCCCAATGAGGATGTTAACGCTGGTCAAAACCACATACGCTGTACTGGGAATCTTAAAGAAGAATGACGCTGGGTACATCAGGGGTGTTATGGACCACCTAGATGAACACAAAGAAACAAAGCTTTCATATTAGTGACACATTTTTTGCTCTATTTGATTAATGCTCACCAAGGCTGCGGGTATTTGATAACAAAATACAGCAATACTGTGAAATATTACATTTTTAAAGAACTGTTTTCTATTTAAATGTATTTTAAAATTATTATTTTTACTCGTGATGTCAAATTTAATGCATCCATGGTAATTAAATGATTAATATATTTCTAAAAAACATCCTTACTGTAAACTAGACGGCAGGGGTGTAACGGTACGTGCATTCTCAAACTGTGACGGTATAAAGCGGCATCTCGTTTCCTTATTTTAAAACTTTTTTGTTTTAATTGTGAGTGCACACAAATAAAAATAGACTCGAATGATGTCTTACGCTTATCTGTTGGTATTCCTGTTTAACCCTGACTTCTCTGTACCATTACACCCCTACTAGATAGTAAAGCAATTTGTGGCCCATCTTACCCATAGAGCAACAGCAGGAGAGCAAGAACAGGAAGATTGGTGGAGGACACATAGGCCTCTTGTTGGAAACAGAGGAAGATGATGATGACCAGGGTCGCGGGGACAATGTAGTTGCACTAAAGAACAAAGATGTAATCGGTCAAAAGCCATT
Organism: Cyprinella venusta; assembly: GCA_038021265.1. Classification (NCBI taxonomy): domain Eukaryota; kingdom Metazoa; phylum Chordata; class Actinopteri; order Cypriniformes; family Leuciscidae; genus Cyprinella; species Cyprinella venusta. Next base: position 4,122,644 of record CM075866.1, on the reverse strand, counting down.
TGAACAGATTTTGAGTAAGACGATTTCATTTTACAACATACTCACCATGTCCCAAACAAAGTTGGCGAGCCAATAGAGGAAGGGTTGCACTCCGCTGATGAACTGCATGTGTTTGGCTTTATTCACTCTCTCCTGGATGAGGAACACCACAAAGCTAGCCGGGACGAAGGACATGGCGAAGATGACGCAGATGGACACCAGCACGTCGACTGAGGTTGTCATTCTGGGAAGTCGATGGGATCAAAGGTCAGAGATGGAGAGTGTGCAGGTACATGGGTTTGAGTGTGTCGGGTTTACTTACAGCGCCACCTGAGAGAGCTGCTCTTTGGTGAGATTGAGCGGATGGTTGAACGCTTTGATGCCGAATTTGGAGCGCTCCGGGCCGGGGGGCAGATTAGCACGCAGGACGGCATTGTTCATGACATTGAGGAACGCTCCGATACTGTGCCAGCCCTTATTATTGAACCAGATCTGGAAAAGCACACAGTCACGTCACTCTTCTTGCTCTTACAGAGCAACAAAAGCCCTTAAATCTCCTTGATATTTTGCAATCATCAGTGTCTATGAGTTCTGGCGTAATAATAGACTGTCCCATCTACAAAAGAGATAACATTAACAAAGCCTACAACGTGTCAGCTCACCTCTTGGATTCATACACATAAGATATTTATACATATAGTTATTGATGTACTGTATTTATATAATGTAAATGTAAATTTAATTAGGTCTAAGGTTCAATATTAGTAATTTAAAAACTTAAATAAATAAACAAAGGACAACAAATACATAAATAACTTACAATAACAACAATTGAAATATATGATATATATATATATATATATATATATATATATATATATATATATATATATATATATATAGTTATTTTAAGTCATTTGTGTACTTATGTATTATATATATTGTTATTTTAAGTCATTTGTGTGTACTTATGTATTATATATACTGTGTATATATATATATATATATATATATATATATTTTTTTTATATTAAATAAAATTTAAAAAAAAATCAATAAAATAAAATCCAAAATAAAAGTTTGTGTTTACATAATATATGTGGGTGCACTGTGTATAATTATTTAACATATATAAATACACACACACGCTGGTATATATATTTAAGAAATATTTTCATGTATATATTGTATATAGATTTATGTGTAATTTATTATATAAATATAAATATTTTATATATACTTTTTTTTTTCTTAAATATACATGCATGTGTGTGTTTATATACAAAATAATTATACACAGTGCACCCACATATATTATGTAAACACAAACTTTTATTTTGGATGCGATTAATTGTTTGACAGCAATAATATATATATATATATATATATATATATATATATATATATATATATATACATATATATATATAATGTTAATATAAAGACCTACAAGTCTATAAACAACTTAAAATAATAACAAGTATATATTTATATATTAAATATCAATAATATTTGTAATTAAATAACTTAAGAACTACAAGTGTAATTTTAGATATACAACAATACATATATTGGCATTGTTTATATATAAAAAGTCCTTTAAAAATCTTAAAGTAAAGACATAAATACCTTACAATAACAATTATATAAAGGCATCTTAAGTTAAGCCGATTTTCTCTTGGACAATAACTCAAGCTGTGCAGAAATATGCTGCCAAAACACTCGAGCCAAGATCCGTTTACACAATCAAGCACTTGTAAGTCTTTTAACGTCTTTTTCCTGGCTTGAATAAAGAGTGCAAGCTTTCGTCATGACTATGACATCTACGTGTGTCTGTATGGTCAGCGCAGAATGCAGTGTACACACCTTTACATTGTTCTTGGTGTCAAGCCCATGGATAAAAATCGACAGGCTTCCCATAAAGCGGTCAGCTGCGGTACCCTATGGGTCACAAAACAAAGACGGGGTTAAATCCCAAACACTGGGCAACAACTGACTCCAATATGGGCCCTAGTTGATGTTCAAACATCTTAAACATGAGCGTGGGCCGACAAAGTTAGACATACCGCTTGAAGGCTGAAGCGTTTACGAATGTGAGAGATGGCATCGGTGATCTCATCGCCAGGGGGGAGGGCCTGTGAGCTTCTGGCACCCAATGAGAATCCACCATACCTGTAAGACAGCCAATGAGAAAGAGATTTGAGGTTCAAAGCTAACCCTGCATTATTATTACTTTCCTTATCAATTTCAAATCTGAAGCGATAAGCATACCTGAATTCGTTGACCCAGAGCTTGTTCTTCAAGCTGAACAGACAAAACAAGACTGAGTTAACGCGCTGCTATGAGAATGAAAACCGGGAACTCTTTATTTCTGGATTTGCTTAACCCACCTTTTCCCAATGATCTGTGCGTATGTTTTCACCAAGTAGTCTGACATATTTCTGCCAGTCAGATTCTGCAAGGTTTCAGCAGCGGTGACTTTAATCTAAGGAATATCAGAAGAAAATGTCAGTGAAACATAATGATAGAAATCTAAAATAATAGCGCTATTGAAGAAGGACAATATTTGGTGAATATGTCTACCTGAGGGGGCGGCAGACCTCCTGCTCCTGGCGGACACTCCGGAAGCATCTTTTTCCTTCCTTCGCAACTACACTCGCACAGAGGCGATGGGTTTTCCATACTCCAGTTCCCGTTGAGGAAAATGTCCTGAACGGTCTCGGGAATCTCTGGAACCTCCCACTCTCCATCTTTAATCGGACATGATTTGCTACTGTTTCACACAAAAACGCATGAATAATTATTTAACGATTAATTATGGAAGCTTGTTTCCGTCACAGAATGAAAAAATTAAAAAGGTAATTGCGACTTTTTATCTCACAATTCTGACTTTTTTTCTAACAATTGCGAGTTTTCCTCTCGTAATTCTAACTTTATTTCTAAAGTCAGAATATAAAGTCACAATTGCGTGTTGTGAAGTCAGAATTGTGAGATATAAACTATTCTGAGGGGGAAAAAGTTTCTTTTTTTTCCTTAGAATTGGCCTGATAACTTGCAATTGCGAGTTTATATCTCACAATTTTGAGAAAAGATGTCAGAAATTCGAGATATAAACTCACAATTATGTGGTATTAAGTCAGAATTGCGATATGTAAACTCGCAATTGTTAGAAAAAAGTCAGAATTGTGAGATAAAAAGTCTCGATTCTGTCTTTTTTCTCGCAATGGCGACTTTATTTCTCAGAATCGCGACTTTATATCTCGCAATTGTGACTTTTTTTTCTCAGAATTGCGACTTTATATCTCGCAATTGTGACTTTTTTTTCTCAGAATTGCAACTTTATATCTCGCAATTGTGACTTTTTTTCTCAGAATTGCAACTTTATATCTCACAATTGTGCCTTTTTTTCTCAGAATTGCGACTTTATATCTTGCAATTGCGACTTTTTTTCTCAGAATTGCGACTTTATATCTCGCAATTGCGACTATTTGTCAGAATTGCGACTTCATATCTCGGAATTGTGACTATTTCTCAGAATTGCGACTTTATCTTGCAATTAGTGTTGTCAAAAAACTCGGTACTTCGGTACCAAGTCGGTACTAAAAAAAAAAAAATGTTACGGTACCAGCTTTTCTAGGTACCGAGTACCTGGTTAATCCAGTTCTAGACGCGCTGTCTGAAAGGGTCACAGTTGCGTCCTCTTCATAACGCTGATATGCTCTCTCTCTGAATCCACTTGTTGACACGAAAGGAGGAAAGAGCCACATATGGAAATATTTTGGATTAGGCTAATGTCACGTTGCCATAAGAGGCCGATTACATGCAAATTCGCAATTTCAAATATAGGCGCGAGGCAAGCGCGCTCATAATAAAAACTCGTTGCATAGCAACGACAGACGCCGCGTAAGGGCAAGCGCTTTGGAAAGAATAAGCACGCTCAAAAATATAATAAAAAACACGCGCGATATGTGAACGGCCTCTAAAGTGCTTTCGGGGTAGTTTTACGAGTACATGAGCACAGTAGTATCCACCCGACACCAGAGTACTACTGGTATTAGTATCGACGCATCCCTATGTCATTTAATGTCAGTGCCAGTTCTAGGCGTATTCTTGCCTTTATAACTCAGCAGGTTTAAAAAGCCTTTTTAAAATTAAATATGAATGCAGTTTTAGATTAAATAAAAGTACAGTCAAGTCAAATAAAACATGTTTTATCTCCTGTATAGTTTGGTAATGCTACAATAAGATACCATTCATCAACATTACTTAGTTCACATCAACACATTGAGTGAACAATGTATTTTTACTACATTAATTAATGTTTGTAAATGTTATTTAATACAAACACTTGGTTGTTCATGTTTGTTCACTTCATTCATTGTGCATTAAATAAATGTTAACTGATTAAAACTTTACAAACAACTTTAAAAATGTGTTAGTGCATACTATTGTTTATTTTAGGTCATTTTATCTAATCTTTTTCTAAAGTGTTTATAATACAAATGTACAGTTTCCATACTTGTAACCGTGATAAACACTTAAATATATGTAAATTTAAACTAAGCTTTGGTACCGAAATTGGTACCGAGAACCGTGAATTTTTACTGGTATTGGTACCGAATACTGAAATTTTGGTACCGTGACAACACTACTTGCAATTGTGACTATTTGTCAGAATTGCGACTTTATATCTCGCAATTGTGACTTTATTTCTCAGAATTGCGACTATATCTCGCAATTGTGACTATTTGTCAGAATTGCGACTTTATATCTCGCAATTGTGACTATTTGTCAGAATTGCGACTTCATATCTCGGAATTGTGACTTTATTTCTCAGAATTGCGACTTTATCTCGCAATTGTGACTATTTGTCAGAATTGCGACTTTATATCTCGCGATTGTGACTTTATTTCTCAGAATTGCGACTTTATATCTCGCAATTGTGACTTTATTTCTCAGAATTGTGACTTTATATCTCACAATTGCGACTTTATTATTTAGATGTTATAATGTAAAGTTTCCGTTCCAGAGTAAACTGTGAATGTAATCATTAATATCTCTATCTGAGAATGCCTGCTGCTCTTTTTTTAATGTGGACCACAGCAAAGCGATATGAGGAAAGGTTTGAGGACTCACACATCGTTCTGCTGATCTGTGCATTGTTCGTTGTAAGCCGGATTGTCCATCAGAGCTTCAAGTAAGCTGTTTGTGTGCCTGTCCTCTGGTGCATCATTGCTGTAGTGAGAAACCAATCATTAGACTCTCAAAGACTCATGGGAATCAACCCGCAGACTCAAGTGTGTGGATGTTAGCGTGCACCTGAAGAAGGCGAACTGCTCCTCATACATGCTGGGCTCCAGAGCGAGACTGGGATACTTTCCAAACGGAGGGACAATGAGACTGAAGACCAGGGCGATGCACACGAACACAGCCGGAAGAACGATCTGGAATGATACGTTTTTTAAGGACATAATTAGGAATTGCAAACAGACAACAGGAAAATCTTAAAATAGAATATCACATGATCAACACACCTGAGCAAAGAAACCTTTCCGGGAACGTCGGGCATACAGGAAGCGTTTCCAGAGCAAAGCCACGAACTGCTGTCTCTTCAGACTCCAGCCCTTCACCTGGTATGAGCCTTTACCATCAGTGCCGCCCAACCAGTCCGTCTCACGGGATTCTGCCGGTGCACCAAAACAAAAAAGATATGAAATGTGTTTTTTTCATATGACATTGTCTTCCAGTAAATAAGCACAAACAATATGGGTAACACTTTAGTTTAGGGTCCAATTCTCACTATTAACTAGTTGCAAATTAGCATGCCTATTACTAGGATATTGGCTGTTTATTAGTACTTATTCTGCATGACCACATTCCACATACCTAATTCCACACCTAATAGCTAAACTTAGCAACTACCTTACTAATAACCATTAATAAGCAGTAATCATGGATTTATTGAGGCAAAAGTCATAGTTACTAGTGAGAATTGGACCCTAATCTAAAGGACCAGAATATTTGTACGCGTATAAAGCAATAAACGGAAATATAATATTTATCAATTTATACCATAGTTCAAAGGTTTGGGGTCAGAAGGATTTTTAAAGAAATCTATACTATATTTTATACTGTATATTATTTTAAGACTTCTAATAAAAATCCAAAGAAAGTATTATGGTTATTTTTTATAATATGAAGCTGAACAAATTATTTTCAACATTAATAAGGTTGTTCGTCAAAACATCAAATTAGAGTGATTTCTGAAGGATCATGTGACACTGAAAAACATAAAATTGGACTTTTTCACATTCACATAGAAAATAGTTATTTTGAACTGTAATAATATCTCACAATAGTACTGTTTTCACTGTATTGTTTTATCAATAAATGCAGCCTTGGTGAGCAGGAGAAATAAACATAAAATAAAATAAAAAAGTAATTATTCCAAACTTAAATATTGTGTATATATATATTACAGCTCCATACATTCCAGTCTTTACATGATACTTAGATATTTATAATATTTCAATATTAAGTCAAAATCTACTAAATATTCAATATATAGCCAAGCTATATTTTCTTCACGTGAATTGGCTTTATGTAAAAAGACATGAGATGAGGGTTCAGAACTCAAAATATCCTCCAGATAAGTGGGATGGATGAAGGATGGGTAAAGTAACTACCTGGATCACCTTCTGAGTCATTGAGGTCAAAGTCGTCTTCAGTAAAAGGCTTCAGGCAGCTCTGATGGTCCCCAAAAGCGTGTCTGCGGTTCCTCCGTGCTGGTAGAGTCCCATCTAATCGACGACATAATGGGAAAAACATAGTAACGTGTTATATATATGTGTGTTAAATAGTCTACGTGTTTCCAAAGACGCTATCCAATTAAAGGAGAAATGTGTTCGGTTTTACCTGAGATTTCAACGTCGACGCCGTTGTCTTCAGCCACTTTGAGGAAAATCTGCTCACAATAATCACAAACCAATTATATTCACACTCTGAACAGAATTAAATGAAGAGATGTTTGGTTTTTTCGGTAATGGTACCTCTTCCAGTGTGGTGTCGGAGATGCCGTAGCTGGAAATGCCGAGGTCGGTGAGCCGGTCGTCGATCTCATGGAAGAGCTCCACGAACTCTCCAGCTTTGGCAGACTCGTAAGGCAGAACGTACATGATCTCATGGCCCATATCTTCAACTAGTCTGGCTGTAGGGACGTGCTTGAAAATCACATTGGAGATCAGGGAGACATCTGGAGTATGGAAAGAGTTGAGAAAGCATTCAAAACGCATGTATTTGGAATGCATGTATTCAAAAGACAAACCGTATGAATTCGTACGAATTAGCCACTTTTTAATCACTCGTACGAATTGGTCGTAAGATAGGGTAGGCTTTTTCACAATAGTAACCCTGCTAAATACCTATGGTGGTGGTTTCGCTTTCATGGTCGCTGCCAAGCCCGGCATCAGAACTGCTCTCCGAGACACTGTCCTCCTACAGAGGCGAAGAAAATCACAAAATATGGCACTCCAGATAAGGTGAGTGATATAAATATGAGGAGCCAATATGTATCTTAAACAACATGCCTACCTTCTTGAGACTTGCTTTGGAACAGGAGACGGTGCTGTTGGTGCGGCAGGAGCTCGCGGAGAGATCGAAGTCTCTCTTCACCAGCGTCAGGTAGTATCCCGTTCCCAACTGGGTCTTGAGGAACAGAGAGGAACCCACACAGCACAGCTTGCCATGGGAGATGATGGCGATACGATCCCCAAGGATATCAGCTTCGTCCATGTGGTGGGTGGACAGGATGATCGTGCGCCCTGATGGAGAAACGACACGGCTTAGAGGAACGTTTGGGGAAGGACATCACCACAGCGTTGGCTCAGACAGAATCGGCCTGTACCTGGACGATACTTCAGCAGCAGGTCCCAGATCCCACGGCGAGCGTAAGGATCGACTCCAGCGGTCGGTTCATCCAGGATCACGACCTTCGATCCTCCAACGAATGCCAGCGCCACGGATAACTTCCTCTGCATTCCTCCTGTACGGACCATAACGGTTAGTTCTAAATTGAAGCACCTGCTGAATGATTAGAATTTTGCGCAATTAAACGGATACTCCACTTTTTTTTTTTGGAAATAGGCTAATTTTACCACTCCCCCAGAGTTAAACAGTCGAGTTTTAGCATTTTCAAATCCATTCAGCCGATTTTCTGATATTTAGAAGAATGTCAATAGCCAGACAGTTTCTGGTCTCATTGACTTCCATAGTAGGAAAAAAATATACTATGGAAGTCAATGAGACCAGAAACTGTCTGGTTACTGATATTTCATCAGAAAATCGGCTGAATACATCAAAAAAATAGTAAAACTCAACTGTTTAACTGGGGGAGAGTGGTAAAATGAGCCTATTTCCGAAAAAAGTGGAGTATCCCTTTAAGTAACGTTAGCTAGTAACTATAGTAACAGAGAAGACGCGCTCTGTTGTAGTGAGCACTTGGTCGGTTGATTTTGGCATTTTCTAAGTTAACGTTACCCCGATTGGCTTGCCTAATAAATAGGGTTGGGTATCGAGAATCGAGTATCGATTGGAACCGGGACTAACTTTTCGTTTTTCCCGGAATCGTTCAAAAGTTAAAATTTCGATTCCTAGTTTCGATATTCACAGTCTGCCGGGCGGAAAAAGAAACCGCTGAACAACACCAACGAAGAAGCGTCTACCGGAAGTGTTGGCATAACCGTGCGAGTCGGCGGTCCAAAGTGTGGCTTCACCTTTCTAAAAATAACGAAATCTCGGCAAAATGCAAAATTTGTGACAAAAGGAGTATTTGTGACTGAAGGAGTATTTCCTTCAGAAAGACCGTTGGTTAGCAAGGTTAGCTAAACTTTTTTGACCCTGCCTCTTAAAAGAATCGGAATCGAGAATCGTTAGGAACCGGAATTGAAACAAGGAATCGGAATCGTTCAAACTCAAACGATACCCAACCCTACTAATAAATGAACACACATTCAAAAATGTTGGACTCGGTCGAGACCAAAAGCCATATTTGGCAAGACCAGTGGCCGAGACCGAGACCGAGTCCGAATACCAACGAGTCGAGACGTGTCCGGACTCGAGTCCAAGACCGGACTCGAGTACTACAGCCCAAGTTAGTTCTAAATTGAAGCACTAAAATTGTATAAATGGTACTAAATTGCGCACCTGAGAGCTGGTTGGTGCGAGATTTGCTTTTATGAGGCAGGCCGAGGTCCATCAAAATCTGCTCCATCTCCGATTTCACCTTCTCCTCGGGCAAACCCTTCAGGCGTGCATAAAACCAGATGTGCTCCTCCACGGTGAGCCTAAAACACAGACAAGAACACAGTCTAAATCTAGAGCTGGTATTTTACTGTGTCAAACAACTGAAATGTGTTTTTGGTGCTAGCGTACATGCTAAAGAGGACGTTGTGCTGCGGACACACGCCCAGGTTTTGGCGTATGGCGTTCAGATCGGTGCGGATGTCTTTGCCCTGGATGTAAGCGGTGCCCGAGGTGGGTGGGAACAGGCCAGTGAGGATAGACCTAAGAAAGCAAAAAATATTGAGCTTATCTTATTGCATTACGCACATTAGCATCAGATCTGGTGTTGAGTCTTACATGGTTGTGGTTTTTCCAGCGCCATTGTGGCCCAGGAAGGAGGTGATCTGACCCTCGTAAAAACCTAGAGTCAAACCATCCACTGCCAGTTTGCCGTTGCTGTAGACCTTCACCAGGTTCTCGATGTAAACACCTGGATCCAGGTGGGCTGGTTCCTCTTCAATGCATACAGCTAGAAGAGAAATCAAACTGCATTTGTCAGCGTTTACGCTCAATATTTTGATTTCACAATTGCATTTGGTTAAAGGGATACTCCACTTTTTTTGGAAATTGGCTCGTTTTACAACTCCCCCAGAGTTAAACGGTTAAGTTTTACCATTTTCGTATCCATTCAGCTGATTTATCTGATATTTAGAAGAATATCAGTAACCAGACAGTTTCTGGTCTCATTGACTTCCATAGTATATTTTTTTCCTACTATGGAAGTCAATGAGACCAGAAACTGTGTGGCTTCTGATATTTTTCTAAATATCAGAAAATCGTCTGAATGGATTCGAAAACGGTAAAACTCGACTGTTTAACTCTGAGGGAGTTGTAAAATGAGCCTATTTCCAAAAAAAAAAAGTGGAGTATCCCTTTAAACATATCCCAGCAAACAAATTTAGGTTCTGGGAATGTTAGTTTTTAGTTCCCAGAACGTTCCTAGAACTTTCCCTTAAGGTTAAGGGAACGTTCCCGGAACATTCTCCTTATGTTATAAAAATGGAACCTAAAAATAACATACATGGAACGTTTTTAAAACATTCTTCTTTGGTTCCCAAAAAAATAACCTCATGGGACCATTCGGGAACGTTAGGGGAACGTTCTGTGTTTGCTGGGATTCTTCTGAACCTGTCAAAAATTAAAAACACAACCTAGATTTTTTAATACCTTCAGCATTTTCTTTATTGTTGGTCGGCGCTGCTGTAATCCAACCACATTTCTCTCCACACCAGTAGGATTTGGTGAATGGGAAGTACCAGGAACGTGGGATGCCATATTGGCCTGTGAGATTGACATTTTATTTTACACTTAGCCATCCAATATCTTGTGAGCATGAATTATCTATTAACCGAATGCCACTAACCTGGAAACACTGCTTCAATGTACCAGGTCATGAGGGCGTAGAGCACGGCGTCGAAGAGCATGAGTGAGATGGAGGTGGTGAGGCTGTAGCTGTCCTCCTGCATGGGGCTGGAGAGAAGGTTACTCCACTGGATTCCCACTCCCTGCTCCTCGAACAGAGCGAAGTACTCGCAGCCGAAGCCGAACGCCACCGGAGACAGGAGGCTCTGAGGAGAGACAGCCAGAGGCCTTCAGTGCGTCAGGGATTTTGACAAGTGAGACACGGTCCTGGATCAACATATTTTGTTGATACATTCCTGTCCCAAAATGTAGTTCCTCCTCAATCCCTAAACCTAACTCTACCCATAACTTTTCCCTAAAATCAGAGGGTAATGAAAGGTGAATAGCACTGATGTTTACGTACTTCACCCTGGATCTAAGCCTAAACTTGAAATAAAATGTAAACTTGTCCCTCAAATCTGATTGGTTGATCCAGGAACATGTGGTACTTGGAGAAATCACGTTCACCGGTCAAACACACATAAACAGCACAGGGCACGGGGTTAAAAGCTAATGACAGTAATATTAATCAAGATGAAAATAATATATATATATATATATATATATTACATTAAAATAAATAAGTAAATTATAACTAACAGGGCAGTAATATAATGACAAAATACTTTAAATTTAACTGCGTAGAAAATAAATCTATTGATCTAATATTTAGATAAATCTAATCTAAGTATTATTCAAATTAATTAATAAAAAAACAGATTAAATACGTATAAATATGTAAAGAAATAATTGGTTATATAATTCAATAAATAATAAATAAATAAATAAAATTAGATTTAAATGAATACCTAAAAGTTTGATTAAAATAATTAGATAATTATAAAGTAGATTAAAATAAATAAGTAAATAAATAATGCATCAATACTGAGTAGCTAACATTTACTTAATTGAACAGAATAGAAATTCAATATTTTAATTAAACAACTAAAATAATTAGACTACAGTCAATAAATGGATTCAAATAAATAAGAAAAAATAGGTTAAAATAAGTAAACAAATAATGTTATTAAAACAAACAATTACAACTATGAACATAAATGCTATTAAAATAAACACGTAAGATTAGTTCAAAATAAACAAGTAAATAAACAAATACAAATTACATTACAATGAGTAAATAAATAAAAAGTAGATTAAAATAAACAAATAATACAAATAAATATTTTCCAAATCTAGACATATTTATAATATTAATTTTTCACACTATATATAGGGTGTTCATTCCCACTCACCGCTACTATTTTTGCGCCGAAGCCCACGTAATCCTGCCAGGCCACGCACAGCACATAGGGCAGGTAGAGGGTGAAGTATATGATGCCTCCGCAGGCCGCGGCGAGGTTAGCGCGCGAGAAGAGCGTGCTGATCAAGAAACACTGCATGATGGTCACGACGGCAAAGGAGGCCAGGAACAAGTAGACTACGCCAGGGTCGCTGTACGGCAGGAGATTCCCCATCTGAACACAATATGAGAAACAGAACCAGCTTGAATCGTTGTTGATAGGGTTATATTTTTACTACGCGAACGGAGCAATGCACACCTTCAGGATGAGCACCAGTAGGGCGGCGCTGATGAGCAGTGGTATTAGACTACTGATGAACCAGCTCAGCCACAAGATCCCATTATCCAGACCCATAATCCTCATGGTCTCCTTGAGCCGAGCTTCCTTCTCGTACACCACGCCCTTGATGATGATGGCCACCGAGTACATCCAGGCCAGGGTCATGAACAGAGGCATGGAGCGGCTCATTATCCGCAGGAAACTAGGGAAAAGGAGACAGGATGGGTTACGCCTTCAGTGTCAACGGTATCCAAAAGATATCTGCTAAGATACCTCGTTTAGGACAGCACGTTAATGCACTAAAACAAGCTCAATGTTGTGAATAATTTTAACAATATTTGTGCTTTTATGATTATGGTATCACATTTTACAGCTAACAACATGCTAATGCTAAACTCTACTGAAATCAAATGTGTGCCACACCAAATGGTCACTTATTTCAGTTGGTGTGACAACTTAGTAGTTAGCTGCCTTTGAATGAATGAATAAAAATTACAACAAAAGTAAATAATTAATTAGATGAAATAAAATAAAAAATATATAATTATAATAATTATTCAAATATATATATCAATAAATAATATTTTTATTTAAACATATTATTAATAAACAAATAATACAAAATTGATGATAATATATTAATAAATAATGATACAAATATTTAAATAATGAAATATATACAACAATCTTAAAAATATATAATTAAATAATAATCCAAATATAAATAAATATAACTAATAAATATAATTATTAAATCAATCAATAACACGTAATCAAAACAAAAAAATAAAAATAGATTATAATATATAAATGAATTAATTAAAACAATATTTAAATAAATAATAAAAATTGATTTATATAAATAAACAAATATATAATTTATTTTTTTTAAATAATACAAATCAAATTTACAAATTCTATTATATAAATATATAAATAATAGAAAAGATAAAATTTTACGGATGGGGTCCCTCACTTGTTTTTCTCTGAACCCGATCATGAATGTACAAGTATTAATTTAATGTAAAGGCTGCATTATGATGTTTCTTACACGTCGTCCACATAGCAGGGATAAGGCATCTGCTGGATGTAGACTCCAGTTTTCTCCTTGCTTCCCGTCAGAGCTCGTATGATCCCGTGTTCAATCACATCCTGCAGGTAGGAGAAGCCGCCCCAGATGTACCGCATGTCCTCAAACGGGTCCGCTCGAGGACCGGGATCCCAATATCTGCGGCAAACACAATCACATCCTTCATTTTCTCCATACGCTAGCAGTACGGACCGTTTCGTAGCATGATTAGAAAAACGTAGCCTATCATACCCATCCTTAATCTTGTTAGTGCGCTCCACATTATCAATGTCCATGCGTATCTTGTAGTTGATGTGGGTCGGCAGATCAGACGTGTTGGACTGCATGTCCGGAAACACTATCCCGGCCCAGAACTTGCGGTCGTCCAGCAGATGCATGGACTTGTTCACCAAACGTTCTTCATTGGCCACCGGCTCCAACTTATCCAAGTTCACACACTTCAGGGGAGGAAATTGAAAAGTTTATCAGAAAGAAGTCAGGTTAAATCAACGATCCTCAACTCTGGCAATCAAATAATCTGGATCAATTTCCCCCCACTAAAGGCACTTTTCCACGACACAGTCCATTTACATTTAGACATTTAGCAGACGCTTTTATCCAAGGACTAACTGAGGACTAAACCAAGGACTAACTGAGGACTAAACCAAGGACTAACTGAGCACTAAACCAAGGAGTTAACTGAGGACTAAACCAAGGACTAACTGAGGACTAAACCAAGGACTAACTGAGGACTAAACCAAGGACTCACTGAGCACTAAACCAAGGAGTTAACTGAGGACTAAACCAAGGACTAACTGAGGACTAAACCAAGGACTAACTGAGCACTAAACCAAGGACTTAACTGAGGACTAAACCAAGGACTAACTGAGGACTAAACCAAGGACTAACTGAGGACTAAACCAAGGACTAACTGAGCACTAAACCAAGGACTTAACTGAGGACTAAACCAAGGACTAACTGAGCACTAAACCAAGGACTTAACTGAGGACTAAACCAAGGACTGAGGACTAAACCAAGGACTAACTGAGGACTACACTAAGGACCAACTGAGGGCAAACCAAGGACTAACTGATGACTAAACCAAGGACTAACTGAGGACTAAACCAAGGACTTAAATGAGGACTAAACCAAGAACTTAACTGAGGACTAAACCAAGGACTAACTGAGGACTAAACCAAGGAGTTAACTGAGGACTAAACCAAGGACTAACTAAGGACTACCTGAGGACTAAACCAAGGACTAACTAAGGACTACCTGAGGACTAAACCAAGGACTAACTGAGGACTAAACCAAGGACTAACTGAGGACTAAACCAAGGACTAACTAAGGACTAACTGAGGACTAAACCAAGGAGTTAACTGAGGACTAAACCAAGGACTAACTAAGGACTACCTGAGGACTATACCAAGGACTAACTGAGGACTAAACCAAGGACTAAACCAAGGACTAACTAAGGACTAACTGAGGACTAAACCAAGGAGTTAACTGAGGACTAAACCAAGGAGTAACTAAGGACTAACTGAGGACTAAACCAAGGACTAACTGAGGACTAAACCAAGGACTACCTGAGGACTATACAAAGGACTAACTGAGGACTAAACCAAGGACTAAACCAAGGACTAACTAAGGACTAACTGAGGACTAAACCAAGGAGTTAACTGAGGACTAAACCAAGGACTAACTAAGGACTAACTGAGGACTAAACCAAGGACTAACTGAGGACTAACAGTAAAAGTAAATGTCAGTAAATGTGTCAATCCATCTGACTTTAGACTTGTTTTGGTGGTTTTCAGATGCATAATTGATTTGTTACTGTAATTTAGTGGAGAACTGAGAACTGTTTCTTTCTGACAGGGCTACACACTGACCCAAAAAAATAGGACAGGCACTTAAAGTGTGGATTTGGTTTTCTAAGAAACTTTAAATTGATTAGCAAAGATCACAAGATGCCTACATAATCCTGTTGATGCCGTTTATAGGACTGGATGTAATACATGCTCACATTTAATGAGATTAAGCCCTTGTGTTCAACAGAGCAAATTCCTAGATGGGTGAATTGCGTTTGATTGTGTGCATGTGTGTACCTCCATGAACCGAGAGATGGTCTGGATGGCCTGATCCGTCTCGTTGAAGGCCTCTCTCCAGGTGTATGCCGTCCCATGAGGACGCGTGTCCTCTGAAGCCTTGGACAAGAAGCTGGACACATCCTCCACGCGCCAGTCTGTCCCGCTCAGCTTGGCGTTAAAGAAGCGAGCGCTAGCGTTGTTCTGGAGGAGCGTCTGTTTAGGAAAAATTACATTCACTTAATCGGAAAACATATGACAATATCACGTAGCTACAGTAGCTGTAAAAGACACACAGCTTCTGGTATTATAAATTAGTGAATCAAGAGGTGTAACAAAAAGACAAAATGTAAACAAAACTATGAATATAATAATATTTCAATATGTACTTATACTTCATATTGTGAAAAATTTATATCATAAAGATGTCTAAAATATTTGGAAATATTTTCTATTAAATTATGATGTTTCTTCAACTCATTATTATACTGTTCTATGTATTATTTACTTTATTCTATTTTATTCTCATGTTTATTAATTTATTTTAATGTACTCCATCAATAAATGTAAAAAAAACAAAAAGTCAACAAAACTTTCAAATAAAATATATTTTTAAAATTGTATCACATATACTGTATACTATATATACTGTTAAAAATGTGTCGTGTAAATGTCGAAAATACTATTTAGAAAAAAAATGTGTCATATAAATGTCGAAAATTCTATTTGGAATTTTTTTTTTAATTATTTATTAAGTTTGTTCAATTCACTATTATATTGTGTTGATAGATATAATATTCATTTAATTTCTTTATTTTAACCTAGATTTTTATTCATTTATTTATTTATGTAATTTTTTTTGCAAGTCCTAGCATGAAAGTCATGCACATAGAAATGCGACTCGGATTCATGCATTTTTGTGCCTAGCACACTTTTTCATTCCATTAGGCACAAATAGGTCCTTCGAATACTCCAAGGGTTTGAAGATCTCCACTAATAAGTATGCATCCCGCAGAGCGCCACACGTTGTGAGCCATGTGAGTTCAGTAGGGAGGTTAAACGCAGTACCGCTTACGTCCAAAAGGTGGCAGTGTGAAGTTCACAATCTGAGCTACTTCCACAAAATCATGTGCTCAGAGGTGACTAACATACTAACAGGAACAGTGTCTTTTGTGTGTGTGTATGACGCACCCGCACAAGGTCCATTTCCTCACTGTTTTCCATAAAGCTCCAGAGTTTGGGTCTCATTTCTTCCCACATGCCGCCGAGGTCCCTGAGCACGCCGAACTCTTGAAACGTCTTGTTGACCTGAGAGAAAGAGACAGAGTTAAACCGGGCTTTTTAATCTTAACCAACTGTGAACTTTCAAATCTCAAACCTGCACACACTACAAGTTTTGAAAATCGTGGCGCATCACACACTACAAGATACTCTTAAGATCATCATGCCAGATTTAGCACCTCACGTGAGCTAACAAAATGGATACTGTGTTGCTGTAGACATTATATGAGGAGACATATCGACCAGCCGTTCCTCAATCTCCATCTCGGACTCTTGTGGTTTCGCCATTTCAAAAGTTCGTCACTTCCGTCTCCTTGTAGATTTGTCTATTATGGAAGCACTGATGTAATCACAGTCGTAATCATCCTGATTTAAAATCCTAAATATCAAACATGTTTGATATTGTCGGGGCGACCCCAATGTGTCCGTGAGCAGATCTGGAGGTTTAAGATCTGTTGATCTGTCACCGCATCACTTTACCAGATAATCTGGGCCAAACATCTGATGCCCTGGACGCGATTGTTGGGGCATAAATCGACCTGAAACTCCTGTAGTCTGAGCCTGGCTTTAGGTACTGCTTGGGATTGCTGGAATATGGATATATATTTTGTATGGATAGCATACAAAATATACAAAAAAAATATTGTATATATATACTTCAGATATTTGCTCAAATATGGACATACTATTTCTCATGATATTCAAAATCTTGATCTACAGGTTTCTGCTTAAATACTTGAAATTATTTTTGCGGATGAATATAGATTGTGCCAACATATCTTGTTAAGTTTATTTAATAATTTTATCTATAGGTTTTTTTTTAACAAGTGTCCACAATACACAACTTTTTCAGGAAATATAGAAATATGTAGGCATTTTGTTATATTTTCATTCAAAAACTTTAAAGAAAATCCTAAATGTATAAAAATGTAATTCAACACATTAATAAATACTATAATAGCATATAATGGTGCTGTCAAATCGATTAATCGCGATTAATCACATCTAACATAAACGTTTAAAATTCTATAATATACTGTATGTGTATATATATATATATATATAAATACTAGGGCTGTCAAAACGATTAATCGCGATTAATCACATCCAAAATAAAAGTTTGTGTTTACATAATATATGTGGGGGCACTGTGTATAATTATTTTGTATATATATAAAAAACACATGCATGTATATTTAAGAAAAAATATTATTTTTATATAAAATATTTATATTTATATATAATATAAATTATATATAAATCTATATACAGAATATACATGAAAATATTTCTTAAATATATACAAGCATGTGTGTGTATTTATATATATATAATAATTATACACAGTGCAACCACATATATTATGTAAACACAAACTTTTATTTTGGATGCGATTAATCGTGATTAATCGTTTTGACAGCCCTAATAAATACAAACGCAATCGCACATATAAATATATATTTACAAACTATGTTAGATGCGATTAATCGCAATTAATCGATTTGAGTATTTAAATTATAATGATAAAATAACACTAGTGTCGTCATGACATGATCTGATGATTAGAATAAAATGTTGAAAATAGACAATGAGTCTGTGAGTTGAAATATTTGACTCACAGAAACCTGGTCAACGCTAGTACAGTACATACAGTGATATGTAACACTCGTCAATCTCCTGACCTCTTGTATGATCCTCTGGGTGGCAGGAGTGTCGGGGGTGTACAAGATCTTTCCCACGAGCAGCGGCTTCAGAGCTCTCCAAATCATGCGCGATATGGGACTCGACTCCAGGCCCTTCATCACGTTGTTGCAGTAGGGCGCTAATGGAGAGATGACGAGGTTTTTGAAACAGTTTAGCAGGGGACGTGACATATTTCGCACTCACAAGTGAAAGAAAAGAGAGAATTAGGACTCACTGGAGGAGTTGTCGTAAGCGGAAACCGGCTCGCTGTCGTTGTCATTGCCGTAGCTGCCGAACAAGGCCTTGTAGTTGTTATCCTCGTACCAGTTGAGGGACTTGATCTTCAGGCCTCCGCCCTCCGGGTGGCCGCAGACGATGCGGGACACGGCCTGGTACATGTGGTTGGGGGTCTGCGTGCTGTTGCCCGTCAGGTACATGATCTCGTTGCGCATGTCCCGCCAGCTCTTCATACTGATAAGCTGGGAAACAACGAGACAAGTTTGATCACTTAAAGGTGCAGTGTGTACATTTTTGTGGCATCTAGTGGTGAGGTTGCGAATTGCAACCAACGGAAGTTACGGTGGCCGACAGGAAAACATGACGTCGTCTGAGACACCAGAGAGTAGTCAACGACAAGGTTAATTTACAAAGATAAATTTAAAAATTATATTACCTTAATCGCTTACTCGGTAAAACGATGTTATTGCGAATACTATTGTAACTTTTTCACCATTATGTCGGTGTTTTATTCGCTGACTTTAGCTAGCTTCTTTGTATGAAGAACAACAGTGACGAAACGTGTTCTGTAAAGCAGTTTATCCATTTAGGGCTCCATGTCGTTGCAAAATGTCTATTTAAATATAAGGGGACCCGCGTGTATGTAGATAGAAATGGCTCATTCTAATTTAATAAAAGCATAACGGGTCTTTACACACCACTGAAAACATAGTTATGTATATTATAATGCATTTCTGTCAAAAGATCCTCCAAAATATTACACAATGCACCTTTAAGAGACTCAAAAAAGTCCAGGGTTCAAAAGTTTGGCGTCTGAAAATCCCTTATTCTCACCAAAGGAGCAGCTATTCGATCAAAAATACTGTGAAAACTGTTGCATTGTGAAATATTATTACAATGTCAAGCAATAGACAAACTTCCAGTCATTTTAACAGCTTTAAGTTTGAAGGTTTTCAGTTTGAAGTCGTTTTAAAGCTTGAAGTGGTTCGAAGGCAATACAACAGACTGATGTTATTAATCACATCGAAAATGCATATTTCCTTGTCGAACGTCACAAAACGTTTGCTTATGCTAAAGAATAGCTTAAAACTGTTTGTCTAGTGGCGGGAAAACAAATGCAAACATCTAGGCACAACCGGATGACATAATGACTGTGTTTATCCAGATCTCTCAAAGTACGTCATTCAGTTACAGCGGCTTCAGGAAAGGGTGAGACTAATATTAATGGCAAACACTTGCTGTCCCATTACATGATCTTGTTTGTCCAATCCAAACGAATACAACCTCAATGTGTTGTTTTTGAGTCTTGAGTGTGTAGTCCACGTGCTGGCCTGCATTATTCCTCTATGTGTCACCGGGTGTAATTGTTATGAAGTGTTGTCACCGTCACTGAAGGGTGTTGATTCCTGACTAAACCCAAATCATACAAACTTAATTCTTCTTGATGTATGAATTGTGCAATCGTTATCCTTTATTTTCATTCTGTAATTATTTCCTCGCCCATATGTAATGATGTATATTGTTTTTTAACTTTAAAACACATAAAGAGAAATTTGCATGATACTTCCAGTCTTGTAAACCCATACAAAAGCTTTATGCGAGGAACAAAATGTAAGTTGTTATTTGTTTATTGGCAATCTCATATTTCAGTCTGTTCCCCTGCAATATTGTAAATGAACCACTTGATGAAATCGTTCAGAAATTTCTTACTGTTACTGACACCAGTGGCCATTAGAGAAACTGCAGCCAGTCTCGTTCTCGGTGCGGACGCACTAGATAAGGCTTTTTTTTAAACTTCTCCATTTGACACATTACTGCTAACGCTTGCAGCTGCTTACTAATGGCTGCGCTAATGGCTTATTTTTTTATTACGAATGTAAGCCACATTTTGTGAATTTTCGCGCCAATTCTGACCCGACTCCTCCAAACACAATTGAGCCTACAGGCTGATGATAGCGGCAACCATGGGGGACAGTAAGGGCCTGTTCACATATTGTGCCTTTTGCGTGCTCAAGTTCGTTATTTCAAACGTAGGTGCGCGATATGCGCGCTCATACTGGAAGCGACGCTCGTTTTTTCCATGCACATCGAGCCGCATCAAGATAACAAAATACCAACTTTTCAGAATGCCACAAGCGCACCATAAACGCACAGTAGGTCACGTGACAAAAACATGTGACGTCACTTTGGAAAAAGGAGAACGCGGCGCGCCCAGCGTTTTCTACGCGTTTTTAGGCGCTATATGTGAATCCGGCCTAAAGGTGCCATTCTTTCTATTACATTATGGTTGGCTCATAAATGTAAAAAAAAATAAAAACCTGTAGTAAAAACCTACACATAGCCCCTTTAATGAAACTTTTATGGTATTTTTGAGACACTATACAGAGACTATGGCAGACTGTAAAAAAAAAGTTGATGAATATGGATTAATATTTATTAGGGCTGTCAAAACGATTAATCGCGATTAATCGCATCCAAAATAAAAGTTCGTGTTTACATAATATATGTGGGTGCACCGTGTATAATTATTTTGTATATATATAAAAACACACATGCATGTATATTTAAGAAAAAAAATATTATTTATATATAAAATATTTATATTTATATATAATATAAATTATATATAAATCTATATGCAGAATATACATGAAAACATTTCTTAAATATATATACGCATGTGTGTGTGTTTATATATCTAAAATAATTATACACAGTGCCCCCACATATATTATGTAAACACAAACTTTTATTTTGGATGCGATTAATCGCGATTAATCGTTTTGACAGCCCTAATATTTATTAAAAAATAATTTTGTCAAATCTCATCATAGTGGCCTATACAGGTTTTTAGCGTATTGAAGCTAAGACAATAATGACAGTTAAATATGTTTATGTAAATATGTTTAAGAGAACAAAAGTGTAAACAGAGGATAAATTAAGTCTCATTAGGGTCATCATGTGCTTGGAGAGGAATGCAAGGGAGTTTTGTGAAAACCGCATCTTGTGGCACTTGCCCGACAACAAGCTGAACAGAGACTCTGCTGTAACACGCTCACGCATGCCTGCCTGCCTGCCGACGACGAGGTTACTATCGGTCATCCTCCTGATGAAACCCAAAGACGACTCAAGAGGACAAAAGAGACCATATTAAACTGCTTTCTGACATTTCCGTCACATTAATGGATGCATGTTGGAGAAATGGGTTATAAGAATGATGGCATGATGCTGATGAGAGAGTTTTCATTCTGGAATAAATGGATGTGTTACATAAGTGCTTGTTTGAACGTTTGTGTTGAAGGGGTATAGTCAGTCATGTTTGTAAATGATGAGCTAATATGATTCACAGGGCTGTAAACACCTTTGGCATGCAATTTCAAAAATCACCATCATCCACCCTTCTGAGAAGTGAACACAAAGAGCTTTACTAACGGCTTAATTGGCATATCTCCAGCTTTCCATTTATTACAACAGGGAATGAACACTAAAATTCAAACAGAAGTTGCAATAGTCTTATTGTGTTGTATATCCGAGTGAAACGGCTTCTCAAACAAGAACAAATGTAGGGAAGGACTTGATTTTGTCCATTGGGAATTGATTGCATGGTTGTGGTTTGCTATTGGTCGATCTCATTTAGTCTAACTTGAAATACCAAAGAAGTAAAACTAAAAACGAAATCAAATAAGTAAAAACTATAGAAAGAAAATTACAAAAATAACCGATAACCGATAACTCTTTATTGGCTGATAAATCAAAATGTTTATATGATTTTTGAGAGCCTGATTACAAAAAAGTCTCACCATTAAAATACTTTTAAGTAGCCTATATTAAAGCCTAATTTAAAGTCTATCTATCTATCTATCTATCTATCTATCTATCTATCTATCTATCTATCTATCTATCTATCTATCTATCTATCTATCTATCTATCTATCTATCTATCTATCTATCTATCTATCTATCTATCTATCTATCTATCTATCTATCAGATTTGTGTTGTTCTGAACTGTATTTTACTTTTTAGAAGTAATTCGAATCATATTTCGAGCTATTCTACCCATCATGGCGAATAGTGCACATCTGAAGTGTCTCGGCTGAAGGACATAATCCATAATTATCAGCTTTAATATATCCGCTAAATTTTTTTTATCATGCCGATAACAATAACATTAAAAAAAAAAACATATGACGGCCACCCTATCGGTATTGGACGATATATCGTGCATCCCTACATTAAATATAAAACATAAGGATGAGCTCACAGTCTCTTTTCCCACATCATCCAGGGCTCTCATGAAAGAGACCTATTGTTATCTGTCACCTGTAAGCCATCACGAGGTGTCCAAGGATGCCCTGGGGGCCAGACAGACATGCAATCGAGGCAGGGTAACTGGAGAAATGAAGCACGACCTGAAGTAACCTCTCGCTGCTGCATGTGAGGGTTACTGGAGTTCAGCTCTTGTGTGAGAACAAAGAGGAACTAACGACGGCCAGCGCAGCGTTGGTGTCAACTCAATTTCTGTTTCTGTTTAAAACAATAAAACTATGACTAACTGGAAAGAGATTGCATGTAAGACACAATTCCTGTGAACAAACACCCTGCGTGATGATGTTGGAAACATCAGAGAATGACAAAACGCGTCCCTGTTTTGTTCTAAAGGCAAGTTAGGTTACATTTGTCGAGCTCTGCACTTTTGCCCAGTGCTGGCAGGAACTGGGAGTCTTGTGATGGGCCAATCTATTGCTGCTAACCCACTTAACACTCAGCTTTGGTTTTTAAACTCTCGTCACCAAATACATGAGGGCAGAAACACATGAAATGTCAAGCGTCAGCTCTTTGGTTTCCAAGACACAGGGAGGTTTGGGATGCTAGCTGTTTATTAACAGAACTTTTTGTCCTTTTAAGCAAAAGTCGTGTTATAAACTGATTTAGGGCAAAGCAAAAAGCTTAATGATTATCATTTGTCTCGATGCAAAGCATAAAATGAATGCATGTTGTATTTCCATATTAGACTGGTAATATAATCATAAATGCCATTTAAATATTATTTGATTAATATTGCATTACCGTAAAATACTTTTATAGGTACATGTTTTTAATTTGTGCTTTAATTTGTGCTATATTTTTTACATACACTGAAAAAAAATAATAATAATTAAAAAACGGTCAAATGACTACGGCTGCCAAACAAAAAACATAAAATTAAACATAAAATATCTTAATTCAAAAAAGGAAAAACCTGTAAAATAACAGTGTTTTTTCTGTGAAAAATGTAATAAAAAATTCTGTAAAATTATAGTTTTTGCACTTTATTTGATTTAAGATATTTTACTTTAATTTTACGTTTTTTGTTTGTCATTTGACCATTTTTTTAATGATTTTTTTACATAGAATTAACTGTTATTACTACGCTATCTCACGACCAATTCGTACGAATTCGTACGAGTGATTAAAAAGTGGCTAATTCGTACTAATTCATACGACCTAACTTGTACGAATTCGTACGATTTGTCCAAACCCACGTGATGGGTAAGTTTAGGGGCGGAGTCAGGGGTAGGTCATTCGTACGAATTCGTAAAATATGTACGATTTAGCAAAAACGCACTAATTCCTACGAGTGAGGTCGCATGAATTGTTACGAATCAGCCACCTCGTAAAATTCGTACGAATTCTCGTGAGATCGGGTTGGTTATTACAATAGCAAGTACGTGTAACATGTAGCAAAGACACGGTAAAATAAATGTTATCAAACATATTTAAAACAACAAATTTGAACCACAACAATTTACTTTTTTAATCGAAAATAATAGGATAACTTGTCTCCAAAATCTCCAAAAAGTAATATTTTACAGTAAAATTACACTGTAGAGTAAGGGAACTTACTGTAAACCAATGAACAGGTTTTTACCGTAGCATAACCGCGTTACGGGTTTCACATTTTTTTACCGTTATAAAATTGCGATACTTTTTTACAGCGGTGGCTGCCAGAAATTCACAATAAAAATACCGTAACAGCGTTTCTGTGATATCGGAATACCCGTTTAATTTACAACTTAAACTGTATATTTAATTAAGTGATAAAATGTTAATATACCAACTACCAAAAATCTGTTTTTACCTTAAAATGCACTTAAAACCAAGCAATGTGACATTTCTTTGTGTTTGTAGCAGTAACGACTTAAAAATGCGACTAATCCAGATCCACTGGTCTAATATACGGGATAAGATAATTTGGGAAGCTGGGGTGGGAATTAAAGTCTTCACTCTGGTGTCTAGTTCGGTCTCCAAAAGTGGGGTGAGGGATATTTCAGGGGGGGACGTACCTCCACCGCTAATGCGCCCAAACTCTCCAGCAGGCTGTCTGTTGCTATGGACACATCCTGGATAATCTTTGGGTCGGACCTGACGTCTTTCTGCAGGACCAAAAAAGACATTATTAGCTCATCAAGGGAATACTACTGTACACATTTTACTATAACAATGATCCCATGAAATCTATGATAAAAAACAACCCAACATTTTAGGTTTTTACGATTTAGAGGGTGAACAGCGTTAACACTAAACACTACAATAATACAATAAACATTCATTTAGCTTAACAACACAAGATCTAGCATAAAACCCGACTGATAAGAAAAAAAACTACAAGAAACAAATGGTTTCACTTTATTTTAAGGTGTCTTTGTTACAGCACAATTATATGTTTAAGTACTGAGTAATATTAATTAACAACATGTCATTAACTGTCATAGCATCAGTATATAAGTACATGTAACAAAGACACTGTAAAATAAAGTGTTACCAAACAAAAATAAATTTGAGCCACAACCGTAAATTATAGGATAACTTGGGGGTTTTTTTATCTCCAAAAACTGTACATCTAAGTAGTATTTTACTGTAAAATTACATGAAATTACACTGTAGAGTAAGGGAACTTACTGTAAACCAATGAACAGGTTTGTACCGTAGCATAACCGCGTTACGGGTTTCACATTTTTTACCGTTAAAATTACGATCATTTTTCAGAAATTCACAGTAAAAAATACCGCGACAACGTTTCAGTGATATCGGAATGCCTGTTTTTTTTTTATTTAGATGGGACAATGCATATTAATGAACGTACAAGCGAACGTAAATACACCGGATTTAGCACAATGCTAATTTCCGTCCATTGTCCCCTAACACAGACAAATACAATCCAAAAACAAAAACAGACACACAATATACATATCAACAAAACACATATGAATTTAAAAAAAATTAAGAATAGTAATAATCATAAAAGTTCCTATATCTCATTGAGAATGTATTGTAGTACCCATTACAAAAATGCCTATACGTAGACAAGATGCTTATTATAAATAAATCTACCAATCAAATTCAACCTTTATACTAAATGATTACATTTTTTTGATTTTTGTTCAGCCATCTCTTAATTTACAACTTAAACTTTATATTTAATTAAGAGATATAACTACCAAAAATCTTTTTTTCCCCCTTAAAATACACTTAAAACCAAGCAACGTGACATTTCTTTGTTTTTCTCTATGGTTTTTACTGTAGAAGTGTATTTTTTAAACAGTAAAACACATGTCAAGACATTAAGCATCTTTCATGTTTTAAGCAGTTACTATTGGCTATTCTGTCGTGATTTAGAGGAAACATGTCAAAGATCTCACTGTGCCCTTGCTTGCATAACTAAATTGCTGTGCAAAGATAGTAGCGACCAGGCATCTTGAAATCTCATTACTCAAAAACAAAGAAAACACTCAGTCTAAAGCGAACATACACAAAGACATCAATATGTGTATTATCTTGGCTGATGGTCACGGCGGCTCCCTTTTCATGCACAGATATGCTGAAATAATTATTCTGATTTACAAAAACAAATTATGTAAAAGTGCCCATTATGTGACCACAATGTTATTCTGTTGAGATTGAAGACCCGACAAAGTTCACCGGGTCCATATTACAAAAATATACACTTGCCCTAGTTTGTAATTGGTTTATTGAACTGGCGAATTCCTGTGCTTTTATTGTAGTCCAGTAAGCAAGTAACACATGGGACATAAAAAATCATTCACATTTGAACATTCATCTATTCTCACATTGTAACATCAATGAATTAACTAAATAAAAACTGTGTCCTATTTATACGTTATTATTTAACAGCTGTATTTACTCACCCGTATTGGCTTCAGGAAGTCCAAGTTGGACAGGAAGTTGCTCTCTGCGTCATTCAGCCATTCAGCAGATGATTGACAGATGATGTTTTGGGTCAGCTGAGACACGTCCTTGTCGGCAATGGTCACGAAATCCTCCAGAGATGTGGTATTGCACAGGTCTCTAAGATGAACTCCGAACCCTTTAATGAGCACCTGTAGGATCACAAGCAGTTAGTCTAGTGATCCTAATGTCAAATGAAGCTATTTTGAATGTAAATGCTCATATTTGCGAGGTGCACAACCAAGAAGATGCCATGTGAATATGAATGATCAGAGGAATAAATTACATTTCACAATATATTGAAATCCAGGTAACACTTTACAATAAGGTTCATTAGTTAACATATTAACTGACATGAACTAACAATGAGCAATACATTTGTTACAGTCTTTATTAATCTTTGTTAAAGGGATAGTTCACTTTGAAATTAATTTTTGATATGTTTTAGCTTAGCTCAAGTGCATCCAAGATGTAGGTGTCTTTGTTTCCACAGTGTTTTCAATTTTGATATTTTTAGCTCAAACCGTTCGTGTCTGTCAGTCATATAATGGAGGTCTATGGTCACCACCTCAAAGAGCATGCACGGTGAATAGCATGAATGAAAGTGTTTTTTTAAGTCGATTTGAAGATGCTTCATGTCTCCATTTTGGTGTTGCAGAATGAACTGATAGTAACCAGGCAAACCCCTCTCCCTTTAACAAAGATTAATAAATACTGTAACAAATGTATTGCTCATTGTTAGTTCATGTTAGTTAATATATGTTAACAGTTAATATATGAGTTTTCAGCATCACTACTCTTCAGTCTTCAGTGTCACATTATCCTACAGAAATCACTCTAATATGATGATTTGATTTGATTTTGTGGAAATGTGTTTTATTTATTAATTCTGAAAGCTCAAAAGAACAGCATTTATTTGACACAGAAATATTTTTGTCTTTACTTTTGTATCAATTTAATACATAGCGGGTACAAACCGGGTCCTAATTTCACTTAAAAAAATGCATGAATATTATTTATGTGAAATCATGTGGTGAGTATACAATATATATATATATATATATATAAACACTGTAAAAAAAAATTCAAGATTTGTTATCACAACATTTTTTCTTTTGTCAAATCAACTTAAAAGATTTATTTAGTTGAGATAACTTATTATTTTGAGTTTCTGATGATTAAATTAATCTCCTTCATTATATTAACTCACTTTTTCCAGTTCAATCAACTTAAAATTTTGAGGCAACCAGGTTACTTACTTTAAGTTAAACCAACAATATTTTTTTACAGTGTATATATATATATATATATATATATATATATATATATATATAAATTAGTATTTAAAGAAAGAAGATAGCACAAATAAGATATATATATATATATATATATATATATATATATATATATATATATATATATATATATATATATATGAAGAGAAGTGCCATTTGAAATTTTCTTCTAAAATGATCATTTTTATCAAGCTTGTATATTTAAGTTCAGTAATTTCACTTAAATGGCAATGAAGATTACCTATTAATTGTCATTTAAGTGAAATTACTGAACTTAAATATACAAGCTTGATAAAAATGATCATTTTAGAAGAAAATTTCAAATGGCATTTAGAGGCTTTTGCATCTGAACTCTTCATATATATATATATATATATATATATATTAGTAGTATTTAAAGAAAGATAGCACAAGTAAGATAAAGCTAAATAAGCTTCAAGTTTGTTTTAAACTATATAAAACATATTTTGACGTTCATAATGAAGATCAGAAGTATTTCAACACTTTTTGGTTGTTAAATGTTAGTGGACTGTTTTGAATGCATTGAACGTTATACAGTTGTCAAATGTTGACAAATGTCTTTTGGGGGCCATTGTTTTAAAGAATCCATAAACAATGAATCTGCTTTTTTGATGTATGATAGGTGTAGCGCTGGGAATATTTTAAGAAAGCGGAAGTAGTGTTGTCGAAGTGGCCTGTATCTCGCAGCACATCTGTCGGAGGTGGAGAGAATAGCTCGCCCTGTCTCAGTTTTCCAGGAATTGCTCTCTGGCCGAAGCTCTGCAGGGCAACAGTCATGTGACTCCACCCCTTCACACACACACACACACATCATAAACGCACGTGCACGGCTCTCTCAGTACAGCTGTGCGAAGGACATCCATCATGCGTAACATCTGCCCGATCGACTCCTATCCCAATACACCAAGGTCATCCGCACGGGAGAGTGTATGATCACATGTACGGGGCTTTGAAAAGCACATCGCATCATATCTGTACGAGCCAGCATACGTGTTACATAACGGTCTCGGGATGCATGCCGTGTAAAGACAACACCAGGAGGACAAACTAAAAAATGTCTACTTGATGTGTGTTGATGCTCTTTTTTTAATGATTAGGTTGTTGAGGGATTTTAAAGCGGCTTGTGAATTCGTTTACCTTCTCCAAGTTGACGTTAGCCTCCACTATCTGTCTCACAGCATGCTTGGGCAGGGTAGCATTTTTCTCGAGAAACTCAGACAGCGTTTCATTATCATGTAGGAAGTCCTTCAGTTTGAAACCTAGGAGAAAAAGAAAACCCTTTAAGATGCCATATAAAATGAATGTAATCAAATACATAATTAAGCAGACTATTTTCAAATATATATTAGTCAGCATGATATTTTTAACTATACAAAGCTTATATATGAGTTTGATAACGTCTCAATCATGATGACTAACACTTGGTTAATTGCTGTTTTGAATTAACCAGATATTCACGATTGCACCATGAATAATATTATCATTTCTAATAAGGGGTGTCATTCAGAACATTGTGAACTCAATGATAAAGCGAGTGAGGTAATAGTCACGGGACAATCGTCCATTTTGCTCTCAACTCCAAGTTCATGATCCAAAACAACAAAAAAAAAACAAAAGGCAGAAGTGAGTAGAGCAGTGTTCTCCGCCACAGAGCTCATTGTGCTTCCTGGATGTTCATCATCGTCATATGAACTGGTTTGAGTCAGTCTCCCTCCTCTGGGGTCACTGCAGGTCATTCATTCCCCAGCCAGATCTCTGAGCACTTTTCACTTTTTTTCTTATTGTTCCTTTGCTATTCTGGAAAGGTCCTTGGGAAATGAGCTGTAAAAGTTTCAGGGGGTGCTTGAATAAAAATGCTGAAAATGCCTGAACATTTTATTCGTTTCATACCAGCATCAAACTTTGATTCTCAAGGACAAGTAAAAGCAGCCAGAGGAAATTTGAGTAAGGCCCCGTCCACACTAATCCGTTTTCGTTTAAAATTTATATTGAGACTTTATATCTCGCAATTCTGACTTTATATCACATAATTCTGTATTTATATCACACAATTCTGACTTTATATCACATAATTCTGACTTTATATCACACAATTCTGACTTTATATCACATAATTCTGACTTTATATCACACAATTCTGACTTTATATCTCGCAATTCTGACTTTATATCACATAATATCACGTAATTCTGACTTTATATCACTCAATTCTGACTTTATATCACACAATTCTGACTTTATATCACATAATTCTGACTTTATATCTCACAATTCTGACTTTATATCACACAATTCTGACTTTATATCACACAATTCTGACTTTATATCTCGCAATTCTGACTTTATATCACATAATTCTGACTTTATATCACTCAATTCTGACTTTATATCACATAATTCTGACTTTATATCACACAATTCTGACTTTATATCACTCAATTCTGACTTTATATCACACAAATCTGACTTTATATCACACAATTCTGACTTTATATCACTCAATTTTGACATTATATCACATAATTCTGACTTTATATCACACAATTTTGACTTTATATCTCGCAATTCTGACTTTATATCACGCAATTTTGACATTATATCACATAATTCTGACTTTATATCACACAATTCTGACTTTATATCACTCAATTTTGACATATCTCGCAATTCTGACTTTATATCATGAAATTATGACTTTATATCTCGCAATTCTGACTTCATATCACGCAATTTTGACATTATATCACATAATTCTGACTTTATATCACATAATTCTGACTTTATATCACACAATTCTGACTTTATATCTCGCAATTCTGACTTCATATCACGCAATTTTGACATTATATCACCCAATTCTGACTTTATATCACGTAATTCTGACTTTATATCTCGCAATTGTGACTTTATATCTCGCAATTCTGACAATATAACTCGCAATTTTTACTTTATATCTCGCAATTCTGACAATATATCTCGCAATTCTGACTTCATATCACGCAATTTTGACATTATATCACATAATTCTGACTTTATATCACCCAATTCTGACTTTATAACACACAATTGCGACTTTATATCACGCAATTCTGACTTTATAACACACAATTCTGACTTTATAACACACAATTGCGACTTTATATCACGCAATTCTGACTTTATATCTCTCAATTCTGAGAAATAAAGTCAGAATTGCGAGATATAAACTTGCGATTGTGAGAAAAAAAGTCAGAATTGTGAAATAAAAAGTCACAATTATTTATTTTTATATTCAGTGGAGTAAACAAGCTTCCATAGTAACCACACCTCACTCTTCCCCAGCAGAACAATCCTAGATCCTCACAAAGAGCACACTGATGAAACATGAGTGTCTCTGTGGCATAAAATGATCATCTTTAACCATTGACTCCTGAGGCTTTCTAATCCACGCTGGGAAAAACAAGCATCCTATTCCTCAAGCCCCAGATGCAAAACAGCAGCTCCTCCGGGAACATTAATTAAATGCTGTCAGCTGTGAGTATCAACTCCCACAAGCCTGTCTCATCAACCCTTACAGTGAGTTATCAGTCTAAGTATCGCCTGCAAATGGCCATCGAAACACCTCGAAAAATGGGTAAATAGGATCGGAACAGAACATAATATTTGTACAGGGCAACAAAGCAACCACCTGAAACACCCTTGCAACTACATAGCAAAACACTTGTGCAACCACATTGGACAATCTGCAGTAAGCAATTTATGAGAATCAATCATTATTGTCTTGCCAGATCAGTAACTCAACTGATCGCCGGTAGTGAAGGAAACCCTAAAGATTCTGAATCTGATTCCAGTCTTTTAGTACAATACTTAGTACTAACAACAAATTGAACCAATAACAATGCTGTTTTTGGTAACATACACCAGTGTTCGAAAGTTTGGGGTCAGAACAATATTTTTTTAAAGAAACAATTACTTTGTTCAGCAAGGACACATTAAATTGATCCAAAAACATAGTAAAGACTTTAAAATGTCAGGTTTCCACAAAAATAAACTGCTTTAAACATTGATGATAGTAATAAGAAAGGTTTCAGATCATCACATTGGAATGATTTCGGAAGGATCGTGCGACAAATGTTTACATTTGACAAAATTACTGTTCTTTTACTGCATTTCTGATCAAATTAATGCAGCCTTGATGAGCACCGACCCCAAACTTTTGAATGATAGTCTACAGTACAACATTTAAATTACTACAAAACCAAATGTTGTGAAAGGTGTCAGACCTTCAGTGTTCCTCTGCAGTTTTCTCAAGGCCCGGACGAGTCCTTTGAAACCTTCGAAGCTCTTGTCTTGTTGGCTGTAGAGGAGAATTTTCTTGGCATCGATGAACAGTCGGGAGATGCTGTAAATGACGACAGCGACACTCACATAATTAAAAACGTGTCAAAGTACTGTAAAATCCAACGCAGGCCCAAATCTTGATTGACTTACATGGAGTCATTGAAGTTCCCCACCACTCCGGGCGTCTCTCCAGGCGTGGGGTAGCGGAAACAAGGGTTGTTGGCATTGCAGATGATGCCCTGCACCCATGGTAAAGTGCCCGCAGAGGGCATGGCCTTATTGGGAAAGTGGCCTGGGCAAAGCAATCAGATTTACAACAAATGAAATGCCATTTGCAATCTGAATCTGAAGTGTTTAATGGAATAAAACATTGGTAATTTGTTGGACTGTCAAACGATTAATCGCGATTAATCGCATTCAAAATAAAAGTTTGTGTTTACATAATATATGTGGGTGCACTGTGTATAATTATTTTGTATATTTACAAATACACACACATGCATGTATATTTAAGAAAAAAAAATTATTTATATATAAAATATTTATATTTAAATCTATATGCATGAAATATATACAAGCATGTGTGTGTATTTAAATATATCAAAAATAATTATACACAGTGCACTCACATATATTATGTAAACACAAACTTTTATTTTGGATGCGATTAATCGCGATTAATCGTTTGACGGTCCTAATAATTTGGAGTAACGTGCACAGACTAATCACGCACAATGCGACACAGTAAATTATTATTTTTATTTCAGTCATGACAACTCTTGGACTAGTTTTAGCATGTTATGTTGATGTATTTGGTCTTGGTGAACTAGATCTGCTACTCTGCTGCTGTTGATTATTGCAAGTATGGACTTGCTACCGCATAAATAGACAGATGTGAATATATCATCAGATCTAGGCAGGTGGAGCTGGGGAGGAGGAGGGTTTCAGAGTAACTCTGATTGCAAATCAAAATCAAAGCAAGTCATGTTAACTTTAAAGGATTTTTTGGATATCATCAAGATGGCTTTAAACTGATTCCTTTCAAAAGTAGCTTTATGTTAGGTCTATAAAGAGTTCATTGGATTAAAAGGTTATGTATTCTACACTATCTATCTATGCACATGGACAAGATTACACTTTATAACTCTTTATTGCACATATTCTTAACTCTCATAATTCTTTCCCTTTGTTTGAAAGGTGTTTTCTATCTTTCTAACCAACTAAAAAAAAGCTAACATTTAGTTATTTTAGTTCAAAGTACAGGGACTGACACACTGCAAGAAAACTGTGTTTCGGAGATCTTGTGATATATCAAATTTCATGCGGTTCTTGGAGCTGTTTTGCTGTCCTTGACCTCCCTTGGGAACAGTGTGATTTCAAAAGTGGAGCAAATATTGACACATGAATGAAGTAAGACAGCGTGACACGGGACATTGAATAAAATATATATTTAGGATCAAAAACACGTTCTAACCTAAGCTACACATCTCATTCTGTTGTTGTAAATGTTTGTTTGTGTGTTTGTTGGCCCCTCTTAGGCCACTTACATTCATGTTGCTCGTAGGGAGGATAATAGATTCTGACAGATATCAAGATGAAGAAGATGAAGAGCGGCCATATTATCTCAATCAGAAGCTGAATCTGGAAAAGAAAGAACACACTTATTTGTTCAAACTTTACACCCTGGATTGCTTTGGTACTTTACTCAACTTCACTTGTTCACTGAATGAACTAGTCAGGAAAATCCTGTTTATCGTGACGGTTGTTGGGCTTCCTGCTGACGAGGCATGTGAACCTCCTGTACAGACATTCAGTGCCAACCGTCGTGTCCGTACCAATATCATGATCATTTAATCAGTTTTTGAGGTGCATCCTCTTTTTGGACTTCTGTTAAGTGTCACCGAATCCATAACATTTTTAAAACAGTAATATCCTATACTAGACCTAAACTAATCTATATATCATTTGAAAGTGTACAATCTCTAGTTTCCATATTTGGTGATTGATTTTCAAAATATATAACAGAGGAGCCCTAATTTCTCCATTTGCAACAAGAATATTTTCACACTACTAAGGCATGTTCAGACTTTTATTTTGAAATAGCGATGAACATGAAAAATCGTGAAAGAATGGTAGAAACCTCAGTTTGTTCAAAAGATTGCATCCTTTCAATTATTTTAGAAACAAAAGGTCTGAATTTTTTTTAAATATAAAGAAAAAAATTACAGATTCACCATTTGTGAGGTGGCCGCGAGCTATAACGCACATACTTGTTATTTTTATATGTTTCTTAGAGGTTGAATTCATATCAAAATCTGCCATATTACTTCTGAATAGGATGTCTACTTCATAAATTGTATGAAAATTGTGAAAATGATGGTTCATATCACTCAAAACACATGCAGGCGCCCTTATAATGGCAGTCTGGTTGTGCCCTAGTGGAAGCGTTCAGTACTGCGCCCAAACAAAATCTCACAGAAAGCTCTTCTTTTTTCAACCTAAAATTTGAAACACAACTTGTTCAGACTTTTAGCTTTGATTTTTTTTTTTTATTTTTTTTTTTTGCAGTTTTAGAGTCGCCCAGGTTTATGTAAAATATGAATAATTAAATTTCACTTTCTTAATTTATTTGACTTTGACAAAAATCTGCCAAATGTCCTCTTTAAAAACGGGACCAATCTTTTTTCTATATTCTAAAGCATTCTTGAATTAATTCCAGATGTGCATTTCCATGTCTGTTCAACAAAAGGGGGGTAACAGTTAACAGGTTAATGAAAAGTTGAGAAGTAAGTACATAAATAACAACTACTTTACAGTTTGTTCAACGGCAACTTGCCACACAATGAAGTGTATACACACAAATCCATTGATGTATTTATTCATTTCTTTTAATGCAGGGGTTGGTGACCTCCAGAACCTCACAGATGTCCCCGTACAGAAAAAATGGGAGCCTAGGGACTCCAAATGCTACAAAATGCACTTGTTTTGCTGCTTTGAAATGCATTTTGATTGTTGCATTCAGTAACTGATTGATTAGTGATGCGTTAAAATCTCAATGCATTTGGTGTGAACTTACAGTCTGTCTCCGTCGGAAAGTGAAGTTCTTCCACAACAGTAAGCCCAACTGAGTGGAGAAAGCCATCTTGCCACGGCTCCACACTGTCCGCGCCGCCTCTGGCAACTGTCAAGAGAAGAGGTGTAATGATAATGATGCCAAGCTCTATTCGTTCAATCTGTGCGACGCACAAATACAGGTCAAGTGTCTCATGCCAGCTTTATCTGAAGTGGACTTTATAATATGGGTGCTGTGACATCATCACCACTGACTAAAAGTTGCATTAAAAAGTAAACATAGACATTAGGACGAGTAAACATTCAACTACTAACATTTCAAGCGGTTTATGATTTGATTTGGAGAATTGGGGCAGAAAAGGAAGTGGTCAGCATAACTGGGACAACAAAAGGCATTTGGATAGTTTTACTGACAAAATGCATTCATTTATAATCAGCAATTAAAGTCACCATGAAATCTTTTTTTTAACGGAATATCATGATTTTTTTGTGCTTTTGATTCACGTGACTCATAATCCTTTCCGCACCGTCTTGTTACCATCCACTTTACCGCTGTGAGGGCGGAGCAACCTGTCACTCACATGAGATCAACCAATAGCAAACCACAACCATCCAATCAATTCCCAATGGACAAAATCGAGGGTGACCTTGCTCTGTTGCAGGACAGCGGATGTGATTTTGCGGGACAATGCAGGACACGGTGTAAAGAGATAAATTTTGTTTATTCCCATTAGTTGGGAAGTCTGTTTGCCATTGGACGATAACATTTTAAATCGTTAATTGTGACAGACTCTGTGACTGGCATTCAGTTTGCTTTGAGTGATACAGTGTGATTTATTGGGCTCATTTTGTCTACTAAATAGAATGACTAACAGGCTATGTAAAAAAAATGTCATTAAAGGAGTAGTTCACTTAAAAAAAAAAACTTTGCTGTTAATTTACTCACCCCATGTCATCCAAAACTCTCATTTGGACCTTGAACCATTTGGTTCCCAATGAAGTCCATTATATGGAGAAAAATCCTGGAATGTTTTCATCAAAAACCTTAATTTCTTTTCGACTGAAGAAAGAAAGACATGGACATCTCGGATGACATGGGGGTGAGTGAATTATCAGCATAAGTTATTTTCAAAAGTGAACTACTCCTTTAAGTAGTAACTAGGCCTAGTTTATTTTCCTTTATTAGACTACGGAAACAATAAATGTTATCAGATTCAGTCTATCTCGAAATTGTATTTTCTGTGTTGTTGTTGGATCTGGCAGGTTTAATAAGGATGTTATCTAGTACATATCTTGAAGAAGAACTGTGTCCACAGAGGGAATTATGGGAAGCGAGTTATTTCCCCAGTCTAGCTAAAACACAATGACTGCACAAATGGATTTTTAAATGCTAATCGCATTGTTTAGCACGATTTTATTTCGAAATGCGCGATATTGTTTAGGTTTTGAGGGATGCGGGACAAAGCACTCTAGTTATGGCCTACATTTTGTCTTGTTCGAGCAGCAATTTCACTCAGATAGCATAGAAAAGACTATCGCAATTTCCGTTTCATGCCTACTTTAAGTTAGGTTTAAGCAAGGTAAAATAATAATTCAAACACAAAGTTTGGACATTTGTGTTGAAGACTTATCTGTTCTTTTCACTTTCTTTTGTTATCAGAAAACTTCAAGCAGTGAGAGGAAACAGAACAGAGCCGGTGTGTGGGTTGGTATGTTTCATAATGAACTAAACCATAAATCATGATGTCCTGCTGGTGTTTTGATTAAATTGTCTATAAATGCATTAAATTAAAAGTTATACTTTCTGAGAAAATGTATGAGTCACGGCTAAATTAGAGTGAATGGCATGACGTGTCATTTTTTTTTACCCTTTGGATCTGTTAATTTATTAAAAAAATACTACTGCTACTACTAATAATATTTAAAAATTTTGAATGTGTTTTTGACATTTATATATATATATATATATATATATGTTTGATTTTTAAAACTTTTGTCCATCAAATCTGAGACAGTGTGGCACTGGCATAACCAACATACAAGAAGCCATTTTGCTGCATTTGGTATAAGAAACCCATGAAACATGCATTTAAAAAAAGGATGAAAGCAACTTGAGTATACATTTCTTCTACATTTCTATTCATTTTCTAATTGTATCATTGCCTATTTGCCTTCACCTCTGTCTAAAGACCTATATCATTGATTGGTAGCCTATTATGTGTAAAATCTTTTATATTTTATAGTGTTTGTGCAGATACGGATCTGTCTGAGGTAATGCGATTCTTATGCTTGTGTTTTTCATACATAACATCATAAAGAGCGTCCCTAGTGGACGCGTCATTTTCTTATTTTTCCCCTTGTTTACCATTTTCTTCATCAATCGCTTCTCTCGCCTCGCAGCTCCAAAACCAACCAATTCTTGCACATACACACCAAATATCATATGTTTTAGACCCAGTTCGCACTTAAAGCGAGATAAATCAATCCCGTCCATCACGAGGGATTTAAAACATGTCCAAGAAAGATGATGTAAGGGCAACATATTTGTTTACAATACAATAATCGCCACGAATTACTTCTGTGGAGCAAAATACGAAAATAAACCGAACTCTAGTCTTTTAATGGTGTTTTTGCCACCAAATATGCTTACAATCACGATGTTTTAAAGATGCAGAAGAGTTGAAGAGCTCTTTTCATTGTTCCGCAGAGAAGAGGTTACTCTCGGTCATTTCGCGCAGACTCGGTTGCTGAAGAGATGAGCATTTACAGTCTTCTTTGTTCAACTGTCTTTTCAAGTTGTCACAACTCCACTAGCTTACAAATGAAGATTGTAGTCAATCATACAGACCTTTTCAAAACGAATAGCAGCCTCGAAGCTTTTAATAGGCTACATCACAACTCATCAAGTGTTTATGACAATAGTAGACACGACCGTGCAAGCGTCGACGAAAAACAACAGCGTTTCTGATTAAAGAGGGGTTAAAATATGCATATCCTCACGTGTCACGATAAGTAAACGATAAAACATGACAATTGTAATCAGTTTTCAGCATAACTGCCACGAAGCTTTCAATGCATCACAATGAACTCACTCAGTCACCAAATGTTTACGATAAAAAGCACGTCATTTGTGGGGAAGCAACAACATCAACTGACTGAATTAGTACTAAGCAATAATGTGTATCAATTAATTAGTGAAAAATATAAATTAACACGAGATCACTGCTCAAAAAAAGAATGAAACATCATTTTGCTCACCGTTTTTGCTTGCTCCGAAATGATTATTCCTTATTTCATATAGCCCTAAACTGTAAATCCTTTTAAGGCGAGAAGAGAGACGGTTGTTTTAACGCTCTCACAGCGATATTGTACTGGTCGTGTTTTGTTCTCTATGGACGGACTTTTTTCCTCTCCTCCATCCTTTTATAGCGAGAGCGATGCGCGAGGTTACTGTCGGTCAGGAAAGCGCTGCTGTTTGTGTTCGAGCCTCCATATATGGAACGCACGTGCGGACCCAAAACAGCTCTTAAAAGGGCAACGCCGACACGCGCAAAATACGTTTTTTTCACTTTATTTTACGCATTATACGTTACGCGCTGGACACGTTTATACAACAAATATTATTCATGTAATATTAATTATGTTAGCTGTCTGAAATAGGGATTGCACAGTGTTAGTACAGGCTTAACTGATAAAATTTTTGCTGATAATTTACTCACCCCCAGGTCAACCAAGATGTCCATGACTTTCTTTCTTCAGTCGAAAAGAAATTAAGGTTTTTATTCCACATTCCAGCATTTTTCTCCATATAATGGACTTTACTGGTAACCAAACGGTTCAAGGTCCAAAAGACACTTTCAGTGCAAACTGTTCAAAGGGCTTTAAACGATTCCAGACGATGAATAAGGGTCTTATCAAGCGAAACGATCGCTCATTTAAAAAACCAAAACAAAAAAACAAAGTTTAAGTTTTATAAGCGTTCGTGACTCTCCAACCCGATCTCACGGGAATTCGTACGAATTTTACGAGGTGGCTAATTCGTAACAATTCGAACGACCTCACTCGTACGAATTAGTATGATTTTTGTGAAATCGTACATATTTTACGAATTGGCCAATTCGTATGAATTCATACGATTGACCTACCCCTAACCCCGCCCCTAAACATAACCATCACGTGGGTTTAGGCAATTCGTACGAATTCGTACGAGTGAGGTCGTATGAATTAGTACGAATTAGCCACTTTTGAATGACTCGTACGAATTCGTACGAATTGGTCGTGAGATAGGGTAGGACTCTCCTGTTCGAACTTGTTCATCAAAATGAAGAAATCGTTTTCTGAGTCATTTGGTTCATTCAACGAACGAAACGAATGAATTGACTGGGAAAAAGAAACAGAGCAAGGTGACCATTTGAGCTTATAAAACTTAAACTTTGTTAATTATTTATTACATGAGCGATCGTTTCGCTTGATAAGACCCTTATTCATCGTCTGGAATCGTTTAAAGCCCTTTGAACAGTTTGCACTGAAACTGTCTTTTAGACCTTGAACCGTTTGGTTCCCATTGAAGTCCATTATATGGAGAAAAATCCTGGAATGTTTTCATCAAAAACCTTAATCTCTTTTCGACTGAAGAAAGAAAGACATGGACATCTTGGATGACATGGGGGAGAGCAAATTATCAGCAAAAGTTTTTTGAAAAGTCAACTACTCCTTTAAGACATTTAACCCCGGTTTCACAGTCAAGGCTTAAGATAGCCTCAGACTAAAATGCATGTTGGGGCTGTTTTAACGGAAAGCAACATGCACTGACTTATCCTAAATATGCCTTGCCATTGTTTTGACTCAAGATGTTTGGGTTTTTTTTAAATGTATGTTTATAAAAGCTACTTAAATGTCCTAATTCAACCAAGGCCTAATCCTGGCTTAATCTAAGCCCTGTCTGTGAAACCAGGCCTATGTCAGACTCAAAGTTATTGTCAAGTACATTTCATAATCTGACATCCCTTCTGAAAAAAAAAAAAAAAAAAAAAACTTTAGATGATTTACTGGTTTAAGATGGTCTCACATTCTGGCCAGGATTGCAAACTTGTGTAAGTTTCTTTTTCTTCCCAGCAGGGATGACAAACCAAATCTAAAATGTCAACTAAATGAAGTTTGTGTAAAAATATATCTTCTCTACAGGTCATCAGGACCTCAGAGAAATGAAGGCAACACTTAGACATAACTCAGGACTGCATCGGCCTTGAATGAAGATACTGAGCAAGACAGATATACAGAACTAGCTTGGCAATTCAATAGATGAATTGTTGTATCATGAAAGGGAGATGTATACACAACAACAGTATAAAGTATGCGCCAGCTTCTGATTTTTAATATAAGGTAGAATCTTTGCAGACAATATCAAGTTGTGTCCGGTTTGCATATTCTTAAACTTCGGAAGATACGGGAAAAGCATTCTTTTGACTTGTTTCCTGGACTTTCTGCATCACTAGTGCGGATAACTGAAAAGTTACCCATTAATGACAACGCTTTGGTGTATAATGAACGCATCGTGTCTGGGGTTTTTACAATTTATATACATACATGGAAGTGTGTAACTGAGGTCAATTTTTGACCCTTCTTCTTTTTTTTAAATGCAATGTGATAATTATTCCATGTAGTCTTTTAATGTGACGTCATAAAAGCTGCATGCATTCTATATATAAATAATTGCAAATTGAAAAGCAATGATATTCAGTGAGATTGTGAATCAAACATAATTCAGAAAAGCAGAATCTGACTTGTCTGTTTCGAACACACAGTCAAAAACAACACAATGGTTCTGATTTGAACTGAGGGAATGAAGCATTGTGGCTTTTGTGTTTCTGGTCATGTGTTCAGCACTTTCATCCTGTTTTTCAGGCTGATCATCTCTTTGTGTTTATGAAGGCTGTGAGGCTGCCAAGTGAATAACTCTGACCTCCTGCCCCAGTATCCTCTGCCAGTATTGTGGAGTTGAGCCTCAGGGATGGCACTGCGCTGTTTGACACAGAGGACGACAGCGAGATAAACAAAGCATCTAAAACATGGTGTGTGTGACAACTCTTTGCAAAAGAAACCACAACCCAGTTTAAGCTGACAGAGGAAGTTACATATTCAGACTGTGGTCAACTCTATAAACACGTGACTTTGGTGAGACTTAAAGGAATTGTTCCCCCGAAAATAAAAATGAGTTTACTCACACTCATGTCATTCCAAAACCAAGACTTTCATTTATCTTGTATCCATTTTAATTAAGTGCTTTAGTCCACATTTTCTGAAGAGACTCGATCGCTTTATATGATGATCAGATTTCATTGAGGTTTTTATTCACATTTAAACATTGATCAAGGAACATAAAGCTCAACTGAACCTGCTTGAGGCGTGGGAACAAACCTCATTGGTTCTTGCTGA
Source organism: Cyprinella venusta (assembly GCA_038021265.1). Lineage (NCBI taxonomy): Eukaryota > Metazoa > Chordata > Actinopteri > Cypriniformes > Leuciscidae > Cyprinella > Cyprinella venusta. The sequence goes on along the minus strand of CM075866.1, from coordinate 4,080,621 downwards.
AGCCCAAATGTGATGGGTAACATGAAAACAAACCTCATTGGTTCTTGCTGAAGCTCAAACGTGATGCCTAACATGAGAATGAACCTCATTGGTTCTTGCTGAAGCTCAAATGTGTTTGGAAGGACACGAGGCTTAGTAATTAATGGCAGAATTGAATTTTTGGGGGTGAACTATCCCTTTAAATGAGTAGGTCCTCCTGAAAGTGCTACCGTGGTGCATTATTGAACATATACAGATGAATATGTTAATAATTACATAACTCGCCATTACCATCCAATACCAAAACCGTTTGCTACTTTAGTGTTTTATAAGGTTTAACCATCACCTGCTTGTTGTCAAGCAATGTCACAGCACTTGGCAGCAAGTCAGTGGTGTAAATCACTTATAAACTGATATCTAACGAGAGGCTGATCTGTTTACAGCTCCATCTCATTGATATGACTCTGACACACATAACAGCAGCGTCTTCAGCTGTTGCCCTTTTAAGAGCACGCGCCTCGGTTTTTGATGAATTTAATATCTAATATCCCACAGCAGCAAAATGTTGTCTTTGCATGTGATCTGATTCATTGCCTGTAACGTTAGGCGTAAAAGCGTGCTTTTCTGACGACTTTAGCAAAGAAAAACGGTTTATTGTGTCATTATTAGGCTCGATAGGCTACCCAACATTGGTCCGACAGCAACGTCGTGTCCCTGCGGTCAAAAATAGTCGAGATAGGACATAAATCGCTAAAAAAAACATTTAACATAGAGCAGATAACGTCAAAGACGTCTGTTTAACTTTCATCTTGGAACTTGAGTCTATTATTCAACCATGACGGGATATGTCGGAGAGACGTCTTTTCATTATGTCGGAGAGACGTCTTTTCAACGGTCATTAAATGTGTTGCTGTGGGACATATATGTTTTGATAACCGAGACGACGAACATGGGGGTCTAAACGCAGAAGTATATGCCATAAATCTACTCAGTATAGATTTATCTACTCAAAATATCTAAATCTCCAAATCTTGATCGAGCGTCCTCGGGGGAAAAAAGCGCGTGCACGGCGAGTTTTCCCCAAAATTAGCCATCTGACATGATTCAAAATGATGGAATTATGCGAAGTCGAACAATATTTAGCAAAGGAAGCACATTTCCTTATTTCCAGGGTCCACTCTACAGCTGAGCACAAAGAGTCGGTTTGTCCGACAGTAACCCCGCGAAGGGGGAGGGGGTGCTGGTTAAATATAGTTCCGAATAAGGGAGCATCATCACATCTTACATTGAATAAACGTAGCCTTTAACATTGTATACATTTTGTTCGACGTTTATTTGTATTTATATGCAAGGTTATGTATTTTAACATAGGCCTATGCTGTTTCTTTTATTTATTTGTCTGTACAGCACTTTGGTCCACTTCGCTTATTTTAAAGCGCTTTTTTGGATTGATTGATTGATTGATAAAAACGACATTATGAGTGTAATAGCAGCGCAGAGAGATGCAGGTTGAGAGAGAGCAGAGCTGATATGACCGATAGTAACCTCGCGAGCAGCAGAAACTGGGTGAAAGGGGACGTGACGTCACTCGCGGCGAACCGCCTGCTGCTGTGCTGAGTGTACATGGCCATTAGCCGTGAGGCACCTTCTCTTCACAGCTGTGCAGTCATCATTCATCATCATATAGGCCTACAAGTAGCTATTTTCTGTTCTAGGAGGGAGAACAGGTAACGCTGCAAATATGATAGGAGGATACCTTACGGTTACACAAAAAACAACAAATGTCATTAAATTGTTGAAATTGTTAAAATTGTTGTTTTGTGTCCTATTGTATTTTATGGCTGGAGTCTTTCTTCGGTGATTAGTGATTGTTGAGCAAAACATAATTTTCCTGGTCAAAAAGGGAAGATTTCATGTTGACACTGTTCAACATTGTTCAATAGCCTACTTGACAGTTATATTTCAGGGTAACTCAAGGGAACATTCACCGATCCGATGATTCAAGGTATATGTGACGAATACACAGTGCTTACCCAGACAGCAAACTGACATTGAATCAACGTGGAAACTACTCATGACATCGAAACAACGTTGATTTTGCTCATCGAATTAACGTTGAACCAACGTCAGACGCGGCATTCTTCAAAGCGAAATGAAAATCGTAAATTGGTTTGCTTAAATAACGTTGAAACAACGTTGATTTCAAGTTGATTTTCCGTTAGTTTTGAAGAATGACGCGTCTGACGTTGGTTCAACGTTAATTTGGTGAGCAAAACAATGTCATATCAACGTTGTTTCGATGTCATGTTTCCACGTTGATTCAACGTCAGTTTGCTATCTGGGTAGCATTTAAGTGAACACACACACAAAAGAGGGAAAAAAAGCATATTTTGGAAATTGATCTTAATGACTTAATTTTAAAAAACGAGGAAAACTCCAACCTTTATGGACACCAATTTTCTTTGTGAATGAATAATGCATCGTAAATAAATAAATGTTCTACCTTAAAATACAGCAGGATCATAGATTTCATGGATCCAGGATACTACCCAGATAGCAAACTGACATTGAATCAACGTGGAAACATGACATCGAAACAACGTTGATCTGGCATTGTTTTGCTCATCGAATTAACGTTGAACCAACGTCATTCTTCAAAACTAACGGAAAAATCAACTTGAAATCAACATTGTTTCAACGTTATTTAAGCAAACCAATTTTCGATTTTCACTTAGCTCTGAAGAATGCCGCGTCTGACGTTGGTTCAACGTTAATTCGCTGAGCAAAACAATGCCAGTTCAACGTTGTTTCGATGTCATGAGAGACGTCGTTTCCACGTTGATTCAATGTCAGTTTGCTGTATGCATCCTGATAAAGTTCCCTTGGCCTTTGTAATTAGAGATCGGCATAGGGTATAGGCCTACTTTCCATAATATCATCTCTTAATGCAAATCAAACTCAATCAGAGTCAACTCGTTCATTTTGTTTGTTGAATGAACCAAATGACACAAAAAAAGATTCATTCATTTTGATAAACGAGTTTATCAGAGCAAGGCGAGCATTCGAGCTTATAAAACTTAAACTTTGTTTTTTTTTTTTAAATGAGCGATCGTTTCGCTTGATAAGACCCTTATTCATCGTCTGGAATCATTTAAAGCCCTTTGAACAGTTTGTAGTTTGCACTGAAACTGTCTTTTGGACCTTGAACCGTTTGGTTCCCATTGGAGTCCATTATATGGAGAAAAATACTGTAATGTTTTCATCAAAAACCTTCATTTCTTTTCGATTGAAATTACTGAAAAGGTTGTTTTATTTTTATTAGTTTAATCAGGCCTTTATGTACCATCTTTTTAATCATGTGCTTATTTTTAATTTAAGAGAGTACTGATATGCACAAAGATCAACAATAGCACAGTTTGGTAAGTCTCGTGCCAGTGATTATTTTCATGCAAACTTTCATTTTTAGCTCATAACGCCATATTTCATGTTAAGATGATAACAGAAAGCGATTTCCAAACAGTGACTGCGACCGAAGTGAGTCTGAGTGTGTTTATGACATGTGTGTCTGGTGTCAGGTGTCAGACAGAGAGGCACATTCATAGAGGAAACAGCTGCGGAGAACACCCGGTCATGGGCCGCGCCGCTCCCCACACGTGTGACTGCCCCGCTCGGCTTTTTGTGAACATCATCAGAGCGGGTTCGTGCCGTTTAGGGCCCCTCGACAGGGACGGAAAAATGTGCTGACCGCATGCACTGACCAACTTATTGTTTAGAGAGAGATACAGTAAGGCAGTCGTCAGCATTGCTTTTGAGTTATGAATAAGAATATCATCCTGTATTTTAATAATGGGATGTTATTCTTGCAATTTTGCTTATGCATCCAAGCATTCATTCATCAAGAAGCTTGCGAAGTGTGGAGATGTTAAAATACTTCCTCTTAACCAAATCTAAAATGCATTCATAGATTGATTTTCACTGAAGATGACCATAAATATTGCGATTCTAAAAGCCACATCACTCCTGATTTTATGGGTTTAATTGAAAAATATAAACAAACAAACATCTTTTATGTCCGATATATATAGTATAGCCGACATTTAACGTGGATCATCAAAGTTATACATGAATTTTGAACATTTTGTCTTAGGACAATTTTTTTGATCCACTTCAAATGTTGACATTCCACGTGAGATTGCACGTTGCTCAAACCACAAAAACATCACTGAACATACATCTCAGATGAACCTTGGATTCCCTTGTGTCAATGTTTTTTTTTTCTTTCTTTTTTTTTGATGCAACAAAGTTCAGCATCAGTTTGTGTGTGTTTTCAGTGTGGGTTTACCACATTTAACATGTGGCAAATAGTCAAAGGTTGCAACTGTATGCATTATCCTAATCCCAGCGGTTGGTAGGAGTCGGTCCACCTTTTCCTTGCTTAAGTCTTTATCAGAATTGCACATCTTGACATTGGAATTTTTGTCCATCCCATTCCAGCATTTCTCAAGCTGCGTCGGAAGGAACTGGATCTGAATGCGAACTGCAATTTTTATGTAATTCCACAGACTTGTTGAATTATAGTCTGGAATTTGACTGAGTCGCTCTAGGACATTCATCTTTTTGGGGTTTAAAGGGATACTCCACCGTTTTTTCATATTAAACTATGTTATTCCCTTAACTAAGACGAGTTGATACACACCGCTTTAGTCAATCGCTCTGGCGCGTGAGACACTTTGATCGCACTTAACTAGCCCAGTTCATTCAGTAGGATCCAACAAGAGAAGCGACCAAACACCTCCATGTTTTCTCTATTTAAATACAATTACTCGAGCAGTGTAACTCGACCAAAGAAGGTGACGCAAAATAAAACGTTGCGAGTAGTTCACTTTTAAAAAAACTTTTGCTGATAATTTGCTCTCCCCCATGTCATCCAAGATGTCCGCGTCTTTCTTTCTTCAGTCGAAAAAGAAATTAAGGTTTTTGATGAAAACATTCCAGGATTTTTCTCCATATAATGGACTTCAATGGGAACCAAACGGTTCAAGGTCCAAAAGACAGTTTCAGCGCAAACTACAAACTGTTCAAAGGGCTTTAAATGATTCCAGACGATGAATAAGGGTCTTATCAAGTGAAACGATCGCTAATTAAAAAAAAAAACAAAGTTTAAGTTTTATAGGCTCAAATGCTCGCCTTGCTCTGTTCTGTGATGTGCTTTTGTGACTCTCCTGTTCAAACTAGTTCATCAAAATGAACAAATCTTTTTCGAGTCATTTGGTTCATTCAACGAACGAAATGAACGAGTTGATTTGGGAAAAGATTTGTTCATTTTGATGAACGAGTTCAAACAGAGTCACGAACGCGCATCACAACAGAGCAAGACGAGCATTTGAGCTTATAAAACTTAAACTTTGTTTTTGTTTTTTTTGTTTTTTTAAATGAGTGAACGTTTCGCTTGATAAGACCCTTATTCATCGTCTGGAATCGTTTAAAGCCCTTTGAACAGTTTGTAGTTTGCACTGAAACTCTCTTTTGGACCTTGAACCGTTTTGGTTCCCATTGAAGTCCATTATATGGAGAAAAATCCTGGAATGTTTTCATCAAAAACCTTCATTTCTTTTCGACTGAAGAAAGAATGGACATCTTGGATGACATGGGGGTGAGTAAATTCAATCGCCAGAGCGATTGAGTGAACGCACTGAGACGACAGAGGTGTGTATGAACTCGTCTTAGTTAAGGGAATAACATAGTTTAATATGAAAAAACAGTTGAGTATCCCTTTAAGCCCCTCCACTGTCTCTGTTCTCAGGTCATTGTCCTGTTGTGAGCTGAATAAAAACCCTGTTTCCATCGCTGGCGATCATGCAGACTAAAGCATGTTCTCTTCAGGGAGGTTTTTATTTTTTAAATTTTGTCAGTACGTTTTGTACTTTTTCCTTCTTCAGAGAAAAATCCCCAAAGCATGATGCTGTCAGCACTATTGCATGGGTGTTTTTACAGTCATATGCTCTATTAGATTAGATATCATAGAAGTGAGGCTCAAAAGTTCAGTTTTGGGCAGATCAGACCATAAAACCGAGTCTCTCGTGGGTTTGCCAAACTCCAGCTGAGATGTAATATAAGTTCTCAAAGGCTTTTTGTTATCCAAGCCAGCTATCAGCTATTGTCTCATTTAAGTTTTTCTCAACTCAATGTGGGTCTCTTAGGGCTAAACTTACCTAATAATTATTATATAATCAACTTTGATATTTGTAATTATTGATTAAGAGACAATAGTACAAAGATTGGTCAGAAATGCAGTGTTCAGACAGTGTTTACTGTCATAATAACATCTTGTCTCTGTCTTGTGAATAGACAGAATGCAGCATTCACATATTCTTCAAGTCACGATTCGATATATATCACGATACCGAACTCATGTTACGATATTATTGCGATACTCCAAGACATACGGTAAAAGGTTGACCAAAAAAAAATGTACTTTTGATTAAAATACAAAATTTGGTATTGGACTTGATGGTGGCAACCCAATGCAAAGGACAATGATGACACCAGACTGATTCTAAAGCTTGAAAAACCTATACTAGTTATATTTAAAATATTGTATAAGCCACGTTTACGGTATCATATTATAACATTATATAGTAGTTTAATGTAACACTGACACTAAAACTCTGTAAACTTGACATTTCTGGCCTACAAACAAAACATATGGTCACTATCCATGTTATGGTTGCATTTTTTGTATTAATTGCTATATATTGTGCCTTGATATATTGTTACACCCCTAAATAAGAGCCTTGGATATTATTAAACTCTTTATAACGTCCATGATACCTTTTCACAAGCACACGACGAAACAAAACGTCCCGATCCTGTGACCTGTTGTTCAAATGAAGAGGAAATGTTGACTCATGAGAACATTACGACCTTGATGAGACCTTGAAGCTGAATGAGATGAGACCAAAAATACACACACATCGAGAGCCTTTCAGACGGTCTGTGTGAACTGTGTTTGGATGGATGGATACGTACGTATGATTAGTTGCACTGCGCGTGCACACGTGAGAGACCTAAACTTAGTAGCTTCCACTTTACCGAGATAACCTCCACCAAACCTTCAGTGGAAGCAGGGGACCAAACAAAACAAACATCTTCTACAAAAAAATAAATAAATAAAAATAAAATAAAATCTACTTTTTTATCATTACTGGCACATACGTCAATGTACGGGCTGTGGTTCATTCAACAGGGAATACGAAAAGGAGAAATAAGGATGTAAACAGGAAGTCATGTGAAAAAGGCGCATCATACTAAAAAACGAGATATGAGAATAAATGTTGCAAGCACATGTCTAACATTATGTATTTCTATATCCTATTAAATATAACTTATTTAATAATGAATCGAACTCTTGGAGAAAAAAAAGGACAAAATGACTGAATTTCTTCTGTCGCGGATTGCTTTAAGACTATGGTTATAGAGTTTAAAGAAGGAAATTAACGTTTCCTTTAAAATTCAAAATACAGTTTCCTGACGTTAGAAGATGCGTAAAAGCTGCGGTGGGAACAATGTGTCCTGAAATGTTTTTTTAACCTTCATTTGGCTTTCACCAGCACACATTCCTCATCTAACCAAGAATACAAGCAACGGCGCCATCTAGTGGGTGAACTGAGCAACACATAATTAAAACAACATTAAGTGAGTAGTTTGTTCATGTAGCCGTTTAGGCAAAATAGGCGAATATTCGATTGCTGTCGCTTCACACATGATTTTCTGAAGAAATAGGAACGGAACGGAATGCATTTTTGATTCCCCCCCCAACCCAAAAAAAAAGACGTACAGATAACATACCTCTTAAAGGGATAGTTTACTTTGAAATTAATTTTTGGTATGTTTTAGCTTACCTGAAGGGCATCCAAGATGTAGGTGACTTTGTTTCCACAGTATTTTCTCAAGTTTGATATTTTTAGGTCAAACCGTTCTTGTCTGTCAGTCATATAATGGAGGTCTATGGTCACCACCTCAAAGAGCATGCACAGAGAAGTCCAGATTAAACATGATTTAATGACTCGTAAATGTAAGTACACATTGATGGCCTAAGACACGAAACGAGCAGTTTGTGTGAGAAAACGAACAGTATTTTTTATTGTTTTACCTCTTGTAATCACAGCCACGTCCAAGTGATCTGAGGGCGTGGGCACTTCGGTCTGCGCAACATCTTGGATGCCCTTGAGGTAAGCTAAAACATACCAAAAATCAATTTCAAAGTGAAATGAAGCTTCAAATCAGCCGTCATGGTATTTCATTGTTTTGGTGAAAAAAATATTGCGTTTTCACACCGAACATGATTCTACCAAAGCATGTTGTCATCGTTTCTGTTGTTCACTTTAATAAATCTTTTGTTGCTCACACTCAACATCCAAACAATGTGATCACATACCAACATTATTCGTGTTTCACATACAGGCTATCTTTAGTTTCGATCAAATCATTACAACAAAGCATGAGTCAAAGAAAACAACAACAGAAATCAGCGCATGTACATGTGAAAGCATTTCATATTCATTTTTTTATGACTATACTGTGATTTAGGTAGCCTAAGAAAAATGTAACTTTGCACATTACTTACTATACAAATCATTAAACAGTATATATAAATAGCAAACATTATAAATCAAATGTGAACAAGACAAAAATTGTACAACAAAATCTGACATAGTCAAGTTATTGTAGTCTGTTATTTACATTCATTGGACCTTATTCACAAAACATGGGCAGAGTTTTGTGCACCAGTGTGTGAATGGTTTTACGAAATTCACAAATAAAGTCCAATATTTCTGTCACTCAGTGGGCGCAGCATATGCTATACACACTATTTAAAGTCATTTCGCATATTTTCTGTCATTACTTCATTTACAACCTGGCTCAAAGTTTGTTGGCTCAGATGTGCTATTAAGTTTTACATTCAGTTGCACTTTTGAAGCCAGTCACTCAGTTCAGGCTGAGATACACTTCAATGCAGAGGGGAAATGGTTAAAGGAGTAGTTCACTTAAAAAAAACTTTTGCTGATAGTTTACTCACCCCCATGTCATCCAAGATGTCCATGTCTTTCTTTCTTCAGTCGAAAAGAAATTAAGGTTTTTGATGAAAACTTTTCAGGATTTTTCTCCATATAATGGACTTCAATGGGAACCAAACGGTTCAAGGTCCAAATGAGAGTTTCAGTGCACCTTGAAAGGGCTTTAAACGACACCAGACGATGAACAAGGGTCTTATCTAGGACTCTTCGAGTCAAGACTCGAAAAAAGATTTGTTCATTTTGATGTGTTCGAACAGGAGAGTCACGAACGCGCATCACAGAACAGAGCAAGGCGGATATTTGAGCTTATAAAACGTAAACTTAGTTTGTTTTTTTTTAAATGAGCGATCGTTTCGCTTGATAAGACCCTTATTCATCGTCTGGAATCATTTAAAGCCCTTTGAACAGTTTGTAGTTTGCACTGAAAATGTCTTTTGGACCTTGAACCATTTGGCTCCCATTGAAGTCCATTATATGGAGAAAAATTCTGCAATGTTTTCATCAAAAACCTTCATTTCTTTTCAACCGAAGAAAGAAAGACATGGACATCTTGGATGACATGGGGGTGAGTAAATTATCAGCAAAAGTTTTTTTTTTTTTGTAAAGTGAACTACTCCTTTAAGTATGCACAATAATACATTTCACATGTATTATTAAAGGGATAGTTCACCCAAAAATCATTTCCTCACCCCCATGTCGTTCCAAACTGGTTAATCTTTCGTAACACAAATGAAGAATGTTTTGATGGAATCTGAGAGATTTCTGTCCCTTCATCGACAGCAATGCAACTACAACTTTGACGCTTCAAAAATTACGTAAAGAGAAAAATCGAATACATATGAATCGAGCGGCTTACTTCAAATTATCTGCAGACACACAATCGCTTTAGGCTATATTTTAAATGCTAACCACTGCAGAATGCGTACTATGTTCTATAGAAATGAGAAGGCAGTATGCAGTATGTACTAGGCAGTAGTAAGCTACACTACACTGGTAATGTTCTGTGTCCTCCACTTGGAGGCAGTGTTACTGCAGATGATCTTCAGCTGAGCTGCTCGCTTGCAAACACCGGCTCTCTGTGGAGACAGAGTTTAGTAGCTGCTGTGTTTTGGTCTCTGACCTCAACCTGACACTGGGACTTGGTGCTCTTTCGGTCGCTGTGGCGGGGGTCATCTCCGTGGACGCTGGTGTCGACCCGGGACAGGGTGCACATGCTGCTCTGGTAACGCGGATGGAGACGGGTGGGGCGGAGCTCGAGCTCATCGTAGCTTGATACATGGATGAAGGGACACCATCTGAAGGCCCTTTTGAAGCCGGCTCTGAACCTGGAGGATTGGAAAGAGGTTTTACTCATTGTAATAATTTACCATTAATAATATTATTATAATTGCTTCAGAATATTTTCAGCCTATGAAAAAATATTTATATATAATAAATAAATAAATTATATATATATATAAGGGATGCACCGATACGAAAATTTTGGCCGATACCGATAACCGATAATTCTTATAGATATATAATTATAATAAAATAATATTAATACTGTATATTGGCCACATTTTCTTACCAGGCCGATAACGATAACATTAAAAATGAACATATATCGGCCGATACCGATATGCTGGCTGATATATCGTGCATCCCTAATATATATATATATATATATATATATATACAATTTATTAATAATACTGTCAATTCTGTTTTCAACATTGACAATTATAATAAATGTTTTTTGAGCATCATATCATCAAAATATATTCAAATACAAAACAATTATTATAAATTGTCATTTATAACATTTTTACAGTTTTTGTTGTTGTATTTTTAATCAAAAAAAGCCTTGGTGAGCACAAGAGCCTTCTTTTAAAAACATTAAAAATCGTATTGATCCCAAACTTTCAACCGGCAGTGTGTGTATATATATATATATACACACACACACACACACACACAGTTCTTAATTAAAAAAATAGGGCTGTCAAAACGATTAATCGCGATTAATCGCATCCAAAATAAAAGTTTGTGTTTACATAATATATGTGGGGGCACTGTGTATAATTATTTTAGATATATAAACACACACACATGCTTGTATATATTTAAGAAATATTTTCATGTATATTCTGTATATAGATTTATGTATAATTTATATTATATATAAATATAAATATTTTATATATAAATAATTTTTCTTAAATATACATGCATGTGTGTTTTTATATATATACAAAATAATTATACACAGTGCACCCACATATATTATGTAAACACAAACTTTTATTTTGGATGCGATTAATCGCGATTAATCGTTTTGACAGCCCTATAAAAAATATAATACATATTCATTCTTATATTGAAAAATCTATATTTTCAAATAAAAATGATGCGACCTATATGTATTTGGCAGGTGAGAAGCATTTCAGAATTCATTCTCGATTTTCTCGATTGGCAGATGTAACAAACGTTCATTTGTGTGTCTTATATGCTCCATTACCTGCCATTCAGACAGCAGTAAATAATCGGGTTGTACATGGTGGAGCTCATGGCCAACCACAACACAGACAGATAGACCTGCTGGATGGACTTCCACTTGTTCAGACGCTTGTTCAGCCCCGTCACAATGAAATAGATGTGATAGGGCAACCAGCAGAGGGCAAAGGTCACCACCACCACGATCATCATCTTCACCACCTGAGGAGAGAGCCAATGATCATCTAAAGTCACAGCACGAAGCATATGCAAGCAAAACTGTTTTTCTGTCTTCTTGCTGGAACAAAACAGCATAAGGGGAAAGTCACGGCTCAGCTGGTGAGAACTCGAAGCATCTGCTGCCATCCTCCACTGAATAAAAACTCCAACCTGGAAACAGATAATGAATGACTGGGGGAAATATGATTGATAGTGATTTGGCACCACACTGAAAGTCATCAGGCGGATGCGAATCAAGTTTCATTTAGAGCCGTCGCAGTTTTAATTAACGAAAGAGAAGGAGGAAATTTAGTAGGAAAATGGTTACATATATCATATGTATTGTAAATGCCAGCAAAGTGCAATTTTGTGTTTTGATTGGCAAAAACAGTAATATTGTGGAAAAATATGACTATTTAAAGGGATAGTTCACTTTAAAATTAATGTTTGGTATGTTTTAGCTTACCTCAAGGGCATCCAAGATGTAGGTGTCTTCAATTTTGATATTTTTAGGTCAAACCGTTCTTGTCTATCAGTCATATAATGGAGGTCTATGGTCACCACCTCAAAGAGCATGCACAGAGAAGTCCAGATTAAACATCAATGATTTAATGACTCGTAAATGTAAGTACACATTGATGGCCTAAGACACGAAATGAGCGGTTTGTGTGAGAAAACGAACAGTATTCATTTAGTTTTTACCTCTTTTAACCACAGTCACGTCCAAGTGATCCAAGGGCATGGGCGCTTCGGTCTGAGTGAACTCTCTTTGAGGTGGTGACCATAGACCTGCATTATATGACTGACAGACACGAACGGTTTGACCTAAAAATATCAAAATTGAAAATACTCCGGAAACAAAGACACCTAAAGACATCTTGGATGCTCTTTATCAGAATAAACCATATCTAATTAAATTAAAGATTTGATGGCTTTTACAAATTCAGTGATTAGAGTTCATTCATCAATCTTCGTTTTCAGAGGCACTATAATCAGAGGTATCCCAGCACTAGCCAGTCAAATTAGACATTTTTAGATTAGTGCTTGTGTAATACGCATTAGATGGTCAGTCTGAGGCTGAGACTAAACAACATAATGGAGAACAACGATCTCAGACTTCAAACACTCGCCCTTGCAGTTCATATTTTTCCCCTTTGTTTTTGCACGTCCACCAAAAACTGGCACCTCCATCATTAATGGGAAAATCTTCCAGCCATTTATTCATCGCTTTTAAAAACAACACACACACATCCTTCATTCTCTTAGTTCCTCCGCTCACGACAAACTTTGAAAAGCCACTCACATCGTCTCATTAATTTGCGCATAATTTGACACAAACCAGTTGAGACAAAGACAAAGAAACGCCGTCCGTCAACACGTTCATTTGCGCCTTGTCTGTAAAAAGGCGACAAGGGTCTTGTACCCTGAAAAGAGTAAGACCCCGCTGTAGTTTAATGAGTAATGGGACCCAGTGGAGCCTTACAAATCATCTCTGACTGACAGTTACACAAAGCAGAGAAAGGTTAGGTATGACGTAAAGCGAACAGCAGACACGACGGCAGGAGTGTCAGAGAACTTGTTCTTTTTATGCCAGTTTTTTAAAGGGACAATTTGTAGGAATTTCTCCCATCTAGCGGGGAAAATGTGTTTTGCTTTCAACCGAATCGTGCTCTCCAGCGCCTCACTTTTACGAGCAGGACTTCAGCGTTTCTTCTGAAATATTTCTCCTGCATTGGCTCTATCTACCTGGAAAAAGCTATCCCGACATTAACTCGTGTGTTTTGTAATCTCCGATCACGTTTCCTTTTGCGATCTATTCTGGACTTTTCTGGTGATGAGGATTTTCAATGCAGCCTTTTAAACCAACGCTATCTCACGACCAATTTGAGTGATTAAAAGTTGGCTAATTCGTATGGGTGAGGTTGTAGGAATTCGTACGAATTAGCCACCTTTTAATCAAACTTTTAATTGTACGATTTGTCTAAACCCACGTGATGGGTAGGTTTAAGGGCGGGGTCAGGAGTATGTCATTCGTACAAATTCATACGAATTGGGCAACTCGTAAAATATGTATGATTTAGCAAAAATCGTATTAATTCGTACGAGTGAGGTTGTATGAATATGTACGAATTAGCCACCTTTTAATCAAACTTTTAATTGTACGATTTGTCTAAACCCACGTGATGGGTAGGTTTAAGGGCGGGGTCAGGGGTATGTCATTCATACAAATTCATACGAATTGGGCAACTCGTAAAATATGTACGATTTAACAAAAAACGTACTAATTCGTACAAGTGAGGTCATGCGAGTGAGGTCGTATGAATTCGTACAAATTACCCACCATTTAATCAAACTTTTAATTGTACGATTTGTCTAAACCCACGTGATGGGTAGGTTTAGGGGCGGGGTCAGGAGTATGTCATTCATACAAATTCATACGATTTGGGCAACTCGTAAAATATGTACGATTTAACAAAAAACGTACTAATTCGTACAAGTGAGGTCATGCGAGTGAGGTCGTATGAATTCGTACAAATTACCCACCATTTAATCAAACTTTTAATTGTATGATTTGTCTAAAACCACGTGATGGGTAGGTTTAGGGGCGGGGTCAGGGGTATGTCATTCATACTAATTCATACGAATTGGGCAACTTGAAAAACATGTACGATTAACAAAAATCGCACGAATTCGTAGGAATTAGCCACCTTTTAATCAAACTTTTAATTCTACGATTTGTCTAAACCCACGTGATGGGTAGGTTTAAGGGCGGGGTCAGGAGTATGTCATTCGTATGAATTCATACGAATTGGGCAACTCATAAAATATGTATGAATTAGCAAAAAACAAATTCGTATGAATTAGCCACCTTTTAATCAAACTTTTAATTGTACGATTTGCCTAAAACCACGTGATGGGTAGGTTTAGGGGCGGGGTCAGGGGTATGTCATTCATACTAATTCATACGAATTTGGCAACTTGTAAAATATGTACGATTTAGCAAAAATCGTACAAATTAGCCACCTTTTAATCAAACTTTTAATTGTACGATTTGTCTAAATCCACGTGAAGGGTAGGTTTAGGGGCGGGGTCAGGAGTATGTCATTCATACAAATTCATACGATTTGGGCAACTTGTAAAATATGTACGATTTAGCAAAAATCGTACAAATTTTACGAGGTGCCTAATTCGTAACAATCCGTACGACCTTACTCGTATGAATTGTTACTAATTAGCTACCTCATTAAATTTGTACGAATTGCCATGAGATCGGTTTGTTTAAACTTGGTCCTCTGCTTCTGCTGCGTTCAGTCACGTCACGCTGGATCTGAACGAAAACGCATTGTGGAAATCCGTTGGCCTGGTACTTTGTGTCTCTCTCTTCGTGGACTTACCCGTCCCACGTATATAAAGATAATAAATTCTTCGTTTAGGAGGATGAGTCAGATAATTGGCAGAGGTACTTGTACACCATTGAGGACATATTTATGAATAAAAATATTGATTTTATATAATAAAATACATAAAAAAGAACACATTGTCCCTTTAAGGTTTCAAAGGAAGTGAATAAGCAGAGTGAAAATGAGCAGTGTGAAAGCACAATGTCTTTCAGAAGGGCAGGTTAACATGACCTGTCAGGAGGATACACAGTTTCTACTCATTGTGAATCATCTCACAATTCATGACATTCGGCGAAATGGAAAATAAAAATATAGAGTACCCTGGATTAGATGTAGCTTTCATAAAAACTGATGCATTTATGTGCAAATGTGAGGCGCATCTTCTGTTGATTATGTTCTTTATTTAGAAAATCTTCAGGTCACTTTGCAACAACTTTCTGCAGTTTAGCTTGGTTGATCAAACAAATTTATGAAAAAAAAAAAATGGTTACACTTTATTGTGAGTTAAAAAATGCCTTCCCAAGTGAAACATGGGTTTTTGTGTGAAAAATATCAATATTTGAAACTTTAGGAACTACAAGGACTGGCGATGGCAGTACATGCGTTCACAAGAGATTTCCAGGGTGTTTCGAGTGGTTGTACACTAATGTGTCTTGGGTGGTTTCTAGGGTGTTGCTAAGGCATTACTAAATAAAAAACTGTCCATTTCCTTTATTGGAAGAAATATAGAAATTGCTCATAATCTGTGCAGATTTAAAACTTTTCCCCCCCCATCAAGAGTCTGAGAAACAGTTCACACACCCTGTGAACCAATCAGAGCATTCTTCACAGGAATGAATGGGGTTTGGGAAGCTATTGTGAGTAAAGGTGAGTAAACAAGCGCTTTAATCCAGCATAATCCTATGGTTATATTTGAAATGTTTCCATAATCTCTGCATCAAAAACAAAAGTACTGGATTACATAGAATGATCACAGTCATTAATAGGAACCATTTGTGCACAATAAGAGATGAACTGTCCTAGAATCATCCCTGAGAGAGACCTGTGTGCAAGTGTGTGTCTGTACGCGCCGGCTCACAAAAAGCTCAGAGCTGACCGGAGAGATAAACCAGACATGACCTTAATCTGTCGAAAAATCTCAAATGGATATAACAATACAGTGAGATACCACCAGTACAGGTAACAATAAATACATAGATTAATTTCTATGATTTCCAAATGCATGGGTTCATTTCTTAAACACTGTCCTTTAGTCACCTCATTCTGACAATCCTACCGAGGACAGAGGGATTATACGAAAGAGAAATCATTCGGTTCATAAACTTTCTCTCCGATATCACGAATACTTTCACTTTGAAAGATTTTAAAACACTTAAGACTCATTTTGGTTACACTTTACACATTCTACTAACTATAGGCCTACATTGTAAAAAAAAAAAAATTACCGTAAAAAATATGGTAGCAAAAAGTCAAAAGCAAAGCAACATAGCTGTTTTAGTTTCATTATCTGATATAACGTTCATTTACCATCCTTTTGAAGTACTAATATCTGGTTTGTACTAATGTAAAACACTGACAACCACCAATAGGTCATGATGAGAATCACATGATGAATCCAAGCTCATTACATTAGATAAGACCCTTATTCATCGTCTGGTGTCGTTTAAAGCCCTTTGAAGCTGCTCTGAAACTCTCATTTGGACCTTGAACCGTTTGGTTCCCATTGAAGTCCATTATATGGAGAAAATCCAAAAACCTTAATTTCTTTTCAAGTGAACAAAGAAAGACATGGACATCTTGCATGACATGGGGATGAGTAAATTATCAGCAAAAGTTTTTTTAAAAGTGTACTACTCCTTTAATTTTTATTTTTTTAATTTAATTATTTAATTAACTATTATTATTTTTTTAATTTTTAATTCTTTAATTTTGACTTGCTCTTTTTCACTTCCAAAAACGGTATTTTGCTGTAAAATTGCATTAAATCTACGGTTAAAATCTATCACTTTTGTTCACAGTATAAACTTTCAATAAACCAATTAACAATTTTTCACCGTAGTATTTTTACCGCAACGTCTTTTTTACCATTAAAATCACGTTAATGTTACAGTGCACGTAACTTTACAGCTACAGTATAAGTAGACCGTAGTGGTTCGGGTTAGTAAAGTAAATTGACATGTAGTTGCAGAGTTACTTATAGTCAGTCGAATGTCTGTTGGGTGAGCATCAAAATAAATGTCAGCAGATATGAAAGGGATACTCCATTTTTTTTGGAAATAGGCTCATATTACAACTCCCCAAGTGTTAAACAGTTGAGTTTTGCCGTTTTTGAATCCATTCAGACGATTTTCTGATATTTAGAAGAACATCTGTAACCAGTATATTTTTTTTCCTACTATGGAAGTCAATGAGACCAGAAACTGTCTGGTTACTGATATTGTTCTAAATATCAGAAAATCGTCTCAGTGGATTCGAAAATGGTAAAACTGTTTAACTCTGGGGGAGTTGTAAAATGTTGTTGCCTATTTCCAAAAAAAGTGGAGTATCCCTTTAATTTGAGCACTTTAAAGACAATCTTCAAAAGAAGACAGTAATTAAGGAGGCTTGGACAGGCATGATGGAAGATGTAAATGAGGAACTATACAGTTTTGATCTTCTACCACAATGCACGCAGTTCCAAACTCAGACTTCTTACCTTCCTTTTAGCACGCAGTTGTCCGACATAATTGTCCGACGAATCTCCAGGAATCTCTCCTCCCCAGAGTGTCACCCCGACTATAGTGTAGGTGATCCCCATCACCACTAGGGGCAGCATGTACACCAGCACCGTCACTATGATATGATACCTGGTGAGAGGAGAGGAAGCCGTTGTGAAAAACAAGCGGCTTTTATGGAGCTCACCAAATGATAAAACCAAGTACCTGATGTCCACCCAGGGTTGGATATTTACACAATAAATTTAGATTCGGAGTTGGAATGACTGTTTACGCTTCTCACACACCATTTAGCCACTGGTAAACAGGTAATGTGTTTGGTCTTCAGTGTTTCTGCCAGATGGCACTTAGTGTAAAGATAGCAGGAAATGTAAAGCCAGAAAGAGCATTACCAATATTTGAGGAGTGAAAGCAGAGGCTGAGAAGTGCACACTGTACAGAAATTACAATCAGGGAATCAGGCCAAAATATGATCTTGCGGTCGAGAATCCTGAGTGAAATCAACCTTATTACGTAGTGACTGATTTGGAACAAATAAATGTCTTACATGAACGAATCCTCAGCGGGTCTCGGCCAGGCAACGTAGCAGACGGTTCTGCGAGGCATAGTTCTCGTGGTGGAGTAGAAACACAGCGGGAAAGCCAAAATCACCGCCAAGGCCCAAATACAGACAATCACCACTTTAGTGGCAGTAGCCGACAGATGAGGCTTCAGAGGGTGAATTATGGCCATGTACCTGCACACAGAAAAACATTGTTTGTTCATGCATTGGTCTATTTTATTGCGCTTTTTCTTTTTTGCATCATTTCAATCACAAAATCAGAAATCTCCACTTGAGCAGCAGATTTATTCCTATCCATATTCCGAAGGTTTTTTTTACAAAGGAGTTTGTTCGTATATCATTTGCTTGATTTATATAGCATTTTATTCCTAAAAACATGGTGATTTTTTCTCTGATTGTTGTGAAAATGATGTGATCTAGGACCTTTGTACGGTGCATCCTACTGTACGTCTATCCCTCACAGCCTCGTTTTCATCTGTGTTAAATTCAAGATGGCGTCTAACCTTAGTAATGAAAAGAGATATGCAAATATGCATGGAAGCTTGTTTCCACCACTAAATAAAAAAATAAAATAATTGCGACTTTTTATCTCACAATTGCGAGATATGAAGTCAGAATTGTGAGAAATAAAGTCGCAATTGCGAGATATAAAGTCGGAATTGCGTGTTGTAAAGTCAGAATTGCGAAATATAAAGTCAGAATTGCGTGAAATAAAGTCGCATTTCTGAGAAAAAAGACAGAAGTGCGACTTTTTATCTCACAATTCTGACTTTTTTGTTCGCAATTGTGAGTTTGCAATTCGCAGTTCTGACTTTATACCACATAATTGCATTTATATGTTGAAATTCTGACATCTTTTCTCAGAATTGTGAGATATAAACTCGCAATTGCGAGTAAAAAAAAGACTAATTTTTTCCCCTTCAGAATAGTTTAAATCTCACAATTATGACTTTATATCATGCATTTATGACTTTATCACACGCAATTGCGACTTTACATCACGCAATTCTGATTTTATATCTCGTAATTCTGACTTTATAACATGCAATTCCGACTTTATATCACGCAATTCTGACTTTATATATCTCGCAATTGTGACTTTATACCACGCAATTCTGACTTTATTGCTCGCAATTCAGAATTAAGAGATGTAAACTTGCAATTGTGAGAAAAAAAGTCCAAATTGTGAGATAAAAAGTCGCAATTACCTTTTTTATTTTTCATTCTGTGGCGGAAACAAGCTTCCATAAATATGTAAGTGACAAGAATTTTTAACCTGTCTTTAACCAAGATTTATGTCTTGGAAATTTGCACAAATGAGTGCATATTTACTTAGATAATCCATCATTTTGCATTTCAAAACGTAAGATTTGAAGAAAAGCTGTTGCAATTCTTAGGCAATCAACTGGGAAATTATGGTAATATCTGTTAAATCCATTAAATCTTTTTTTTAACTCTATTTACCTGTGGTTTCTTGCCCTAAAGTCACCATGAAAATTAAAAATTTGTATTTTTTATGGAATATTGCCGTATTTTTTGTGCAAATCGTTGTTTTTTTAATTCATGTGCCTCTTAATTTATAATCAAAGTAACTTCCCCTCCCTCTTGCAGCTCTTCTCTTCTCCAATGACATGTTTATTTGGCGTGAGGGCGGGGCAACCTGTCACTCACATGAGATCCACCAATAGCAAACCACAACCATCCAATCAATTCCCAATGAACAGTCATGTCCCATCCAACATTTTTTTTCTTCAAGAATCCGTTTAACTCGGATATAGGTCACAAAAAGTTAAGAAAGGTCTAGTGCAACTTCCATTTCATGACTAAAAAATATAATGCATAATAAGCCTGCTTCATGCTTGACCTTATCCTAATGTAAATTAAAGCATTGTCTCCAATGAAAAAGCACTTCCACAATGAGCGAATATTTTTAAAAGATAATGGAAAACACATAAATTAGGTGGCATTCCCAATAATTAATATAGTCTTGTATGTTGATGACATTTTTGGCTAATTCATATAGAAAAATGAAATGCATTATTATTCCACCCTTTCTAAAGGATAACCTTTTGATAATGGGAACGAAAAAGCGAGCAGGCATATGGACATGAAAACTCGTGCCTGATGAAAGATTACATAGAGTTAGGATGAACTGATGTTCTCTGGCTCACACAGCCACAGACTGAGCTTGTAAGCTTTTTTAATGAAGGAAAAGCCCCCCAATGCTCTGTGTAATGCTGATCATTATCAAAGATCTCATCTCATTAGATGCATTCATGACTAACTGGATGCTATGAATGTTGATTGCACAAGGTTACATTATTGTATCAGCTGAGCTCTGTATATTTCTGTAAATGAACAGGTGGAAGAGAAAGGAAGAGGAAGAAAGAAGCCTGCGCTGGTGGTCATTAAAAGCCTGTTCCTCTCTTTGTCCTGTTCTCACACATCTTCTTCCCATGACTTTTCTGATTACTTGAAATGAATTCCTTTAAAAGAAAACACTTACAAAAAGCAGAGTGATGTCAGGTGAAATGCATGGGCCAGATAGGTTGAGTTAAATATCCAATTATTGTATACTTGCCAAAATAGCACTTGACATGTAACGGATTTGCAATTTTGTAAACCATTTTACAGAGGATGGTTTATACCTTTATTATATATTTCATACAAAATACCAAACATCTAAAAAAAAGGTCTCATAAACAATATATTGATTATTTCTATAATAAATAATGCTGAGATTTGCAAAATAATTTTATGTAATAAAAATCTTACTTTATGAATTCTAAGAGCATTTTTAGCCAATTTTTGTTACAGACGTATCTCAATTTCTCTCCCACACGCATTTTAACAAATTCCATTGTATAAACTCAATTGGAATTTTTGTACAGATTGACTGGACCTGGATTCAATAGTTCTCCAATTCATTTTAATTTATATTTTCAACAGAATGCTATAGAAGAGACCTGATTAAACATAGAAAGAGCAGAACGGAAAATGTGCATGAACCTTTAACATCTGTAGAATATTTACATTCCACAAAAGATTCATATTGGAAAACATATTCTTTAGAATATTCTGGGGGAAAAAGGTTCTTTTAAGAACTGTTCACTGAAATGTTCTTTATGGAACCAAAAATGGCTATTCTACGTGGAAAAATACGAAAGTCATTCATTTCTATCAAATTTGAAAGATTCTATAATTTCAGTGTCTTTCCATGAGAACCCTGATTCAGTTACCTCAGCTTAACGTTTGTGTGAACGATGATGAACCCCCTGATTAGAATGTTATAACTTATAATTGATCATAAACAGTATTACCTGTCGACTGCAATCGCAGTCATTGAGTAAATGCTGGCAAACACGGCGGTCACGGGAAAGAAGTTGTGGAACTTGCAGTACACCTCTCCAAAGTACCACTCTCCGTGCGTGGCGTAAATGAAGTTGATGAGCGTGTTGAAGGCGGCCATCGAGGCGTCGGAGAACGCCAGGTTGAGCAAGAAATAGTTGGTAACGGTGCGCATCCGTTTATGGGCCAGAATGATCCATATAACAATGATGTTCCCGAACACGGCGACCGCGAGCACGGAGCTGTACGCGACCGACCAGACCGCGACACGCCACGCCGGCTGCACGAACTGATTCGTGAAATTACGCGTTACGTTCGAGCCACTCTGAAGACCAGCCATGATCAACTTAATGCGATATCCTCCTTAATCAGTTAGACTTTTTTGTCTGAGATTATATTTAATCCTCTGTGGAATCAAGAATAGGTCTGGCGCGTCCTCGTGCTCTCCATCCAAAGTGTCCAAAATAGCGGTGACGCGCATATGACAGACGTCTGGAGATGCTGCTGCTCCTGCCACATGTTGCTGCTCAAGTGAACATGCAAACGAGGGATTGCATGATGGGATTTGAATTCCAAAAATGTTTGGAACTGATAAATGCTTTATAGCCGCAGCCTGTGAAGTTTGTGATGCAACAGCTCTCCAAAATGAATCAAAAATAGGCAATTTTGAACAAAATGAGGCACTCGGCTCAGCAGCGAATCTACACATGATATACATTAACTACAATTTAAGCAAAATAAATAAATAAAAATTTGGAAGCTGCTTTCTTTATATAAGGTATTTAGATATCATTCAAACAAATCTCTAAGGACCATAATTGACCAGATTGGTCCAACTACAAATCATGTTAAACCGACTGCCATAAAAGGGAACAAGTACAGTTACGATTTTCTTTATTAAAAAAGAAATTATATGCAGTGTACCAGTAAAATATTCTTTTTTTTTGTGGAAATATGGTAAAGACAAGTTTCAGACATTTTTATGAACGTTGTAGTCGTTCCATACGCCTTATTCACGGCCGCGCCATCTTTGATTTTTAATGAGAATGAAAGCGAGGCTGTGAGGGATAGACTTGCATCTCTTCAATGGGCTGTACTGTTATTTAATGTGTTTTCGGATTGTTCTGCTCATGAAACACTGGAAAAATATCTTTCCAAGAAATGTCAGTTGACAAAAAACTCCCTACAATGTAAGTTGTGGAAAATTGTAAGTAATCTAGCCGCTTTATTCAGCTTTTTACAGCGGATGCCATTGGAAACACGGTAAGTCTATTCCTCACAGCCTCACTTTCATACCTGTCATGGCGCTGCTCTGAATAAGGTCTATTGCTGTCAATGGAGGGACATAAATCTCTCAGAAATGATCAAACAGATCTTCATTTGTGTAATAGAGATGAACTGAAATCGTACGCGTTTGGTACAACATGAGGGTGAGTAATTCATGACAGAATGTTTCTTTTTGGGTGAAGGAACTATCCCTAATGGAGAAAAACTCTTGATGGAACCAGTCAACCAGACTCAACTGGAGGCGCCTGTCCTCCTCATTACAATACAGTTATGCCGAATATCTTAGATATTGTCTTATACTATAGCCAAGCATTAATTGAAGACATTGTTAAAATGTTATTAGGCCAATGTTTAATTTGTAAAGGTAATGATAGTATGAATAATGACTGATTTTAGTTCAGTGTTCATCTTAAGCTGACGGAGAGGATTGTTGGCTGCCTGGTGTACTGCTAGCTGATTTCACGCAGCCGTCATTTTGAAATGGCTCCGAGTCCGGTGGGAAGAAAAACGGAAGTGCCACTTTAATCATAAAAGAGTCGCGAATGCGACGCGTATTGTTGTGTTTAATGTAGAAATTTGTTATTTTAAAAATGTACATACATTTCTTTCATAGTTTAGACTATACAGTGAAATTTGAAACGAACTATTTACATATCCCAGGCAGCAAACAGACATTGAATCAAAGTGGAAACGACGTCTCTCATGACATCGAAACAACGTTGAACTGGCATTGTTTTGCTCATCGAATTAACGTTGAACCAACGTCAGACGCGGCATTCTTCAAAGCTAAATGAAAATCGAAAATTGCTTTGCTTTCATAATCATAACGTTGAAAAAACGTTGATTTGAAGTTGATTTTCTGTTGGTTTTGAAAGAATGACGCGTCTGACGTTGGTTCAACGTTAATTTGATGAGCAAAACAATGTCAGATCAACGTTGTTTCGATGTCATGTTTCCACATTGATTCAATGTCAGTTTGCTATATGGGATCCTATATTGGATATTAACATCTAATAGTGTAAATCGCGGCAGCAGCTTCAGACATTGTTGTCTTTCGGGATTCTTCCCACCGGAGCCTCGCTTTCGATTTCAAAATGGCAGCTGCGTGTAATCAGCGTATAAACTGTAATTGGCCATGGAGTTGCTCTGTAACGCCTCCCTATATTAATTCAGTCTTTGAAGCCTATCCTAAAGATGGCAGGCAATGAAGATTCAGTAGTTTTGAACTTTTTTTTAAAGTCTTCTCAAATGAGCAATATTCACTGTCCACGAATGAGTTGTCACAACATTCCATAACATTATCCACATCTTTGTCTCTGAGCAGACAGATGACGCAGTATATCTCAGTGTGATGTAAATTTAAATTCAGTGTGAGAAGAACATCTTGCGACATTTGCATATCATTGTCAAACTCTTTGGTTTACAAAAAGAGAGAAAAATATTCTGCCATTGTTTATGAATATTCTCTTTTCCATCCAAGAACTGGTCTGTCA
Source organism: Cyprinella venusta (assembly GCA_038021265.1). Classification (NCBI taxonomy): domain Eukaryota; kingdom Metazoa; phylum Chordata; class Actinopteri; order Cypriniformes; family Leuciscidae; genus Cyprinella; species Cyprinella venusta. The sequence continues at coordinate 4,056,066 of CM075866.1, read as the reverse complement.
AGATCATTTTTGAAACATAAAATAAACGGTATGATAGCTTTGTGCGAGGAACTGATTGATAAGAAGAGGAGGAGAGGAATATTGCGCATGACATGGAGTTCTTTTATGATGATTTTTTTGTGTCTGAGTTTGACGGTCATCCTTTGCTATAAGTGTATCCTCTCACTGTTTCCCTTTGAGTAAGTGCGCATGGATGTTTGTGCACGTGTGTTTACAATCGTTTGTCTGTGTGTGTTCTAACCATAGAAAGGCCATGTTGTGCATCCCGCCACACACCCAGGGTTCAGGTGGTTTTGTACCTTTCATCTTCGACCATTTCATTAATCCTTTGAGGCTTCCGCAGGTGTTTGAGCTCTCCGGGAAGAAGCTGCCCTTTTATGCAGATCTGGCAACCTCCACTGACGCCTGTCGGAGGAGTCCAACTTTCACGCTCTCTGTCAGTGCCTGGGGAGAAGCTTTTCCAATTAAAAGGGATTAAACTCTGATTGAAGCACACTTAATGAATCTGATCAACAGTTGCTTCCTCTACTTCACAAGGGGGAATAATGACTTACGGCACAATGCAAGTTTGTGGCTGTGCGTTAGGGCGAGATTGTTTTTGCGAACGGACTCTGACGGGGGAATCCTATCAAATTGTGAATGCTGAAATTTAATTAAATAGATGCATGTCACGCATGTTTCAGAGTGACGAGTGGCGTCCCACACCAGCAGAACACAATCTGTTGTTTCCAGTGTCTCAAATGCTGCTCCGCATGAACTCATCTTGAGTTTGTGTGACTTATAATGTGCATTTGGGAACGCAATATGCGCCAACCATCTTTCCAAAAATTTAATGAAAAGCACTAATAAACCTGCTGTTGTCCACAAAAGACAAGCTGCCCAGACTGATCTCATGAAGTAGCATGTGTATGACACGGCAATTCGTATTTCCATTTTTGATGTGCTATCAACACGCATAATCGCTTTTCAGCATGTTTATGAGCGCCCTGGACTTAACGTTAATACTGTATATAAATATATGACTTACCTCAACCCCGTCCCTAAACCTACCCGTCACTGAGGTTAATAGCATTTATGACTGTTCCCTTACGATCCTAGGAAAAAAAAAGATAGCTCCCCAGATGTAGATCTACATTTTGCTCGGACATTTGACGGCGTGTACAGACACGCGGAATCACTGGGACATTAATGGCGTAGACATACACGCGGATACACGCGGATAGCTCAAAATGCGTAGAGATAAATGCCACTTGACTCGAAAGTGGCGTGTATGTTTACGCAAAAGTCATGATGTCATGTTGTGCTGCCAAATAAAAGCTTTTTAAGATGAAGAAATGTGGACAGCCACATATATAGTAGTAGATCAAAAAAAAAACAAAGATTGAAAGTATGATAATTGTGCTCATTAAAGGTATAATATGCAAGATTTTTTCGCCACCAGGAGTCACTAACCTCTTACAATAACAAAGGCGTATATTAATGACGTATATTACGCATTAAGCGGAATTATGGATCTTATCTTCAAACTGATGGATCTTTTATGGATGAGTGAATATGGTGATGTTTTTAACAGGACTGTGGTGTGAACCAGGGCGCGATTGCTAGACGTGTACCAGCGCCACACGCAACGCGAGTCCCGCAGATATTAAGGAATAAGGACACTTCATTCTACCGAACTACACACAAGTGCTGGATTAATGCTCACATGGGTCAGTTTATTAGAGGAATTAATCTTGAGGTAACTCAGTGCTTTCACTTACTCTAACAGTTACACCATCACACTAAACGGCATTTGAGTGTGTTGAATGTTAGTAACCGTGGGTTGTTTGTTGGCTGTATGAGACGCTAGATTAACATTAGAGAATAACAGACAGATCATATTCTAACTTTAAATAACATTGATTAGTTTGCTCACCATGCTCAACATTTGCTCGCCTGTTTAATAAAGTAACGTTAACCTGCAACACTCGCGTCTCTAAGTCGAAGTTAGTCGCGGACGTGCTCTCGGCATCTCCAAAGATGTTGATCTTCGTTTTAGTCCTCAATTTGTCTCAAAGTCTGCTTGCCATGGTCCATAATGTTTGAACAAAACAACAGCGTGAGCGTCCTGCTAGGCATAACGGGCATAACCCGGTTGTCCACATCTGTCGCCATGGTTACTATAGCAGTATGAGGTCAAACCTGGCGGAAACGGGCGGATATGACGTCATTGACTGGCGACTCCTCACTCCTGCTCATATGCCCTGTTTCCTTGGTTAAAAATCGCAATTTTCTCATGATTTACAAATAGTTTAAAACATTTGGGATGTACGTAATCAACTAAATAAAATATATAACATTAGCCTAGTGGTTTTAGGATACTTTAAAGCAAAAATCCAGCATATTGTATCTTTAAAATAGCAAAATTATGAGCATCGAATTAAACTCTACTGTATTTTGGTGCAAGTTCATTTGCCAGTTGGTTGCAACTACCAGATACCTAAAGGGATAAGTTGCACAACATGCCTTCATACTAAAAAACATGCATTTTAATTGCAATTTAAAAGAAAACATCTTAATTTTCACTTCTGCCATATGGTCCTGCAGTGAGACCTCCTGAGGAAAACAAAGGTTGCTGCTGGAAGAGGTGTTGCAGAGGCCAGCAGGAGGCATGCATCAGTTTTAATGAATCAAAAGCTATAGCGAACAAGACACTATAGGCTACTATTAAAATGCACTGTCCTTCCCTAAACTGACTCTGTGTGGTCATTAAAAATTATTGCGCATTTCAAATTCAGCTTCTTTAAATCATGGTGTCCTAATCAGCCCTATGTTCACTGCACTATTATTTGGTACTGCTGGACACGGGTCGTGATTTATCAGATTTCAAGACACACTATAAAGTCATGCGAGTCGTGGAAATTAAATGAAAGAAATTGTTACTATCGATTTAATAGAAATCAGTCTTAATCCCATCTTCATATTGGTGGCCACTTTGTCTGACATTCAATCTGGTTTCTGAAGGAAATTTTCATTTGAGATCCACAGGTTGGAAACACAATGACGGAGAACGAATGGAGAAAATTGCCACATGGTGCTCAGTGAAAAGCTTCAAAAGGACTGTGTTTAATGAGATGAATCCTGTGTGTCTCGACTGAAACTCCACAACATGTCACCAGTACCGTCTCTGTCTTCACAGCACTCTTTTTTTGAAGCTCTCGGCATGGGTTCACATGGTTCAAACTCTTCAGAACAGAGATTGCTTCTACCACTGATTGCATCCATTTGTGCACACAGCTACTTTGAAGATCTCAGGCTTCAACAAGAGGACAACCAAACCACAAAGGACTACCTGATTTCATTCAAGCACTCTGCAATCTCACATCCTTAATTTCCGGGGTATTTTTAAATCGATCACGTAAATGACCCTTTCAATCATATTGACCGAGTGTAGTGACCAGTTTGAGAGGCACTGCTGCCGAGATTGACAGATAGGGTGGGTTGGGGGAATCATTACATTAACAGAGTTGGATGATTCTATTGACGAGTCGAAAAGTACACACTTTGATCGATTGCTGTGAGAGTGTGAATTAGGACAAAATTCTTTAAAGCATAATCATGTGTAATAAATCAGATTATCATTACTTCACGAGTTCACCTGCCCATCCAGTCATAAAAGTTAATGGCAAACGAACTAGGCTTGTTGTCCTTGATAAAACAAAGCTCAAACACAGAGTTTGGCTTGATCTCCAAACTAAACTCACAGTACAACAGATGAAGACTAAGAGAAATAGAGGAGGAGAAGGAGAGCTGTGGGGATGCCGGAAGAATGTTACTTACACTTTATAATGATTATTGACAGGACTTAACATATGATAGATCTTCATATGATATAATGCACTTTCCAGAAGAGGGCAGCAGAGCATTCAAGCTGAAATAAACATTGCGTCGCAGTGTCTCCTGAAGAAATTTTAACCCTTTGAGGTAACCCTTAGTATTTCTAGCTGATGCGGTTCGATTCATTGAGCATATCTGCAATGTATTTAGGTCCTAGGGCATTAAGTGATTTATAAACAAGTAATACTACTCTGAAATCAATCCTAAATGTAACTGGAGGCTAGTCTAAAGACCAGAGGACTGCTGTCATAAGCATTCTGTCTGAGCTAAGCTGTCTCGACATGATTTTTATGAGGAGTCCATTACAAAAGTTCACCCTGCTAGTGATAAAAGCATGAACAAGTCTTCCCAGGAAACAAAGTATCTAATTCTTGCAATATTTTTGAGATGATATTATGCTGATTTAGTAATTGCTTTGACATGACTACTGAAACTAAGGTCTGACACCAAGATTCTTGACTTGATTTTTAGTTGTTCGACCTTTAAACTCAAGGTATGCGTTCACCTTGAGAACTTCATCTTTGTTTCCAAACGCGACGATGACTTCAGTTGTGTCTTTGTTTAACTGAAGAAAGTTTTGGCACATCCAACTGTTAATTTCATTAATGCATTGGCACAGGGAATCAATGTGGCTCTAGTTATTAAATTATGATACACAGGGCAACTAACAGGCAACCAGATGAGACACATGGCCCACGACTGATCTAAATTATCCAGACAGAAATGTATCACCCATTTTCAATGGGAAAGTGCCAAAGCAACAATCGCTCGGCAAGATTGCTCACATAGTTGCCCTGTGTATCACCACCATAATTAGTCACATCTGTAGTTTGGTTCATTTGGTCCGGACCAAGGGTGAAAAATTATACTTTGTAGCATTTTTCAGGGGTTTTGGTTCGTTTTCACATCACACTGATTGATCTGATCCAAATCAGTTGATGAAACGAACCGAAATACAGTCACATGACAACATCCACATTACTCGTTGTGTTGAACAGATTTACATAACTGCACTTCGGTTGTTCAGAATGTGTGTGAAAATTCCAACAGCACTCCTGGAAGTAAACAAAGAGGAAAAAAATCCGGCTGACATGCGGAAAATTCACTCACAGAGTGTATGTTCAGAATCAGCACAAGCTTTATCCTTTCGCAAATCCCCTTATAAACAACAAAGTATAGACGCGATATAAATAAGAGATTCACTGTGCAGTGTGGTGGACAACTTCAGTGTTTATGATGAGTGTTTTAGTGAGAGTGGGGGGGGGGGGGTTGTTAGTCTCTCAACAGTAGTAAAAAGAGAGCGGGTGTTGTTTAAGTTGCTGTTTACAATATTTGAGAAGACAGTCTGTCTAGCTTTGCCTAATTCATTAAAAAAACATGCCATATCTTTTGCCATGAAAACAAAGATGCACCTAGTGATTTGCATGGATCTCGCACTCATCATCGCGAGTAGGGATGTATATTCGCCGGTCAGTGTGGTTTAGCCTATCTATTTACATGCAGACGGTGGTGACTAAAGCTTCTCACAGTGGTGATTATTAATCAAAATTCAAAGTTATTCAAAGTCAAAATGCCACCACACATCCGATTTGAATGAGTCAACGTCAACATCTTCACGCTTGCCGTCGCCATGTTTGTTACTGTTTGACGGTGCGGAGCAGAGCGAGCGTTATCAATTCGTTCAAGGAAGTTGAGCTTCACGCTCACAAACTAAACCTCCATTGGAATGAACTGAAAACGCGCATTCTGCTATGCACGCAACGTCCATACCGCTAGCTGCAACTTGCTCGCTGCTATCGTGCCTGCAAAGTGAGGTCACAATCTAGAGTAAATGCCCCTGCTGTTTAAAATGTGTATCGATTCGTTTAACATCTCAACAGACTTGAATCTTGACATATTTTTATCGATTTTCAACCGCCTCTGAGTGAATCGTTACATCCCTATGATTTATATCAAAGTGAGCGGATGTTTAAAAGGGCTAACTTAACTTATTACTTTTTGTCCCCTCAGGAATCTTAGACTGACGTGTAAAATGCAGCAGATTAGATGGGTTTGCCATAAGGCTTGAGAAGGCCATAGACTTCCTATCATGTAATAGAACATAAATAGAGAAAGATACAGGCACACCGCGTTCCCACTTATTCTGTAAACACTTAAGAAAGTTATTGTTATCATAGCGGGGACCCGATACACGTTGTGGCAGAAGCCGGAGAGCTCTCATAGGAGGGGAAGGGGCGAGCTGGGCCCATAGGCTTCATTTTTGGTTGATATCTGAGGGTTTGCAACAATAGAGTGGGATAGTTTGGTTCCAGCACACACCAGTTCCTCAATTTTCTCTGAGAATCTCAGAAGCCGTGCCTCAAATTTTGTCCTGGCTTCCCTGTCTGTTTTCCAGAAAACCGTCCTTGGGTGCCAAATCTTGAAGCAGTTCTTATCCGTCACTGTCTGTCTGTGGTGAGCTCTGTGTGTCCGTGAGCAGTGGTTGATGTTGTCTGTGTTGTGTTATCATTGTCCTTGTGGGATGTGTCAGCCGCATTTCCATTGAGTGCTGAAGTTAAGTCCCGTGGTCAATCGTATTCTGCGCCATTCAGGTTGAGTGGATTGGCACATACTACTGAAGGATGATGGAGGGGTAAGAAGATATTGTCCTTTGGCACTCTTGCACCAAGTTTGTTTGAGCGTAGTAGGCCATCCTGTTTAAACAGTTGTGTCTTTCTTCAGATAAGTTTGAAGTTGTCAATGAAGTTAAGGGTTTTTTTTTTTTTTTTTTTTGCGGCAATGTATTAAAAGGATAGTTCACCCCAAAATGAAAACATGTGCTTACAACATAAACAGTGTAAGAGACTGACACAGCAGAGAACAAATTCTTGTTTGTTTTTTTGCACACAAAAAGTATTCTTCTTGCTTCATTACATTAAGGTTAAAGGTAACTCCACTGGAGTCACATGGACTATTTTAACTATGTCTTTACTACCTTTCTGGGCCTTTAAAGTGGCCATCGCGTTGCTGTCTATGGAGGGGTCAGAAAGGTCCCATATTTCATAATATAAAAAACATTAATTTGTGTTCCAGAGATGAATGAAGGTCATACGGGTTTGGAACGACATGTGGGTGAGTAATTAATGACAGAATTTTTATTTTGGGGTGAACTAACCCTTTAAGCCCAGGCAAACGTGAAAACCTATTATTCCTCTTACTGGGAGTGGTCCACTAATGAAAGGCTGAATTTTCAGTCTTCCAAATGTGCCGAAAAGGTCATTAAAATCCCTCTTAAAGAGTTCTGAATGCTCTCGAATATCAATCTTCCACAATGACAAGTCGATTTGCAGTCTTATGTTAACACTAGGCCAATACAATATTTGTCTGAGAGTTTGTTTTAAATTTAAGACTCAACACTTCTGATGTTTTGCATTTACAAAGTTAATTCCCCCACTGGCATAGTCATGTTAATCATTTTGCATGTTGTTGCGTCAATTTTAAGAATATTGTCGGTTGAAGCAAAGACTGTTGAGAACCACTGATCAAAGTCATGGTGCGACAAAAAAACAAAACACACCATAAAACTGAAATTGCAGTTAAGACGATTTTGGACAAGAGTTTATATAATTCATCATGCACTTCTGTGCATTTGTTGATTTGTACTGCTCTTACTGTGTTCATTTTTGGTTTAGGTGTTGGCCATGTCATTTTCTAACACACAGCAGCTGTTCATGCCCTGAGGAAAGTTAGAAGAAGCTCTGGCAGGAAATACTGGTTTGTTGTGAAACGCTTCCCCGCCTTTCTCTGTCATTATGCACAGTCGTAATGTTTTGGTAATAATCTGTAAGGTCTTCAGTCCTCTCAGTTGTCATGTTTCTCCTCCCCCTCTTGCTTTTCCTCCACACACTCTCTTTTTAACGCATGCATGAGTCAGCGAAACACTGGCTTCATGCTGGAGATTCATGGCCAGGGGTAAAGAGTTGCTGGGACATCATGTGTGAAAGATGATCCAAGGCTGGTGACTGAGGCAAGGCAGAGGAGGAGGAGGTAAATAATGGCTTTATATGTTACTTTACTGTGTTTGTGCAAATGTGGAAGAATGTCTTAAACTGTGTGTGTGTGTGTGTGTGTAGGTGCATCCCCTGCAGCTAGATTAGGCCAATACTCGCTAAATGTGTGTCAACGCGCATGCCGTCACACCTCACCGTATGTGTCCAAAGGTCTCCGATGCCTTATGCAACTTCACTCAGTAAGACGATTAGAGGGAAAGCACTCGGAAGAAGCAGTGAAACAACATACCTCTGCCTTAAAAATAACGGTAGGAGGTTTTCCTTTCGTCTCTGCAGCTTTTGCTTAGATATGTTGCATGTTGTTGTAGATTGTGAGACAGATTGTAATGAGCTTCAATAAATGTACATTGTTGACAGAGCAACAAAATACTTCATTCTGAATGGAAACAGCTAAACTCCCTCTAGCAATGAGTTTAATGAACTAATACCATTCCCAACTGTTCTTAAAGGTATACACACATTGATTAAACGTTGGCGTAATGAATAAAGTTAACTGATAGTTGGCCAGTAACTTTATTAGGAACAAAAAAAGACAGTTTAAATGTAATTCTAGGAAAGATTCTTGCTGATTGAAGTAACGTGATCAAAGACATTTAAACTTTCTACTAAAGAAAGCAGTGACACGTCTTTTGTCTCCGTTTATTAAGTACGATAAGTTTTTCCTCCACAACTCCATGTGGAATTTTTTTTTGGACTTATCCATAAAAGGGAACATTTTCCACTAACACTTTTTTTTGATCATTTCTTTTCTATATTGTCTCTAATAATTTTCATTTAATAATATTTCTAAACCAAATAGAGTTTAGAAATAGTTAATAGTTTAACTAAACCAAAATAAGAAATGTCGCCTTGGCAACTTGCTGAAATAAAATAAGTATTTTTTAATATTTTAGTTCAGTTAAAGGAGTAGTTCACTTTTAAAAAAAAACTTTTGCTGATAATTTACTCACCCCCATGTCATCCAAGATGTCCACGTCTTTCTTTCTTCAGTCGAAAAGAAATTAAGGTTTTTGATGAAAACATTCCAGGATTTTTCTCCATATAATGGACTTCAATGGGAACCAAACGGTTCAAGGTCCAAAAGACAATGGGCTTCAAAGGGCTTTAAATGATTCAAGACGATGAATAAGGGTCTTGTCAAGTGAAACGATCGCTCATTTAAAAAAAATAATAAAGTTTAAGTTTATAAGCTCAAATGCTCGCCTTGCTCTGTTCTGTGATGCGCGTTTGTGACTCTCCTGTTCGAACTCGTTCATCAAAATGAACAAATCTTTTTTCAAGTCATTTGGTTCATTCAACAACGAAATGAACGAATTGACTCGGTCCACTCGGAAAAAAGATTTGCTCCTTTTGATGAACCAGTTTGAACAGAAGAGTCACACAGAACAGAGCAAGGCGAGAATTTGAGCTTATAAAACTTAAACTTTGTTATTTTTTTTTTTTTTTTTATGAGTGATCGTTTCGCTTGATAAGACTGGTTTCGTTTAAAGCCCTTTAAACAGTTTGCACTGAAACTGTCTTTTGGACCTTGAACCGTTTGGTTCCCATTGAAGTCCATTATATGGAGAAAATCCTGGAATGTTTTCATCAAAAACCTTAATTTCTTTTCGACTGAAGAAAGAAAGACATGGACATCTTGGATGACATGGGGGTGAGTAAATTATCAGCAAAAGTTTTTTTTTTAAAGTGAACAAGTGAAAAGTAAGCATTTATTTTGATTCAAGTAACACATTCTTTGGCTTTAGTTTTAGTTGTAGTTAACAATTATAACAATGTCCTACTCGTTTATTAACATTAACCCTGTTTTTCTGAATTTTCAGTTAATAATTGTTTACGACTTTTTTCTGTTCTGATTAATTTTCAGTATTCTGTTGTGCCAACCATGCAAAATAGTCAATGTGTGACTTTGCCATGCTTTCTCTTCCCCAAAGAGAGTTCAGTTGACCTCTGTTGTGGGATTACTAATGATGGTTTACAAATGATCTACAACTACAAATCATCAACAACATAATGACATCATATTGTCAGTTTGAATCAAAATAGCCATAGGTCTCAGTACAGGTTAAGCTCTATGGACTGCAGTTGTGGCACAGAAAGTTTTGTCTCCTTTCGTTTGTAAAAACAAAGAACAGGTTTCAAGTAATTGCATTGCACTTACAATGGAAGTCATATTTGTGTTAGCCATAGAACTCAACTTGTAAAGGACACACCTCTTTATCTTGCGGTGGCATTTTAAAACTCAACTCACTTTTGTGTTGTAGATGGCATCGATGTTCCTGCCAGCACTGGGTCGCATGGCCGTATGTGGTGGGACTCATGGCAATGAGCTGTCAGGTGTGTATCTGGTGCAGGAGATGGAGAGACAGCGGAAGGAGAAGGGCGACGGTGTGTGGCCGATCCCTGTGACAACTCTGCTGTCAAACCCACGGGCTGTGAAAGAGTGCAGAAGATATATTGACACGGATATGAACCGCTGCTTTAGCACAGACAAGCTGAGGTGAGTTGAGAGACTGCAGCACAGACTGTTAATGAAATGTTAATCTCATCTCAGTCTCTCTAATCGAAAATAATCACAAAATTAAACTATATTTTCCTAAATAAGTTTTTATTTTTTTATTCTAAGATTTTAAATTATACATATATAGTTTATATAAGGCAATTATGAGACACTTGAAAACAAACAAGTTCTGTACTGTGTACTGGCTAAGCTAAGGCAGTTTTTCACAAAAAATAATGTATAGTTCTGGTTTTCACATTTTGTACGACTAGAAGATTTAGAATGTAGCCTAGTACACAAGAATGAACTATTTTTCCATATATTTTAGGGCTGTCAAACGATTAATCGCAATTAATCGCATCCAAAATAAAAGTATATGTGGGTGTATATATTTAAGAAATATTTTCATGTATATACTGTATATAGATTTATATATAATTTATATTATATTAGGGAGTGAACAGGCTTTCCGTAGACGGGCTTTGGTTATACAAGTAAAAATTAATTAACTCAATTCTTGCTTCACATCAGCAAAATATTTCATACATAAATGTTGATTTCTTAAAACATCCCGTTTTTAATGCCTTTCTAAATTATATGATTCTGTTTACACAATACCTGAAATGTTGCAAAACAAAAAAACCCAAATTTTTCATGAGTACTTGCAAACTTATTCCCTAGTCAGTGTCTACTGCTGAGTCTCTCTGTCTCTTTTCCCTTTATTTATTTATTTTTCTACAAAGTTGTACTCCATGTTCAATTCATGTTGTAAGATTGACAGTTCATGATTGTGATGTACCTTGTTGTATGTTTGATATGCGATTCGATGAAAAAAATAATAATAATTTTAAAATAGCTTCACATCAACAGCTTTAATACGTCGATCCCAAACATTTCAAAGCTGAACTTCAATAAAATGTTGTATATTGAATAAAATATTATTATCTAACGTTACATTAGTATTTTGTGATAAAATGGCATGGTTTGACCGAGAAATCTTACTCGCGCTCCGATGTCATTAACGTAGGCTACAGAAGAAACCAGGTCAAACGTGATTCCTGGCTAATAACATTAGAATAAAACGTTTAGTCGATTAAAAAAATGTTGGCTATGCGTATTTTACAACGTTTACCTACCATTGTAACGTTATCCTCGGCCCCAGGGTGATACTCGCACTCCTTTCATCGACATTCACGACGATGAGTTTGTTTGTTGTCGTCACTCGTCAGACTTGACCGTTGGGAAATTTTCTACCAATCAGCGCGGTTGTCAGGCAGAATTTCAGGCATGATGACCAATTAAATTAAAGAAAGATTATTACGACTGATAATTTAAATACACAGCTCTGTAACCTTTACATTTTAAAATAAGTTAATAAACGTCGTGTTTCTGTTAACGACTACGACTGTTTGGGACTACGGATGAAAAATAGCCTTTGGCTAATTCTGGTACATTTACAGGAATGTTTTATTAATGTACAATGTCCCTGTAAAACTCAATTGAAAAAAAAAATCAATTTTATTTATATACTGCACACTTAAAAAACAAAAGTTGACCAAGGTGTATCACAGGTTATGAAAATATGATATTCATTATAAATAAATAACATTAAGGCTTCCAGGCCTATTGCAAAGCAAACAAATAGTCTATGTAATACTATGTAAATCTGTCCCCTTATTCTTGAAGTTCACCTATGACAGACAACAGCCCGTATGAAGTCCGACGCGCTCGGGAACTGAACAATCTGCTGGGACTGAAAGGATCTGCAGATGCAATAGACATGATCTGTGACCTCCATAACACCACATCTAACATGGGCCTCACACTCATCCATTACACAACCAGTGACTGGGCAACCATGCACATCTGCAAATACTTACAGGCAAGAGCATCACAACACAAGTGTGCTTCAATAAACTCTGTAAACCAGGTCAGTGGATCTCAGCTGGTGGGTTGTTGTTGTGACACTCACACGTGTGATCAGACAGACACTATATAATAATGCATGGCAAAAAAATTGTAAATGTAAAATCTTTGTCTTGAAGTAAAACCAGTTAAGAACCACAGACCTGGATTTTTGTTTATGTGGCAATTTAAATTCCATGAGTAGACTAGGTTTTGTTTTGTGTCTGTGTGTTTTGATGTTGTGTGTTGTCATGTACACATTTAAGACTAAGATAACCAAAGTGCCTGTGAGAGTTCTGGTAATGGATGTCCCGATTAGTGATGCATATTCCTTGGAGTCTGTCTCCAAGCATGGCTTTTGTAAGTGATGGTGATAATTTCTTCGTATACTCATATGCAAACGCACGCTCGAATGACAATAATCATGACATGTGTTTTTACAGCAATAGAGGTCGGGCCGCAGCCGCACGGTGTCATCAGGGCTGACATCTATTTGATTATGAAAGAGGCCGTCGACATGACAATAGACTGGATCCACAAGTTCAACTCAGGTAAGAGCTAAGCAAATGTGGCTTACTTACTTATGTATTTTCTGCAATATTATCGAAGTGAGTGTGTTTCAAATTTTGCTTTCAGGAACAGTATTTGAAGGCGGGGATATGGAAGCCTTCAAGTTTATCAAAAGTATTGATTATCCCCGAGATCCCGAGACTCGGACTCTCACGGCTGCTGTTCATCCTCAGCTGCAGGTGCCGATCGTTCTGCTGTTTATTATATTTACACACAGAATCAGCAAAAATGTTCAGGTCATAAGACACTTAAGCATTTTTTAGGGCCCCATTTTTCTTACTGTGATAGAGAAAGAAAATCTCATCCTGATAACGAAAAAAAAATGTATTAATGGTCAAATCAAATTTTAATTCATAATTGTAGAATTTGTTGTACAGCCTTTTTTCCCGATCTGATTGTATTGCAATATATTTATGGGAATTTCACTTTCAAAAAATCTTATGCTGATCATTTACTCACCCCCATGTCATCCAAGATGTCCATGTCTTTCTTTCTTCAGTTGAAAAGAAATTAAGGTTTTTGACGAAAACATTCCAGGATTTTTCTCCATATAATGGACTTCAATGGGAACCAAATGGTACAAGGTCCAAAAGACAGTTTCAGTGCAAACTGTTCAAAGGGACGAAAAAGAATGAATCTTTTTTTTTGAGTCATTTGGTTCATTCAACAACAAAATGAACGAACTGACTCGAAAAAACTGACTCGATTCGTTCATTTTGATAAACGAGTTCGAACAGGAGAGTTCAGCAAGGCGAGCATTTGAGCTTATTAAACTTAAACTGTTATTTATGTTTTAAATGAGCGATCGTTTCACTTGATAAGACCCTTATTCATCGTCTGGAGTCGTTTAGAGCCCTTTGAACAGTTTGCATTGAAACTGTCTTCTGGACCTAGAACTGTTTGGTTCCCATTGAAGTCCATTATATGGAGAAAAATGCTGGAATTTTTTCATCAAAAACCTTCATTTTCGATTGAAGAAAGATATGGACATCTTGGATGATATGGGGGGGTGAGTAAATTATCAGCAAAAGTTTTTTTTTTTTTTTAAGTGAACTACTCCTTTATAAGACGTCTATATAAAAAAACGTACTTTGTAAATTACAGAATGTCACGATGTAAATATTCTTAATGGACTAAAAAACATTTGTCTTTGGGCAAAATAAAATTTATTTTCTTTTGATTTAGGATAAAACATAACATATTTGAGTAAAATCTTTTTTATATCATATCTTTTTTGTCTAGGACAGGGACTTCTGTCTCCTCAAGCGGGGTGACCCTTTGTTTTTGTCATTTTCTGGAGAAACTGTGAAGTATGAAGAAGAAGAGTCCCTTCACCCTTTCTTTATCAATGAGTGTGCCTACTATGAAAAGGGAATCGCTTTTCACTTGGCAAAAAAGTTGAAGCTGACGATTCCAACGGTGCAAGTGAAGAAAGACTGAAGAAGAAAATATATTAAACTCTGTATGATTACCAAACCATCCACCATCAATCAGATGATTTTACTGTGAAATGAATGACAGAATGTCACTGAAATGATTTAAAAAATTTCAGTCACTTATAACTCAGGTACACACTTGCTACAATAACTTTATATGACAATCAATGGCTCATTTTGATCTACAGCTAAAATCATGAGCAACAATATTTTGGATGAAAAGATATTTATTGTGACCAGCAAAATGTTCATTTATCAGGAATGCTTACAAAACTGTATAAAAAAGGCAAAACCGTCTGAAGTAATTGGGACACCGTTATGATTGTGTCTCATTGGGCTGTGGGGTGTGAGGTATCCTCTTGACTGTATTGCTCATATGCTGCTGCTCTCACCTGAATGCTTTGAGAAAATCAAGCCTCTCACAGGCTTGGAATAAAATGACAAAACAAACAGAACATGATCTCAAAATATTACAACAAAGAATAAATGTTGTGGCACGATGAAATCAACTGGAGCTGGATGTACACTGATTTTTCCCATATCGTTTTACAAAATGATCCTAGTCAAATCTTGGGTAAATGTTACAACTGACCAAAAGACATCAACAGTCTTTTATATGCAGCTGTGCATGATATATACAAATTTCGAACACTATCTTTGCCATAATTTCAATGTTTTGAGGTTCGTTTGCTAATTTTTGGAGATGGTCCTCACTGCAGAACATGAAATCCACAGGGCGGAGTCGGATCCAGATCCAACTCCTCCCACCTTACGTACACCTAAACCTACTCAGCTCCACCCCTTGATCCCTAAACTCACCCTTAAACCTACCCAGCTCCACCCCCCAATCCCTAAATACACCCAGCCCCACCCCCTGATCCCTAACCCACCCCTAAACCTACCCATCTCCACCCCTTGATCCCTAAACACACCCCAAAAGCTACCCAGCTCCACCCCCTGATCCCTAACCCCACCCCTAAACCTGTCCATCTCCACCCTCTGACCCCTAAACCTACCCATTTCCACCCCTTGATCTCTAAACACACCCCTAAACCTACCCATCTCCACCCCAATCCCTAAATACACCCAGCTCCACCCCCTGATCCCTAACCCCACCCCTAAACCTGTCCATCTCCACCCCTTGATCTCTAAACACACCCCTAAACCCACTCAGCTCCACCCCCAATTCCTAAATCCATCCAGCTCCACCCCCTGATCCCTAACCTCACCCTTAAACCTACCCAGCTTCACCCCCTGATCCCTAACCCCACCCATCTCCACCCTCTGACCCCTAAACCTACCCAGCTCCACCCCCAGATCCCTAACCCCACCCCTAAATCTGCTCAACTCCACCCCTCAGATCTGGATCTGACTCCGCCCCCTGGATCTCGTGTACTGCAGTGAGGTGCTACTGAATGTTTGGCTTTATATGGACTGCCTAGGAATTTTGTTAAACTGAGAGGCGAACGGTGTTGTGAAAATTAACGTTTCAAATAAAGTATAAATAAGAATATAAACCACAGCTGAGATGGTTTTAAATGGCTACCTGAACCATCACAAAACACAATTGATTTCTAAACAAAGTTACCAAACAAGTATAATATTCATAATGTAAAACATTCTCAAAGAGAGACTAAATGGTAAACAGTTTAACCAATGTAAAGCACAAGAAACAAAGCAATAAATAAGCACAACAAACGTTCAGGAAAACACAAAAGGCTCGAGTGGTAATGCAAACATTCAGTCTTTCAGGCCAAGGCAAAAACCCTAGTGCATCTTGGGATTAGACAGTGCTAAAATAGCTACAAAAACAGGCGGTGGTGTTTTTTTAAAACACAGACGAAACGAAACTAACACATCTAAATAAGTTTAGTCAACAGGTTAAATGTGTCTAAATAAATGATGAAGCCCTGGAGTGTGATTGATAATTATAGACGCTTCTGAGTCTGATTTGCTGTGGTAGAGGTTTAGTTTCTCCTCCCAAACAGCAGAGATGTCAACAGAGTGGTTAAAAAGGCAGTTATATAGTAGGAAGATCCTTCAAGAGATGCAAGTATTCACAGGAGAGTGCTATGAGTGGACGGCGCTGGTTTGACCTACTAACTCTGGGTGGTGTGTTCAGACTGTTTCCTTCATAACTTTTGTAAATAACAGCTACTAGGTTAGTGGTAAAAGCAGCTGCTGAAGAGCAGACAATCGCTTCGGCAACTCTACAGTTAGTACGCTGTTGCCTAGGCAACCCTGTAGGCTGTCATTCGAGTGTAGTGTTGGCGGTGACTCCTCGCAGCCCATATGAAGAGCGCAGCAGCCATGATCTGCAGCGGAGACGAGATCAGGGCCAAAAACAGGGACCAGCCCGGAGAGTAGTCCATACCCTCGGGAAGCTCCGATATATTATGTAGCAGATGCACGCCCGCGAGGAAACAGCATACCGTGGCCACAGTACACAGGCCTGGTGCAAAATATACGTTTAAATGTAATGCTTTCTTTGTCGGGGAGCTGTGGAAATGGCTGTGATTGTTACTATTATCATTTTGTGTATGTACACCTCTCTTACCGGCAAGCAGATGCAGGATCCCTACGAACAGGGTGGGAGTGACACTGCGGCAAAGACAGGCACACACTCCGATCAATGCCGCGAGAAACACCAGTCCAACAGAGACCAGCGGCAACAGGAACTGACACTTCCACAGGTCTGAGGACACACAACACACACATCTGAAGGATTTCAGAACATAATGACAACGCAAATTACAAAACGTCCTGCCACTCGCTGATGCTGGTTGAAACAAACACTATATATGAGACTTTATTGTTTACAGACAGATAAACCATTCTAAAGTCTGGTTTGGATTTGAATTTAGTCTCTTCTGCTCTCCTAGGCTGTATTTGATCCAAAAAAACTGTAAAAAACAGTAATAATGTGAAATAGTATTACAATTTAAAATAAGTGAATATATTGTAAAATGTAATTTATTCCTGTGATCAAAGCGGAGTTTTCAGCAGTCTTCATTGTCACATGATCTTTCAGATATCTATTGATTTGATGTTCAATAAACATTTCTTATTGCTCAATTTAATGCATCCTTGCTGAATAAAACTATTCATTTATATATATATATATTAGGGCTGTCAAAACGATTAATCGCGATTAATCGCATCAAAAATAAAATTTACATAATATATGTGGGGGCACTGTGTATAATTATTATATATATATATATATATATATATATAAATACACACACATGCTTTTATATATTTAAGAAATATTTTCATGTATATTATGTGTATATAGATTTATATATAATTTATATTATATATAAATATAAATATTTTACATATAAATAATATTTTTTTTCTTAAATATACATGCATGTGTGTTTTATATATATATATATATATATATATATATATACAAAATAATTATACACAGTACCCCCAGATATATTATGTAAACACAAATTTTTTATTTTGGATGCGATTAATAGCAATTAATCGTTTTGACAGCCCTAATATATATATATATATATATATATATATTACAGCCAGACCGATATATCGGCAGGCCGATATTATCGGACGATATTAGGCATTTTCCAAACTATCGGTATCGGCAGTTATAATGGCCAATAAATGAATATTTAAAAAATAAAATAAAAACAGATGGAACACCATGTCATGAGTGTTGGAGTTGTATAGTTTGTCTACCAGAGGGCACTCAGTCATCAGTCTGTTCTGTTGTGACAATAAAATAAACAAGTTTCTTTATAAAATGCATTATCATATTATTTTAGTTAAAACTCATAAAATACCTACAAATAACTAATGTTAAGGATATCTGTTTATTTTTTGTTGCGTGTTTCGGAGAAAAAAAAAAAAAACGGCCGATGTATCGGATTTTAAAACCAACAAATACTTGTATCGGTATCGGCCTTCAAAATCCTTCATCGGTCAGGCTCTAATATATATATATATATATATATGATATATAATGATATATATATTTATACACACATTTACAACAGACTCCAAATTTTTAAACAGTAATAGTGCATATACAAAATTGGATATTTTGAGTTAGGAGGACGTACATGTACGCAGCAGATCTTCTCCACTGTTAATATTTCCAGGAGATATAAACTTGGATTCCCACTGCTGGGGCAAAGTAAAGGCCTGACATTTAGTCACCATTATCAGATCTGGAAGAGCCAGGAGAGAGACAAAGCCAAAGGAAGTTAGCATCAGTTATTAACCCAATAATGAGATAAATTACAAAGTTGAACATCCATCCTCACCAGGCTCTTTAAACCAGTGTGAGCTTCGGGGCACCAGAATGCAGCGCCACCAGAGACCCAGCGTGCCATTCAACCGGAACAAAGCAACACTGTAGCTCCTCTCATCCATGTCCTCTCCCTCGAAGTCCTGCCGCAGGCTCTGCAGGTCTGAGCCGTTGTTGAAGTCGTTGCTGGCCGGCTGACTGTGGTACTGGAACCAGTGCTGCGTTCCCATTGCAACAGAGAGATAGACGGTGGCAAGAAGGCTCAGCACAGAGCCGATGACCAGCGCGGTGGCGTAGCGGTTGTCCACCATTGTTTTGATGATGTGGTAATATTAAAAAGCAACTTTCAGATAGCCAAAAAAACAACTATTTAGTAGATGAGTGTGAGGAAAACGATCATATAATTTGTTGTTTTAAACAGAAGTCAAGTTTCATTTTTATCTTCCAGTGATATCCATTGCAGAAAGTCCGATCACTTCTTCAGGGGCGCGATCCTTTGTGAGACATAAAGAAGTGAGTCATCTGAAACAGAGAGAAGTGTAATTATATCACAAAGAAGACAAACAAAGACATGTTTAATCACTAGTTGGATAGCTGAAACTAAGAGCTATTAAGGAGGAGTCCTAGAGTACTCTCTTATAAGAGTTTGATAAAGACTATCCCAGTTTTAGGATAGTCTACTCTACACTAACTGGTAATTACAGCAAATTAAACTATTCTATCAATCTTCTATCAAGTCACTATCAAGTACAGTGAATAAATAATTTTAAAAAAGTTTTTAAAAATATTAAAAATATTTATTTTTAAAAATATTTTTTTTAAAGTGGCTATTATAACAAATCTTAACATTTCTAACAACTCGGTACATTCAATGAACATTTATAATATATATTTTTTAAACGGTTATTGTTTGCCAACTATATTTGTCGTTCCCTGTGCATTGAAAAGTATATTAATTGATAAACCCCTTAAAATGAGAGTTATGTCCAATAAAGTAATAAAGGAAAACAAGTCAAACTCGTCATGAGAAAGGGCTCTGCCTGGTCGAAGTGCTATAATATTCACAAAACGTGATAATAAAATAAGCGTTTAAATGACCAAAAGGCATATTATTCGATATTTAATACAATTTTGACATATTTAACCGACATAATATCCTAATGTTCAGTATTTCATACATTAAAGTTGCTTGACGTTCGTTGACTAGCATAAAAGCTAACAGGCTAGTGTGTTTTTAGCAACATACTCGAGACTTTGACGAATAAAAATAACGCATATACATTTTGGGTGTTCAGTATTTCTAATACTAATGAAACTTTCTATTTAGAACAACAATACCCGGAAGTTTTTTAGTAGAAATAAATTAAAACGGTTTAAGATTGTCACTTACCATATTGAGCAAACCCAGCGCGCTGATGACGACGACTCTGTTCCGGTTACGCTTACGAATGCGCGTGCACATCACAACCTCAATCCGCACGAGGGCGATTAGTTCACGTCACGAGAATAGCAGCAGAATCTGCGTGAAGATTGAAGAATGTGCAAACTTCATTTAACGAGAAACATTTGACGGGTTATTACGAATTTCAATGAGAGAGGTTCAGCTTCAGTAAAGACCTTTGGACAATAACTGGTGTCAAGAAGGACAGAAATGAAGCCACTTCTCTCTGAGAAAAACACCAAGGACAGACTGAGAATAAACATTGGACAGCAGAGGATTGGTGCACTGTTGTATGAAACATTTCTAGGCCCTTAAAACAAACCATATATCACTATACATCTCAGATAACGACTGCGTGAATAAAATAGTGCTGTTTAATTTACACACAACCATGGATTTCTGTAAGGCTTCAATAATACAATTAAAAAGTCATAAAACCATCCAACATCATTTCATCATGATATATCACAAGGCATGTCAAATGTGGTGCAAAAATAAAATCACTCATATGCAATAACCGCTTGACTAAATGTATCAAGTTCATCCAAAATGAAAGGTGAGATTTCTAGTATTATTCAAAATAATGAAAAGTGCAAAATAAAAGTAGGAAATAATGTTAACACCACCATGAGAGGATCTAGTGCACTCAAATTAAAATCCCTGAGCGGCTTTGACACCTGAGAATTGGCGAGATTTTACTGTAAATTCACAGTGATTAGAAATGATAGTTTTAATATTGTCCATATAGAGCCGATGCATGTCATATCCCTTCAGATTCCTTCAGATAAGTAAAATGTGTGACGCAAATGAATAGTTTTAAGATTCTTCAGCGTGTGGTGGTTGGTAAAATCATAAGAGGTCTTGTTTTTCGAACAGCCGTCTCGTGTGCTGGCCGGTTGTCTTCACCGTGGCGTTTATGACCGGAGTGTCGGTGAACTCCACCACGCAGGAACCCGAGGAGCACGGTGCCGCCTCCAGCTCCAGAACGGTTATGTTGTTTGTAACGGAGGTGCTGAGCAGGTGGGCTGGGACAAAGAGGGTCACCTGTGGCCCGCGGGAAGGCCAGTAGCGGCCCACGTTAAAACCATTAATCCACACTTGACCCTGGAATAAAAAAAGCATTTCATGATCCTTTAAAATTTCACCTAAGCTAATCTCATCACATTTGTAAATGGATCCCATTAGGGGAGGCATGGATATGAAAATTGTCCTGATAATGGATAATTATTTTTATTTGAAAACTGATAACGGATATATCGGCCAATAAATCTAAATCCAAATCCAAATTTGTGAATTTATAATTACAAAAACAAAAGTCTCATCATTAAACGTTCTAACGATAATTTTATGTAGCCTATTGGCAGACGTGAGCAGCACATGTTTCACTTAACTGTATTTTCCCTTTTTCCAATCATATTTAAACCAATTAAAAACCATCATGGCGAACAGTGTGCACAGAAGTGTCCCAGCTGAAGGAAATAATCCAATATTTATTGCTTTAATACATCAGCCAAATTTTCTAATCAGGCTGATAACGATAACATTAAAAATGAACATATATTGGCCGATACCGATATGGTGGCCGGTATACCACGCTTTAGTATTTTCCTTTTTCCCAATCATATTACAAACAATTAAAAACCATCATGGCGAATAGTGTGGACCTGAAGTGTCTCAGCTAAAGGAAATAATACATTAATTATCGGCTTTAATATATCGGGCCGATAACATTAAAAATGAACTTATATTGTCCGATACCGATATGGCGGCCGATATATTGTGCATCCCTAAGATTTTCCCTTTTTCCAATAAAATTTCAAACAATTAAAAACCATCATGGTGAATAGTGTGGATCTGAAGTGTCTCAGCTAAGGAAATAATACATTAATTATCGGCTTTAATTTATTGGGCCAATTTTTATATCGGGCCGATAACATTAAAAATTAACATCTATTGGCCGATACCGATATGGCGGCCGATATATCGTGCATCCCTTGGATTTTCCCATTTTCCAATAAAATTTCAAACAATTAAAAACCATCATGGTGAATAGTGTGGATCTGAAGTGTCTCAGCTAAATGAAATAATACATTAATTATCGGCTTTAATATCGGGCCGATAACATTAAAAATTAACATCTATTGGCCGATACCGATATGGCGGCCGATATATCGTGCATCCCTAAGATTTTCCCATTTTCCAATAAAATTTCAAACAATTAAAAACCATCATGGCGAATAGTGTGGATCTGAAGTGTCTCAGCTAAATGAAATAATACATTATTTATCGGTATTAATATATCGGGCCGATAACATTAAAAATGAACATATATTGGCCGATGCCGATATATAGTGCATCCCTAGGATTTTCCCTTTTTCCAATAAAATTTTAAACAATTAAAAACCATCATGGCCAAAATGTTGTGTATCTGAAGTGTCTCAAAGGAAATAATACATTATTAATCGGCTTTAATATATCGGGCCAATAACATTAAAAATGAACATTGACCGATACCAATATGGCGGCCGAAATACCTTGCATCTTTAGTATTTTCCCTTTTCCCAATCATATTTCAAACAATTAAAAACCATCATGGTGAATAGTGTGGATCTGAAGTGTCTCAGCTAAAGGAAATAATACATTAATTATCGGCTTTAATATATTGTGCAAATTTTTATATCGGGCCGATAACATTAAAAGTGAACATGCATCTCCCGATACCGATATGGCGGCCGATATTTCGTGCATCCCTAGATCTCATTAAAACTGACAGCAGCGGTGAAGAGTCCTACCTTCCTCCAGTTGGGAAACTGTATGTATGTGTCCTGAGGGAGGTCGGGAATGCCGTCCGGGATGTTGAAGCTGCCAGCGTAGAAGGTTGGAGGTGGAAGAGCAGGAGGAGGTGTGGTGGTTAAACTGGCGGAGGGCGAGGAGATGGAGACAGATGACAACAGCCCCTCACGCACGGCTTCATCTATACTCAGAGAGTACACCGTCCAGTTAACCAGAACATCAGCGCCCAGAGTCAGGTTAAACACCAGACCCTGAGGAACAGAGAGAGAAAATGATAAAGAGTGAATATTTGTCCGCTACAGGAAAACTGTCATTCTGATTAGTTAGAAAAGATAACAACTCCGGTTAGAACAGGCTGAGGGATGTTGCTGAGAATGAGTAAAATGGGAAGTGGATAAAGTTTTGGTTGCCTTGAAGTCATTGATTTCTCTTCCGTAGTTGATTCTGCCCATGTTCTCCACCAGGATGTCCACACGACTGCCAGCTTTTCCAGTTATATTCATGGTGAGTGCCTTGTTCCTCTCCAAAATACCAGCAGAAACCTAAAAAAAAGAAATGATTTAAGAAGCACAGAATGAAATGAAACAATTACACTACTCTTCTTGTTTTTGAAAGAAGTCTCTTCAGCTTATCATATGTATCATATTCATCAGTGAAAAATATTGTCAAATATTATTACAATTTTAAATATTTTTATTTTATTATTTTTTTTTTATTTTATTTTAAAATTTTAATTAAATTAAAATTTTATTTTTTTCTCTTTGAGGTGGTGACCATAGACCTCCATTATATGACTGACAGACAGGAACGGTTTGACCTAAAAATATCAAAATTGAAAATACTGCGGAAACAAAGACACCTACATCTTGGATGCCCTTGAGGTAAGCTAAAACATACCAAAAATTAATTTTAAAGTGAACTATCCCTTTAATATTCTTGTGGAAACAGTAATGTATTTATTCAGGATTATTTTGATGAATGGAAAGTTCAAAAGAACAGCATTTGAAGAGGTCAGATGCAAAAGCCTCTAAGTGCCATTTGAAATTTTCTTCTAAAATGACCATTTTTATCAAACTTGTGTATTTAAGTTCAGTAATTTTACTTAAATGGCATTGAAGATTACCTATTAATTGTCATTTAAGTGAAATTACTGAACTTAAATATACAAGCTTGATAAAAATGGTCATTTTAGAAGAAAATTTCAAATGGCATTTAGAGGCTTTTGCATCTGAACTCTTCATTTATTTTAAATGGAAATTCCATTCTTTTGAACAATTAAATGTGTCCTCGCAGAATAAAAGTATTAATTTAAAAAAAACAAACTGACCCCAAACTTGCAGTGTACTCTATAAAATGTTGCGTTATGCAAACACTTCCAATTAGATTTAAATCTCTGTGCAAACTTTATCTTAAGTGCATTTTTAACCATCACATCTATTATGATTATGAGTAACTCAGACAATCAAACAATCAACAGAGTACAACAGTGCTGCTTACGCCATCAATGGATATATATGCCCGATCATGGACTCCGTTTAGAGGGGATGACAGCGGGGTGGGCTCCAAACAGTTCACAGGTAACACAGTTTGATACAGCATAAAGCCAAAAGCCTGACGGGATAATGACACATCCATAATCATTAAACAGATAAGACGTAAAGCAATACAGCTCATAAAAAAGCATCAGCATAAACACTGACTGAGACAAAGCATTTGTCACTAACATTACAGAACGAGATGAGATGCGGGCATACCTGATTCATTTCAGTAAATGTTGGTGGGTAAAGAGTTTTTACAGGGCCAGACAAAGATAATACATCCAAAGACTCTGACACGGTCTTGAGCTGGAAGGACATAGACACATTCAATAAAGAGGACCTATAATGCTTTTTTAAATACTTTCTTTAGAGTGTAATGTTGCTTTGGGCATGAAAAAGGTCTGAAAAGTAAAAAAAAAAACAACAACAACAACAAAAAAAAAACAGTCAACAGGTGTCGAGTTTTCTTCTGGGAATAAACACGTCACAATGTTCCTCATTTAAATAATTCCCGCCCAAGATATACGCAAAAAAAAGGGTTAAATTTGCAGTTATGGTAAGGAGCGTGACATTTCTGAAAGACGCTGGAAGTTGTTGACCAATCACAACACACTGGACAAGCCGACCAATCAGAGCACAGAAGGAGGGGCTTCGTACAGAGAGGAACTAAACAGAGCGTTACTGACAGACTGGGAAGAGAGGAGCTGAAACAATGTCAACTACTGGAAAAATAATGAGTTTTTTTCACATTTAAGCATGAGACTCGAAAAATAAATCATATTACAATAGTAGCAAAAAAAAAGATGTACCTTCTTCATTTGCACTTGTCCATATGCAAATTTAGGTGTTGATGGAGGCAGCACTCCTTGTGGTATATCTTTGTACTGTATCAGATCGAAAAAAACAGAACAATCAGATCGATATGCGTGATTACTGACCATTATCATAATTCCTTCAATAGATAGCTAAATCTTTACCATTTTGATGACTTCTCTAATGGCGAAATACTTGTCTGTGAGGTCTCCAGCTTCTGTAAGGGGGGCGTCATAGTCGTAGCTGGTTGGCTGAGGACCATAAGGAGAGTTTGCGCCTAAAATGTGATAAAATCAAGGAAAAACATAAATCGAGACACACATTGCAAGTTACTCTTAGCCTGTTGAGGTACAAATCTCCAAGACCTACCATTCCAGTAACCAAAGTTGGTTCCACCGATGAACATATATCTTGAAAACAAGAACAAAAACAGAGATAAATCATACAATTCTGACTATACTAAACAAACAAAATAATATAAAATAATTCAGAGTGTGAAATCGATATTCAATTGTTGAGTGACCAGCTCACAAGTTGACATTGGCTCCCATTCCCAGGATTTCATTGAGGCTCTTGACGATGGCGGCTGTGTTTACGACAGAGTGTTTCCCGCCCCAGTGGTCCAGCCAGCCTACGTAGAACTCAGAGTTCACCTGCAAAAAAATAAAATAAAAATGGCCTCAGCTCCAATTTCCAGAACGCATTTCTACATGTTAGGATTGTGGCACATAATTGCCCTATGGCTAAGCCACGCCCCCTCCACTATGTCAGCCGTCACAGTAGGAGACATTTCACAGGAGGCAATTGGTGATTTTTGGAGACAGGAAGATTATATATCATCTGGAAGTCACCTAAAGGGCTTTAACTGTGCATTGGAGGGTTATATTAATCATTTTATTGTTGAGAATGTCGAGCTGAGAAGGCAAAAATGTACAGGTCACAGTGTAAACGTTATAAACCGCGTATCGTTGCCATCACCGTTTGGTGCTACAGTATTTGCATGAATCATTCAGCACAACATTGTTAACATTTGTTATCTTGCTTATTTACAGATACGTTAATGAAGCTAAGTGACATGATGTTCAACGCAGAAGCTAACGTTAACGTTTGCTAATGTTAGGCTAACGTTACATTAGAGATTTTAAAAATAATGTTCGAATACGTTGTTGACTTAACTTAGAACAGATGTAGACATCCTTGTTTAATTTATCCACGTTTAGTTGGTGTTGTGGTCTACCGCAGAGCAGACACTTATCTTGGTTGAGATGTTTGGGAAAGGGTATAAAATACACACTGTCGCCCAGCCTCTCGGGAACCTAGTGTCGGAGTTGCATGTACCCCATGCACACCGTTTGACCATTTCACACTTAAAATTACAAGAAAAAACTAATGAAAACTGACTAAGTGCAACGGATTTCAATGGACGTGGAAACAGAGAATATCCGAGTTTTTGGGGTCAGCTGCGCACTGTGATTGGCTCATCGCGTTTGAGGGCGTGGCCTAGCCGTAGGTCAATTCTCTCTCCCTGCCAGATGTGGAAAGGCTTATCCATGTCTTTGTTACGTCAAGGCTTCATTATTTTAATGCACTTTATTCTAGTCTCCCTCATGAGACACTGCAATATGTTCAGAATTCAGCCGCTCGGGTCATGACTCGCATTTCCCAGGCTGTTCTTCATAAACTGCACTGGATTCCCACACAGGTGCGTATTGATATTAAAACCTTGTTTTTAACATATAAAGCTGTTAATGGGATAGCCTCTAGATATCTTCATAATTTATACTTTAAGAAGTCCCAAAAGACTCATCTTTTTAAAGCTGTTTATTGTTGTTGAGTATACTTTGTTACTTCTGTATTTTTACTATATTGCTGTTATCGTTTTCATTACCCAGACCCAGTGTAGCACTTTGGGTTTGAGAGAAGCACAATATAAATAAAATGCATTAGTATTATTATAATCATGTAATTCAGTGTAGCTTTGTCATCCACTGTCTTCATATTCATAACTGCTGATAGGAGAACTGATTGATTCTTACCAAAGGCCCACGTGGCTCTGCATGTCTCTGTGCTTCAAACGCCGCGGTTACATTTGAGCCTGCACAAAAATACAATAAAAGTCACAAATTGCAATGCTAAGAAATGTCAGAACCAGAGTTATCGTTAACTAAAAACGTTAACTGAAGTAAAATAAAATATTTTTAAAAAACCAATAAAACTTATTTTATTTCAGGTAGTTGCTATGTGTTATATTAGCAATATCTATCTATCTATCTATCTATCTATCTATCTATCTATCTATCTATCTATCTATCTATCTATCTATCTATCTATCTATTTCAGAGATGGCATTTTAAAACGAATATAACTGAAAAATGTATATTATATGTAAAATTGAACCCACAAAAGTGGCAAGTAGGAGTGACTGCGTTACACTGCTAAAATCCACCCGAATTTGGCAGGGGTTAATGTCATGATCTGTATATAACATATAGGCATAAATATAGGTGATATATAAGCTATATGCAGACCTGGGCCGAAGTCAACAGTGGCATAGATGCCCTGGAGGGACCCACACTTGAGATAACCCACGCCTGCTCCATCAGTGGTGAACAGGACCGCCTCGTCGCCCAGATGAGCCCGGAACAGATGGCTGAGATGCCGCATGTAATCAAAATCACAGGCAAAGTAACTGCCGTATTCATTCTCTACCTGCACATGAAAGCAATCGCATTCATAAATGTTCAGTAAGATATGCTTGTGTTTGAAAATGGAACTTTTATACATATTACACATGTTTACATGTTTGTGCTTAAATAGCTATACAAATTACATATAACATTTTATAAATGGGGTTATCTATGGTATACAGTGGTTTTACGTCATTGTAATGTAATTGTCCCACCTTTCATAAGATACACCCATCAGATCATGAGCAGACATTTCATGAACTGATTACATAATACGCTGGAATATACCTGAATTATTAATGAGTGAAAATACTGGTAAACAGGGAATTTCCCTGTTCAGTTTCATGAGATTTGCACTAAGGCTAAGGCATTTCTCACACGTTATGAAAATCAAATATTCAATAATCAATATATAGTTAAAAATACAGTTTATCATATTTTATACTGTATATATATATATATATATATTTAACCCTCAGGTGCTCTTCGTTTCGGAGTCACACTTGATATCTTCCCGGTCAAAAGTAACCGGACACCTAAAAATTTAATTTCCTCCATCCCAGTAAAACCAATGCAATTTATTTTTGTTCTATAATGTTTATTCTTTGTATTTTAGTATTTTGAGACAATTTGATTGAATTTATTAATATTTAATGGTCTATTTTTGCCATGGAAAAAAAAAAAAAAATATATATATATATATATATATATATATATATATATATATAAAATTATTAATGCAGTATTTTAGTATATAATATAGTATATAGTATTTTAGTATATAATATAGAGTCTATGCCTTCAGAAAAAAACACTAGATGGCATGTACAGCTCTCTATGGAGAAGCATGTGAATTCCCCAGATGTTTATGAACACATTTTTTTTTTGGGTGGATTTGAATATATAGTTGAAATAATCTCAAAAACGATTTTTTTATTAAAAAAATGTAAAAAATAAATAAATAAAAATTTGTGAATTTTTGTGTTTTTGTCAATTTTCCATTCATTTCCTATGGGGGTCATTTTTGACCAATTTTTTTTTCCGATCACTTATCATGCTCGGATCATGACCTTTTTTTTTTTTTGTATTCACATACATAATGCCATATAAGTCACCAAGTTTCATAACATTCCGATGAAGCTGTGATTTTTAGAAATTCAAAACAGAAAATGTTTTGGTCAGAAATGACCGAAGAGCACCTGAGGGTTAAATATATGATTTTTTTTTTTACCAGCATGATAGTTATATAACTGTCTTACTTGCACAGTAATGATGGGTCCGCCATTCTGGTACAGGTAACGTTTAATGATAGGCAACAACTTCCCCATCCACTTATCCACTGCTGTAAGGTAATCTAGAGCAATATAAAAAACGCCACTTGAACTTACAAGATCTACATTTCACTCAATCAACAGCATCTAAGGTTAATCAGTAACTCATGTTATTACCTGGATCAGATGATCGCAGCACAATGTCTTTCTTTTTCAACAGCCAGGCAGGCAAACCCCCCTAAAACAAGAAAAATATAACCATCTGAGGTCGGAAAAGTTGAAAATGTATTATTAACTGTAAAAACGACTATTTTTTTTTACATCGGAATTATTGAATTTATAGGACATGTGTCCCAGCCAAAAAAATTGATTTTGATACAAAGCCATCCTCATGCGAGAGATTCCGATCCTAAAATTTAAAAGACAGCCATATATTTTTTTCATGTATAAATACCCAATTTATACTATTATGAATTAAATTATAAATACTATTATTTGGAAAATATTTTGTTTCTGTTAAGTTACAAAAACTTTTCACTATAGTACTGTACTAATAGGTGTATTTTTTGTTTACTTTTATGTATTATTTAAATCAATTTACACTTATTTTAAATCATATGCATTAATTAATTATTTAATTTTTACATTGTTTTTCCACAGACCACCTAGCCCTCTCTTGTGCCCCCCCGAACCCTAGTTTTAGATGTGTCTCAGGCCCTGATTACACCTGGTATTAAGGTGCGTTCGGGTCTCTTTTGTCCAATTTCAACCACTTCTGTCCTGGTTTCTTCGAGTGGAAGGTCTATAATGTAAGTGTTTTGTCAGATCTTTTGAACTAATGGACAAAATAAGCTTGAGCAATTTACATTTGAACGCGACCGGAGCATCAGCTTTCATTTTAGCTCTGACAGCCGTAAAATCATGTGGAACTGTGTGTGTGTGTGAGAACACTGAGCTTGGGGAAGTTTTTCATCTTCAAACCAAACTTGGGTCTTCAGCCGACTTCTGGCTAACGCACTCCCCATAATGTTTACGCATTAGATCAGTAGACCGAGAAAGACTTTTGTGGCTGTTCGACCACATGAGCGTCTACACTACGAAAGCAGTCCGGTCTGATGTGCTTTCAACTACCTCTGGAAGTGTTGGAAAGTGGACGAGCTCAAAACGTTTCAAACTCGTTTACAAATTTCTTTCCTCACCATATCCCACTCTGCACAGATGTAGGGGCCTGGCCTCATGACCACCAGCAGGCCAATGTCTTGGCACAGCTGCAGGAAGTGCTCGAGATCCCTGTCTCCGCTGAAGTCGTACTGACCCGGCACCGGCTCGTGGAAGTTCCACGGCACATACCTGTGGACGAATTCGGCCATTAAAGGGATACTCCACCCGTTTTTCATATTAAACTATGTTATTCCCTTAACTAAGAGGAGTTGATACACACCTCTGTCGTCTCTGGCGCGCGAGACACTTTGATAGCACTAAACTAGCCCATATGGGCCAAGCAGAGAAGCGACCAAACATCTCCACGTTTTCCCAATTTAAAGGGATAGTTCACTTTGAAATTAATTTTTATATGTTTTAGCTTAGCTCAAGTACATCCAAGATGTAGGTGTCTTTGTTTCCGCAGTAGTTTCAATTTCTATATATTTAGGTCAAACCGTTTGAGGCTATCAGTCATATAATGGAGGTCTATGGTCACCACCTCAAAGAGCATGCACAGAGACGTCCAGATTAAACATGATTTAATGACTCGTAAATGTAAGTACACATTGATGGTCTAAGACACGAAACGAGCGGTTTGTGTGAGAAAACGATCAGTATTTATATTGTTTTTATCTCTTGTAACCACAGCCACAAAGCGCCCGTGCCCTCACATCACTTACAAGAGGTAAAACGATCTAAATACTGATCGTTTTCTCACACAAACCGCTCGTTTCGTGTCTTAGGCCATCAATGCGTACTTACATTTACGAGTCATTAAATCACACGGCCTTAAAATCCCATAGTGTGAACTAGGCTTTAGTGCACGCACTAAGACGAGAGTGGTGTGTATCAACTTGTCTTAGTTAAGTAAAAAAATGGTATCCCTTTAAGGAAATCTGAGCTGGAATACAAAGTTAGAAAACAAAAGGGCGAAGAAATTCCATTGATTAGTACATAATTAAAATCATTTCATAAATATTGTACGTGTGACGAGCAATTTCTCAACGATAAAATTTTACAGCTCAGCATTCACTATTGAATTTTCCATGATTTTTATTAAGGTGAAGAGTAAAAATGGGAATTTTTATAATTTCCAGACTTTTCCAGGTTTGGAAATGACAATATTTCCCAGGTTTTCCTTACAAAACATTGTAACTAATACATAATCATTGTCAGTTCGCCTTACGTCTGGATGGCGTTCAAACCAGCCATGTACATCTTGAGTAGCCGGTCCTTCCAGTAGACTCTGGGAATCCTGCTGTAGTGGATGCTGCCCGAGATGTAGCGAAATGGCTCTCCATCTTTAAGGAAGCAGTTTTGGCGGTAATCCACGGAGAAACTGGATGTTGAAGCATACTACAGAAAGGAAGAGGATACAGAGCGCTTTAAAACAAGAAAATCATTTTTCGTGAGTTAAAGGAATAGTTCCTCCAACTAAAAATTACAGGAATAATCCTTGACCACGGGATACCACATTAACCAATCTGAATCAAGTACAGTATTCCAGAGACCTGTGTAATTTTATAATGTACTCAGTCTCATGTTCAAAACTGGTTCTCCTACTTCCATGCAACACAATTTGCACTATATCCTTGTCTGAATCGTTTCCCCAAATGAAATTGAATGGGGCCATTTGAGTCCCAATTGACAAAACGTGGTCTCAAAGAAGTCATGCCAGTTTTGACGTCTAGGATGGTTCATATGTATCTTGTGGCCGATTATTAGACATCAGAAATGTCAACATAATGACAAGATTGTTATTATTATTTTTTTTTGTCATTTTTGAGCACAACAGCCTCAGTTTCCATTTACTTTCATAGTATGAAAAAGAGCAGTTATCCGTCAACATTTTAAGATTCATATGGAATGAGGGTGAGTAAATGAGGACAGAATTGTGATCTTTGTGAGCTATCTCTTTAAATAACAGTATTAGGGATTGATGTTTGATTGCGTCCTCACATGACAAGTCACAAGACTTGAGTCATGACAGTCTGGACTTGTCAGGTGTGTTAATATGTTCATTATCATAACATCAGACCAAAAATGCGACCAAATATCTCACAGCAGAAATATTCTTCAATCAACAGTGTCAGAATAGCGAACACTAGAAAGTATAACACCTTTCTTAGATGATATAGCTAGTACTGCAAGTCACCATTTAAACATCAGCACACACTAGTATACAAGATTTACGTTTGGTTTTATACTTTTAAAACACACGGGCAATGTTAATACTTGCCGTGACAGATGGTAGGATCAGGAGCAGAACCAACATCAGTCCGATACCCGCAGTCATGTTGTTTTGAATCAGCAAACAGCGGTGCGGAAGTCAAGTACCATTTATTTTGGTTGCTACCAGCGATGAACTGACTCGTGAATGAATCGTTGTCTGGAATCAGATCTTTTTAACGAACTACTAGTTGAACCGGTTCACGGAGCAGGTTTGAAAGATTCGTTCAAAAATCGAACTCGACCGTTAAAACGATTACGTTAAAACCGAACTAGTGTTTATGAATTATTTTTCATTACTAGTAAGTAATCCAATATTCTAAAATGACATGTTAATTCAGTTAGTGAATAAATAAATTGTGTTTTAGTAGGCTATTAGAAAATATAAAATATACATTATTAACCGAAAACTGTACCCGAATTTTCAATTATAGAACTTGAAACAAACATTAGCACCAATATAACATTAGCACCAAAGTCAGAAGCTAAACACATTCACAAGACGCCTGCACCGTTTACATTTTTCTCACCTTAGACTTCATTAAAAGAGCAATTTCGTTACAAAAAAACTTGTAAAATAAAGACAATTAGACATCGACTTTTTATGAATAAAGAATTTGCCGTTCAACATCTTTACTGTAACGTTTTGCAGAGGTGCAATGACAAAAGAATCAATGAATCGGATCTTCGAACAGGTTCGAGAACCGACTTGCATAAATGACTCGGACTTCACAGTTGCCCTCCCAACCACTAGGAAGCACTATTGATTACTTCCAAATAATACACTCCTCTTCTCCGTTTCTCATAGAGGAACACACGTGTGTTTCCCTTTCCGCAGATGTGTGTTTTCTATTACAGTTTAAATAGCTTTATATTTTATCAATCGACACAACACTAATTATATCAGGGTCTATAAATATGGAAGTAGACGGTGGAGGTGATGTTATGATGGCTGAAGGTCCCGATAACGACGCGGATTCTCCCGTTGTGAGTCGCACACGGAGTGGTCGCAGACTCCGGACACCCGCGGCCAAAACTCCCGTTCGCCGGACGAGAAAGTCGGTTGTCCAAGAAGATCCGACAGAAAGCATCGATTCTCGACAGGAATCGCCACGCGATGAATGTACAGCAGATACTAAAAGCGATCAGTGCAGCTCAGTCACAGTGTGTCCAGTTGTTACTACGTCATCATCATCAGTAGATGTCAGTCAAGAGTCAGTTCCGGACACGGTAGATCAGACCAGCGAGAAGGAAAACGTGATAAATAACACAGAGACAGTGTCCACGGGTCCTACAGACCCCAAGAAAGGGGCCAAAAAAAGGACTCACTCTGAATCCAGTGAGAAGAAAAGTAAGCCTGTGCCTCTTGGGAAACCCAAGTCTGGAAGAGTATGGAAAGACCGAAAGAAGCAAAGGTGCATCACTCTATATAAACATTCAGCCTCATATTAATCTAATCAGCAGATGCATGGCCTGATGATGTCATATGTGTCTATATGTGCATTGGTACATACACATTTTCTTAATGTACTTGTTTCTTCTGCTCAAGACCTTCTGACTTTGTTTTGTAGGTTCTCTGCTCTGTTGAGAGACAAACCTCTGCGTACTTCATGGGAGAAGAAGATGGAGGCCAAGAGAGAGAAGCAGCAGGTGAAGCAGTACCACCAGCAGCTGAAGGATGAGCAGGCCAGAGAAAAAGAGGTGAGTTAATACACCAAAACTGCTTCTGTCTCATTATGGATGAATTGAATGTTGTTATTGTTTGTTTTTGAAACCAAGTACTGAAGTTTGCACACTTTTCTATGCCGTTTTGTAGTATAAATAACTTTATAGACGGTGCACTTTCAGATATAAATCTTTGCAGATGTTTTCATTCCCTTAGAGCTATATTCCACATTACATGAACAGTCATTTTCAAAAATCCATGATAGGTGCTCTTTAAACCTACTGGAAATCTGACATACACAGGTTAAAATCCAGCTGTCGATCATTTGTATGCAGCCAAGATTGAAATGAAATCAGCGCAGAGCCGGATGCATTACAGCAATCTTTATGAAACTCTAGAAATAGTATACAAATAGTAAAGGACGGTTCAAAGAGCTCGCGTTCGTTCTAAAACAGGTGTGTTTAGTTTTCTGTACGCCACGTTTTACTGAAAAATGGTATATGCATTTTAGACAGCTTTTATTTGATCAAAAATACAGTAAAAATGGTAATATTGTGAAATATTCTTACGGTTTACTCCAGTCTTGTCACATGATCCTTCAGAAATCATTCTAATATGCTGATTTCTGCTCAAGAAAGATTTCTTATAGAGCCAGACCAATATATCGGCAGGCCGATATTATCGGCCGATATTAGGCATTTTCCAAATTATCGGTATCGGCAGTTATAATGGCCGATAAATGAATATTTTGTATCATTATTTTATAATGAATATTTTAACAAAATTTGTGACTATCATGTCCAGTTTTGCTGCAGTTAAATAAGCCGAGAATGAAGCGGAATTAGTTATTAATAGTTATGTTACGTTGTTACAGTGTAGTCCTTTTAACTTTTGGCAATGTGACTGAAGTATTTCTTTAATAGCGCGTGACAGTTATAGCAGTGAGACGTATCATCTCTCCTTGGCCTGTTATATTGAAAATGTATGTTTTACAATTTGTTGTGCGTTTCTGAAATAATAATTAAGAAAAAATATCGGCCGATATATCGGATTTTAAAAACCAATAAATATTTGTATCGGTATTGGACTTCAAAATCCTTTATCGGTCGGGCTCTAATTTCTCAATAATAATAACAACGTTTTTATAATGATTTAAACCTTTGTGGAAACCGATACTTTTTTTTTCGGGATTATTTGATGAATAGAAAGTTCAAAAGAACAGCATTTATTTGAAATATATGAATTTTAAATTCTTAACATTATTAATGTCTTTACTGTCACTTTTGATCAATTTAACACAGCCTTCACTGATCATTATATTGTTTTCCGAGAAACACGGTGACATTTTGTGACCTGTGGAAAATGTCATGAAGTTAAAAACTGAAATATCATAGTAAACATTGGTCACGTGTTTTCCTGCAGGACAAGAAGAGGAGGAGAGCAGAACATCTAAAAAGACGAGCAGAAAATGAGAGAAAGGCGGAGATTGTGCAAGTGGTAAATACAGAATGGCATTTTGCACCAAAATTCACGTTTCTCACAGTTTGTCGCCTTGTTTAACTCATTACTGCCTTGGCCCTTTCAGATTAAGAATACAGCAAAGATCAAGAGAATGAAGAAGAAGCAGCTGAGGAAGGTCGAGAAAAGAGACACGCTGTCAATGCTGCAGAAAACACCACCTAATGTCAGGAAGGGAAAGGGGAAAACCATCAGCAATCTCGGATGAACTGGCATGCCGACCTCGATGGAATTTTTTTTAACTATGGAAATGAAATAATTTTGTATCTGTGACCCTTTAGTAGATCACTGAGAGGTTTGAGTTGTGGATCTGCTTCAAATCTCTGGGTCTGATGTAATATTTGTACAGCTACTTCAAGAATGCAAATAAATGTTGATTTCATGGACACCAGTTTCTAGGGAAGATTGTTTCTGCTATAGAATGAGAAATGAAGAGTTCAGATGCAAAAGCCTCTAAATGTCATTTGAAATTTTCTTCTAAAATGATCATTTTTATCAAGCTTGTATATTTAAGTTCAGTAATTTCACTTAAATGGCAATGAAGATTACCTATTAATTGTCATTTAAGTGAAATTACTGAACTTAAATATACAAGCTTGATAAAAATGATCATTTTAGAAGAAAATTTCAAATGGCATTTAGAGGCTTTTGCATCTGAACTCTTCAAATATAAAAGGTAATTGTGACTTTTTATCTCACAATTGACTTTTTTCCTCACAATTGCGAGTTTACTTCTGGCAATTCTGACTTTATTTCTCAGAATTGCGAGATGGAAAGTCAGAATTGCGAGATATTAAGTCAGAATTGCATGATATAAAGTTGCAATTGCGTGATATAAAGTCAGAATTGCGAGATATAAAGTCAGAATTGCGATATAAAGTTGCTGTTGCCTGTTATAAAGTCAGAAATGCATGATATAAAGTCAGAATTGTGAGATTTAAACTCGCAATTGTGAGAAAAAGTCTCACTTCTGTCTTTTTTCTTAGAATTGCGACTTTATATCATGCAATTCTGACTATATCTCACAATTCTGACTTTATATCACCCAATTCTGACTTTATATCACACAATTCTGAATTTATATCTCGCAATTCTGACTTTATTTCTCAGAATTGCGAGATATAAAGTCAGAATTGTGTGATATAAAGTCGCAATTGCGTGTTATAAAGTCAGATTTGCGTGATATAAAGTCAGAATTGTGAGATATAAACTCGCAATTGTGAGAAAAAAAGTCACAATTATTTATTTTATTTTTATATTCAGTGGCGGAAACAAGCTTCCATAAGTTTCCCATTGCAAGTTTCATTAAATAAAAAAATTAATAAATAAAAATCTTCCTGGCATGCATATTAAAGTCTGTTGTTTTCTAGTTGGGTAGACTTGGTTTCATTTTCAAATTTGCCTTGAAAAAAAAAACATGGGACTTTCCACTTTTATGGTTCGACATTGTTTATGGCAATCAAGCCGAGATGCTTGCGCTTTCGGTATCTCAGGTGCTTTTACATGGTGTGATCGGTGCTTTTTTTGAGTGACATTTCCTTGAAATGACTGAATGGGTGGCGTTTAGGTGTCTATAAGTAACGCTCTTGCAGCTCAGAGAGCACAACCAAAAGAAGAGAGAGAAAGAGAGAGAGCAGAGAGAGAGCAGAAGAGAGAGAGCAGACCACAAACATCTACAGAGAAACAGGAAACATGGGGACAAACGTTTATGCAAAATTGGTAAGATTATTTTTTATACGTTTTAAAACACAACCATTTAACATGATATGCTGATGTTTGAATAGTATTGTTAGCATTGTCTCTTTTGTCAAGTCCCACTCATGAATGTCTCTTCTTTCTTTCAGACTCAGTATCATGGGCTTCAGCGTGCTGAATGTACACCCTGGCAGTGTGTGAAAGGAGACCCCAAAGACACGGTTCCTGTTCCATACCATGAGCCGTGTGTAAAGGCCACCCACACCGTTCTCCAGGTTAAAGAGCCGTTTTCAACACAGTCCATGAGCTTTCGTGTGAATTTCGTGAATGGCTTTAATGGAGGCAAGATTTCGGTGGCGATGAAGAGAACCGACACCATTGGGAAACTGCTGCAGGAGCTCCGGGAGCGGAATCCGAACTTGGGAGAAAACCTGAATCTGGTCTACAATGGGAAACCGGTTCAGCCTCATCAGACGCTGGCTGAGCTCCAAGTGAAGTCTGGGGCCACGTTCATCTCCTTCCAGAAGTGTCACGGGGGTTAAAGATGATGTGAACACCACTTTTCTTTCTGTGTTCATCTGGAGCATTATACTGCGAACTAATTCACACTGTAAATGTAGCTTAGTCAAACTTTTCCTGGTCAAATGTGATTCCTGTTAGCTGATGTGTGTCATAAATCAAGATGCCAACATAAAAGTGCAAAAAAGTTGAATTGAATGTATTATTCACATGTGATTGAATGTTATGTGGAGACATGATATGATACTACTTTTGCACAAGCAGATTTGAGAAAATGTCGATTTGCTATTTTCACAGCTCTTCATGTTGCCTTTTGTAGTCTTTTAACTGTTTTAACCCTGTAGCTCTGCTCTGTCTTGTAATAATCTGTTTACATCCAAAACTACTAGGGGAGACAAATAAAGATACTATGACTTTTTTTCTTTCTTCATAACTCTACTAAGTCTTCCATATTTTAGTATAAGAATCATTTAAGGTCCAAAGATGTATTTTGTTTGGCCGTTTTTAGTTTTTTGAAGGTGTTTTCAGCAAAACGGTTTCACTTTCAGTTAACTGGGGGGAAACAC
This sequence comes from Cyprinella venusta, assembly GCA_038021265.1. Lineage (NCBI taxonomy): Eukaryota > Metazoa > Chordata > Actinopteri > Cypriniformes > Leuciscidae > Cyprinella > Cyprinella venusta. The sequence goes on along the minus strand of CM075866.1, from coordinate 4,017,512 downwards.
AGAGCTAGTAGAAAAGATAATTCTATCTATGTTCTTTATTATTTTATCAAACAGACATTTTTCATATGCAAACTCATGTCTCTAACATGTATGAGAAAATTCCTTATTCAGTTCGTTAAAGGAAGACAAACTTCATATTAAAAAAATGACATTTATTGATCTGTAATTGTGATTTGCACTGTTCTGTATGTAAATCTGATTCTTCTATTTTAATAAACAAAAAATTCTTTGGACCACAAATTGTATTATGTATTTTTTTATTACGAGCTTCAATGGAAGCAAGAACATCTGACCGATGAATATAGAATAAAGCAGAATCTTAACTAGTTCTTTGATTTAATGCCGTTATGTATAGTTTTACGAGTTTATTAATTGATGAACGATATAAATCATTTCGTGTCTTAGGCCATCAATGTGTACTTACATTTATGAGTCATTAAATCATGTTTAATCTGGACTTCTCTGTGCATGCTCTTTGAGGTGGTGACCATAAACCTCCATTATATGACTGATAGACACGAATGGTTTAACCTAAATTGAAAATACTGTGGAAACAAAGACCCCTACATCTTGGATGCCCTTGAGGTAAGCTAAAACATACCAAAAATTAATTTCAAAGGGAACTATCCTTTAAAAGACAAAAGTACATAAAGTACACAAAGAGCTGTGCAAATATCAAATCACCATTTTCTAAAGCCTACTTGTACAATAGTAGTATCATATCATGTCCATTTTGCAAGATGTAAACAACACTGGTCCAGAAACACTTCCTGTTTCAGTTTGTAACTGTTTACTTTATTTCACACGTAAAGAAAACATCTTAAAGATGTTTGCTTAACTTTTTGATTCCGTTTTATATGTTGTATTGGTTGTATTTATCCCAGCTTTTACGTAGTGTTAAAAAACTGAAACAGGAAGTGCTTCTGGACCAGTGTTGTTTACATCTTGCAAAATGGTCTATACAGTACATTAATACTCAACAAGACTCAACATTAATACTCAACGCAACGCGGAGACCGTCTTCCTAGATCATGGGTTGTTATTCACAACAGTGAAACTGAAATTCATGAGTCAGCTGTAATGTAGATCTCAATAACAGTGCTATCGCCAGATATACTGTAACACATACAGTATGTAAAACAAAAATGGGAATCAATTTCTTTTGAACAGGAAATATAAATCGGGTGATTCCCATTTTCTACATTGTCCCATGTCTGGATTTTGTGAAAAAATGCATGGCAGCATTTCCTGTAAACCGTGTGTTGGTGAGAATGAACACTAAGGTGTTTGGCACGCACCAGGGAAGATAGGTAAATTCCGAAAACTCTCTCTCTCTCTCTCTCTCTCTCTCTCTCTCTCTCTCTCATCGACTATATAACAACATTCATGTAAACCTTGCAATCCATACATTGTGAATAGAAGCAACTCAAGCCAACATGACTACAGTCATTCACCCAGTACTGGTAAGATGATTTTAAATACATTTCGTTAAGAAAAAAATGTAAAATGTAATTATATATATATATATATATATATATATATATATATATATATATATATATATATATATATATATTACTGTTCAAAAATGTGGAAATGTTTATGAAAGAAAACTTCACTTAAAGCCTTTTATACATAATGCATTATAAAGTATTTTTTAATCAATTAATTATACCTTATAATCCATTGTATGGTTTCATGATTACCACCTTTATAAGATATCATATTTAAATATCTTTGGTTATTTGTGTAAAAGACAGTGCATTTTAATGTACGTTATGAATAGACCTACCTTTTAAATGCATTAAGGCTTTAAGTTAACAAAGTCTCTTGCTTACAAATATTTGATCAAAAATAAAAGTATGATGATTTGATCAAGAAGCATTTCTGAATATTATCAGTGTTGAGAAGCTTCATATTTGTACATATTTGTATATTTTCAGGATTCTTTGATGAATAGAAAGATATTTGAAATAGAAATCATTTGTAACATTATGAATGTATTTACTTTCATTTTTGATCAGTGTAATGTGTACTTGTTGAATAGAAGTATTAATTTATATAAAAATAAAATAAATTATTACTGACCCAAAGTTTGATAGGGCTGTCAAGCAATTAATCACATCCAAAATAAAAGTTTGTGTTTACATAATATATGTGGATGCACTGTGTATAATCATTTTGTACATATATAAATACACACATGCATGAATATTTAAGAAAAAAATAAATATTTTATATATAAATAATATTCACAATATATACATGAAAATATTTCTTAAACATATACAAGCATGTGTGTGATAAAATAATTAAGCTATACACAGTACACCCACATATATTATGTAAACACAAACTTTTATTTTGGATGCGATTAATCGAGTTTGACAGCCCTAGATTTTAGGGATGAATTCTTATGAAAATTCTCCCTTAATATTTAGTTTTATTGTCATGAGATTCCCTGTATTCACTAAATCTCCCGATTCTCTCTCAGGCTCCAAACCTCTTTCAGCCGGAAGCATGTGGACTCACCCAGTGTGTGAAAGGAGACGCCGATCCTCTTCCTGAACCGTTTGGAAAGGCCATCCACACCGTTCTCCGGGCTCAAAAGCCGCTTTCTTCAGGTCCTAAACGCTTCTTGGTGAATATCTTTGATGCCTCTAAAGGGGTGAAGGTTCCTGTGACTGCGAGGAGCATCGACACCATCGGGAAACTGCAGAAGAAGGTCCAGAAGATGAGACCAGACCTCAGAGGCTGTGGGAATCTGGTCTACAATGGCAAACCGGTTGATCCGCAGCAGACACTGGCTGAGCTCCAAGTGAAGCCTGGAGCCACGTTCATCACCTACCACAAATGTCACGGGGGTTAATTTTCGGTTTACTTTTTACATTTTATTAACATTTTACAATTCGGTTTACTTTTGCACTTGGGTATATCATAATGTGGGACTCTATATATACCTTGATTACATTGATGTGTCATTTATCAAATCAGCCTGTTCACACGTTAGTGCGTCTCTATAGCACGGCACGCATTGTGTATTATCATGCAATTTATACGCGAAAATGAGTTTTTACGTGCATATGATATGCAGTTCATTTGTGTGTAATCCACACGCACACCGCACCACTGCTTATGCACATAAAAACTCATTTGCGTGTATAAATTGCACAATAAACACACTATAGAGACGCACTTAATGTGATCGGGTTGATCAGATACTGAATATATTGCCATCTTCATAAATTTGTATCTAATGTCTTTTGACCTGCATGACCTCTATGTCTACATGATTGTTTAAGTAGACCGATATATTTTATGTTTAATGCATTCCTATGAACATGTATATTTTAATAAAAGTTGACCAGCAAATAAACTAATAAAAACAAAGAAATTGTGTGTTTTGGTTGCCTGTTCTGATCTGCCTGATTATATTATCCAAATATTATAGGCCTAATGTGTCATAAGTCATATATCATTCAAAGGTTTGGACATATTTACGTACATACATAGGCCCTATGTATAAAAATACAATTTGAGTACAAAACTAATAAAAACAAAGAAATTGTGTGTTTTGGTTGCCTGTTCTGATCTGCCTGATTATATTATCCAAATATTATAGGCCTAATGTGTCATAAGTCATCTATCATTCAAAGGTTTGGACATATTTACGTACATACATAGGCCCTATGTATAAAAATACAATGTGAGTACAAAACAAATTCCCCGTTTTATTTGTAACTTTGTTGATCAGTTAATCATATTATAGGCTAAATGTAAAAGCTGTAGTCTATGTAGCCCTACTACAGCAGGATTTAGGCATACACCACAGAGATAACCCCAGCTAACGACGACTACTGGTGTACTACCATTCTTTGAATAGGCAAGAGTCATTAAACTACGCTTATTTTAAATATATACACATTTTTATAATACTTTACCTTGGCTTGAACGGAATAAAATATTCATTGGTGTGATATGCGGGAAATCTTGTCGTTATGAATCTTTCGAGTGTGAATAGAATAAGTGAACCGGATCAAGTAACCGCCCAAGTCACGTGACTTCTTTGTTTTTAAATATTAGTGGTGTGCGGATGGGACAGTATTATTAAGTAAAACAAGCTCGAGTCAAATTATAATCTAACTTTATCAAAGTTGATTGGAATGCATTTACATGACTGAAACCAGCAGATGTCGTCGTCGTGCCGAGTTTCGAGAGCTCGAAGATTCATTTTGGGAAGCAATTGGTTCAGTTGAATCGTTTCAGAAAGACTCGGTTCTCGTCGTCACGTTATGTCTCTTGCTAACACAAATTTTGATATATTTTCCTATTTCCTTTAATTTGTTTTTATTATTTATGTGATTTCTCTGGCTTGGTTTGAAATAAAATGAATTTGGAAAATCATATATTGAATGTTTTAATGGTTTTTTTTCCCGTCTGAATCTGTGAATATCAGATGACATTGAAAACAAACCGAGAATTTGAGGGAGACTAGGGCTTTTTTAACAGAATTTCCATTCTTTAGTGAGTATTTCAGATGGATTAAACAATATGATTTTAGTGTTAAAAGGGAAGCAACAATTATTATCAAACTTATTCCACTTAACACACATTATCTTCTCATAGTTCTTCTGCTCATGCAAACATCTAACATGGAGCAGCATCAGTTTCTGTTTGCAGATCTTTGCTCCACCCTCAAAAGATATTATTACACAGGCTCCCATCACTTCTGCAGGGCAGGGTGGATTCATTTAATGCGCTCACATCTGATCATTATTACTTTCCTGTTACAAAAGAGTAGCATCTATAGCATCTTTAGACTCTGTGGAAGCTGCAACATGCGAGGCTGGATACAACAATCCTTTTCAAATGCAGAATTATCAGAGACACGGTGAGAGTCCTTTTTACTTAAAATGTGACTCTATCTCAGATTAACTGTTCATCTCACTACAATATTCAGACTTTGTACTGATGCAGTGACCTTTCTACTTATATTTCTTATATTTTTTTTTCTTTCTTAATAATTTCTGCAGATGTGTTTCGGTCATAGTCTAAGTTTAAGATTTTAAAAGGCTATGTTAGTCATGAGCTGAGCTGAAAACCTCATCAAAATATCCCAAATATTGAATAATATAGACTCGAGGTTTGGTTGGCCTCCTCCCAGACACGCTCTGATCTTGCTGAGGTGGTTTGCTCATGAATGTGTTCAGATTGACCCCAATGGACATATAATTGCTTTCTGAAATGGAATTGGAGAAATGCAATCCTTCAAATGGAGCTTTTGGCAACTCTTCAAACGGCGCCCGCAACTGAATCATCCATCCGTCCATTTCCCAAACCGCTGGTCCAATGTGGCTACAGCATAATATCATAGGCTACAAGTGTAAAAAGCTCCTTAATGGATTACTAAATTGTTTAATTAAGGTTTATACATGCTAGTTTCCATGACTAATCTTTTTATATTTCTCCTGGAGATGCCAGTTTGCTGTTTCAATTAATTATTAAACAGCACAAACTGCAAAAGCGGCAGCACAAATATCCAAATTCACTCACTCGTTTTCATTCACTCCTTCAACATAGTCTACATATTAGTGCAGTAATCCAGCGAATAGTGCATGAGGTGGTGATTTTAAACACAGCCATAGTTTTGTTTTGAATTATGAAGCTCTGTTGTCTCCATTTGGACTAATGGTTCATTTGGATGCTAAACGAATATAATGTATGATATTAAATATAATTGAGCGTTGCATGTTTATCACTTGATTCTCTTAATGATTAATTACACTGATGTAAATAAATATTTCAGATCGAGGGAGACAGCAGGCAAAGCTGTAATATGAAATCTGAATATGAGTGAGACATTAGTTTTAATGTAAATCTCCTCATGAACAGTCTTGTGTCTCTGCATAGGTTTCCCTTTCTGCATTGTGAGTTTCTTTTCATCGTTGAAAACACGTAGAACCTCTAGAGTACTTCCTGTTTCTATGTTACTAGTTCAGTGACATCAGCATATATGCGCTGTTGTCATGTCATATAAATGAGGGAGTCAGTGCTAAAGGTCTAGTAAGGTGTATCACTACAAGGTAAGGTGTATCATTTTTTAATACTTTATATACAGTGTATTGATTTTGAACTGTTTACTTGTACAGAAATGGTAGATCAGTGCACTACAGATTAACCCTTCGTCTCACTCCAATAATAATTGGGGAGGATCAGTTTTTCTCGGTCCTTTATAAGTAATCAGTGTCTGTAAAAGTATTTTAGCCACTTCCCCTTGACCCGGCATATGTGGTTTATGAGGAACTCAAATATGTATTATGAAATAGTTATAACAACGTAATGTGCTTTAATGTGGTCAGAAAGCTTTCTGTTATAGTGTGAGGCGATAGAATATACAGTTATATACAGAATAAAACCCTTACGCCTGTGGAGTCCCCATAAACCACTGGTCTTGGTCAATGTGCTGCATTTGAGAGAAAATCTGCTGAAAATATTCAAATTTGTTAAACAGAGACACTCTTATTGGTAGCTGAAAACACCACCATTACCCCGAATATTTAACAAATGATCAATGATCAACAGGAGGGGATTTACAGAACCTTATCAATGACAGGCGTTCCAATTCTGCAGACATAACTAATGATGAAATTGACCAATTTAAAAGAGCTGTATGTAAGAAATTTATTTAAAATAATCATAAAATGGCTCTGATATGTCACTAGACATTAAAAAATAATGTTAATTTCAAATACTTATATCACTGACAACAGTAGTCCAGCCAGGATATTGAGGGAATGCATTGACGTCAATTTCCCGCCGTAACTTTCCCGCCAAAACAACCCCCCTCAGCCTGACTGAGTGGCAAAAGATCTGCTACGTGACTGGATTTAATAGGGGAAACTGTGAAAATGCGACTAAAACGAACTATTTTATCAATTTATCTAAATGTGAGACTCAATATAGTGTTCCTTACGACTTACTAAAGATCCAGTGATCCATGGATATTGACATGCAGCCAGGAATCGTGTTGCCTGACGTTTATGTTTGCCTGATTTCGACACTGGGGAAACAAAAGCAATATAGACCTAAACATAAAGGAAATTTGCCTGTGAACGCTTTATTTGAACCCTAAATTCGGCTGATCAGTATATCAGTGTTATATATAACCAAATATATCATCATATCGTCCAGCCCTAAAACTTTATAGTTTTTTTTTTTTTTTTGGTCAGTGTTTATTAAAAAAACATCCAATAATACAGAATACGCAATGATAAATATTTAATTGATGAGTTGCTAATGTAGTATATATAACAATACAAAATATATGGGTATGGTTTTACAGCTAAATTCACCATAATCCGCCTTTCGCTGACTGGAGTCCAGTTGTTTCTGTGAATTGCAGCGATCCATTTGCTCCTCTTTCTATAGCAGTCTGTAAAAATATACCTCCGATTTTTTTTGTCAAATCTAGTTGTACAGTCAGTCGCAAATCTCTTTCCCACTTTATATGTGTTGTGTTTGTTTTTCGCGCCATTCACGCTAATAACAAATAAAGCCGCTCAGTCTTTTTGCCACTCACAGGCACTCCGGCCGACGGTGACGTCACGCGCATACCCTCTATAGTCATTTAAAAAGTGAAGTTGCAGCCCTCAACTGATGTTGATATTGTCATGTTGTGTTTTGGTCTGACGCACAACCCTCCACCGATCTACCAATCACGGAGTCAGTAGTGTTGTGGCATACTGGTTGCTCTAGTCACCTGAGCTGCAGATACAAACATGTCGGATAAAAAAAATGTTGGATCCTACAGCCTATCTGGCAACCTCGAGTCAGGGGGTAGGGGGTAAACTGCTCTACAGTAATTTAAAAGTGATTGCAGTACCAGTTTTGGCCACAATCTTACATACAGCTCCTTTAAATGAAGTCTGATTTGCTTCTTGGTTTTACATTTTGCAGTTTTCCCTATATTTGTATAGTTTTTATTAAAAAAAAACATTATATTATAACATTTGTTGCATTACAAGTGCACTGTTTTGTATCCAGCAGGATTGCAGGGACACGATGAGGACTCTGAATAACTTGTCTGATCTGAGAGAGTCCAAGTTCGGTCGGCCTCCACCCAGACACGGTCTGATCTTGCTGTGGTGGTTTGTTCATGAATGTGTTCAGATTGATTTCAACAGTCGTATGGTTGCACTCTGCAACCCTAAAAATGGCGCTTTTGGTTTCCACCGATTCTATAACCGGGAGAATCTTCTTCCTGAGTCTAATCTCCCGTACTATGAGGTGGGCAACCTGCACATCACCGACTCACTGCCTGAATATGTCACTGTGTATTACACGGGATATTCAGACAAAAGCAACAAAGATCGCATCATTGTTTCATTCAACTTCAGGTGGAACCGATTTGACAGCATTTATGTGACGCAGCACTCAGATCTGGTGAATTTTGACCAGAATCACACTTACTGCATTAGCATTGAACTCATGAAGGACATTAAAGGTTTGAGCCGTGAGGAATTCCTCAGAGGACCCGTCCGCAAAAATCAACCCAATCCTTCTCAGGATGTGTCCATTGACATGCCCAGCGCATATATTCCTTCTATCTCAGCAAGAGTGTCACTAACACCTCAGCCACACACACCTCAGCCACACACACCTCAGCCATACACACCTCAGCCATACACACCTCAGCCACACACACCTCAGCCATACACACCTCACCCAGTGCAGAGTGAATCCTGTCTGAGTAAGAAATGCCGGTGTGTGCTGATTTGCGCCTTGATTTTACTGTTGCTCATTATTGCTACTGTCGTTTTATGTGTTAAATTTATCCCTAAATAGTTTTCGTCCATTTCTGTTGTTATTCTAGCTCGTTTTGAAGCTGTATGTTGCAGTTGGTTTCCTTTTGGACAATTGCTTATTGGAATGAAATAAAGCAAAAAACATTTTCATGTTTATTAGAATAAAATACAATGTTGAGCATTGCATGTTTATCACTGTATTGTTTTTAATGGTTTATTGCACTTATGTAAATAAATATCCAAGATTTAGAAGGACCAAGAATCAAAATTAATCTGCATATTGGGCGACAAACTCAATCAACACAATCAACGTCTTCTGTGTTTATGGGATGATTTATAGAAATTCCGTTTCATAATTGTTGTGCTTATTCTTTTACATAAACAGAGAATGTATTAAAAAACAATCAAAAAAATTAAATTAAATGTCTCATATATTATGTAAACACAAACTTTTATTTTGGATGCGATTAATCGTGATTAATCGCTTGACAGCCCTAATTTAAATATAATCTGTAAATTTAAGATATGATGTTGACCAATTCATGTCATTCTTTTAATGATTTATATATCATGATGTAGACAAATATCTAAGATCGTGTGAGACACGAGATCAAATCTTATTCAATGGTTATATTATAAAATTATTACCCTACTTTCATTAGTTCAGTGACATCCGCAAATTTGTTGTGAAGTCACATAAATGAGGCAGTCTGTGCCAAAGATCTATATTTGAAGACCTTTTAATTGTTTTGTAAATTAAAATGTGTTCTTATTTTAAATATGCAACAGCACATTGGATATAAATTCAATAAATGTGTCAAAATAATTTGTTGTAGCCTATGTTTTTAATTGTTGGATACGTTTGAAAACTCGAGACCTCTGATGTTAACCATTGCTGTATTTTTACAGAGAATACCAAACTAGACTGGACATTAAAAAACAAATAAAAGTAACGACAAAGTAAAGAGTAATGAAATCTACTACGCTTCAAACGATGTCATGTGTGTCCATGTGTGTCTGGTGCAGCGTGTGTTCGCTCACGTGATCTTCTTAGACACGCCCACTGCTATCTCCTTTACTGTCTATGGCTATCTCTCTCTTCAGTTTCGGTTTCCCACACAGTCAGCTGACCTCTCTCTCCCTCCCCGGAGGAACTAATGCGTTTATTATGTATTCACCTCAGACTCATATTTTACCCTGAATTAAATACATTCAGGTACAGATTAACCTTTGCTCAAAGTCAACTGATGCACAAAAACTCCTCTTTATTCAAGCCAATATGTGTTCAATTAATTAATTGCATCTTTTTTTCCTGGACAGCAAAAGTTAAAACAGTTGTTGTGCCTCAACAAGTCATAACATAATGAGAGATTTGCAAATCATTAGCTAATGATTAATTTAAGCAGACGACTAGAAGTTGCTGTGCATAGCTTTGACAAATTGTGGTAATTGACACATTAATTTACACTATTAGTTAATAAAATATGCTACTAAGGACGGAATTAATACATGATGACACAATTCGTGTATTACTTACTTTATTAATCATATAGACGCTTTATTAGTTGCTGATGCAGTATTAATTAATGGTTTAGAATAGATCTTCGTGAGTCGATTAACTCATGATTATCTGTGCATTAGTTAAGTATGAATTAATGCATATTAGTGCACCCGTATTGTAAAGTGTAACCCAGTCTTTCTCTCATATTACAAATCCGCGCTACTGTCCGTCAGCTTTAGTTTCACTTTCTCAGTTAATCATGTTCTTTTACAGCTGCAGAAAGCATCACTCATTCAAACAATTTTGGTTTGTTAACGGAGTTTTTTCTTCCTTTTTTACGTATTTTTCGCCGCCCACTAAATAAGACACATAAATAGTAATGTGAGCGCGTGCCCGACACAGACTCAGATCCGTTAACAGATCGCGAACACGGTAGGCCTACATTATTCAGTGTTTTTTTTATTATTATTTGTTGCTTTTTAAAAGTAATATACGTGATAATTTTAAACTTTACACCAGGTAATGCTGCTTTCATATCTTAAAAAAAAAAAAAAAAAAAAAAAAAAAACTACACCAAATAGCTCTGACGTAGGCTAACCGTTAGCATAGTCCAGATGGGCTGTAGCCTACTAAGGGTGTGTCTTTAAAGAGAAATGAAACCTAGTAGTGACCACTTGTTACTCCACAAAAACTGAATGGCTGTTAAATAAATAAATAAATCTACACTATAGTTGAAGTAAAACCAGTCCTGATTTATACTCTCTACTTTTCCCAGCAGAATTGCACGAACATGATGCAGACCCTGAATTATTTGTCTGATCTGAGAGAGTCAAGGTTCGGTCAGCCTTCTCCCAGACATGGTCTGAACTTGCTGTGGTGGTTTGCTCATAAATGTGTTGATATTGACCCCAATGGTGGTATGATTGCACTCTGCAACCCTGCAATTGGAGATTTTGGCTTTTGTCTATTTCATAATAGGGAAGGACTTCTTCCTTACTCGGACCTACCGTACTATGAGGTGGGCAACCTGAACATTACTTACTCACTGCCTGATTATGTCACTGAGGATGACACAGGACGATCGGATGATGACAGCAACACAGATCGCATCATTGTTTTATTTAGATCTCACTGGACCACTCCACGGTTCGACAGGATTTATGTGACACAGCACTCAGATCCAGTAAACTTTGACCAGAATCACACCTACTGCATTCGCATTAAACTCATCAAGGCCATTAAAAGGTTAAGCAGAAACAAATTCCTCAGGAAAACTTTGAATGATTCTTATCAGATTACTATAGAGCAGCAGTGCAGACGCTCACAGTCTCCATCTGCAGCTCAGTCTCGGCCAGTGAAGAGTGAACTCAATCAGAGTCAAAGGACACATTCATCCTTCAGTGATTTCTGTGTGAATTGCTGCTATGTGCTGCTGTTTGTCTTAATATTTGTTGTTTTCTATAACTTGAGACAGTATCTGCTGAATAAATAAACGTACATATAATCTATGATAAAAAAATTTAGATTTAGATTTGACGTTGAGCACTGCGTGTTTATCACTATCGCTGTATTCTTTTAATGATTTACTGCAGATGTACAAAAATATTTCAGACTAAGGGGGGGCAAAGGTACAACTTTAAAAATCGATCACTTAAAAAAAAAATAGATCGACCATTAATCTGAATATTTGGGGACACATTCCCGTCACATTTGTTGTAATAAAGCTTTTCTAGTCTGTGTATATCTGTTGTGCTGGTTTAACAATGACATGTTTCAAACATATTGTCACCATAAACTTGCAAAACAATCGATTTGTGTGTTTAAAGTGCAAAAAGCCCCCCTGTGGTGAAAATCAAGTTTTTAATGATGTTTAAATGTGGTGTTTTAATTTGCTTTAAGACAAACCATGTGCAAATTCATAAGTCGACAGCATTGCTAAGTATTTTCTCCTTAAAACTGCAGTGAACCGACAGATGTTGTCGGTGTGCGGAGGTTCGAGAACTAGAAAATTCATTTTGCAAAGCAATCTGTTAAGACTGAAATAAAATGACTTTGGAAACTCCTCCTTCAAATGTTTTTTTTTTTTTTTTTGATAGCTATGTAATATATCAGATGCCCTTAAAACAGACATGCCTATAGAGAATGTGAGGGAGACTGTGGCTGGTTGTCAATTTTCATTCTTCATCGAGTATATCTGATATAAAACACAATTTGATTTTAATGTTAAAAGAGAAGCAAAAAACGGAAAAGAAATGGTCATAACCAAACGTATTAACTCACATCATCTTCTAATAGTTCTTCTGCTCATGCAAATATCTGGCATGGAGCAGCATCAGTTTCTGTTTGCAGATCTTTTCTCCAATATTACTCTCCCATCACTTCAAGTGTCGAGGTGTCCATGAGCAAGACACCTAACCCCAGCTGCTCCCGACGAGCTAGATTGCGCCTTGCATGTCTGACATCACCATCGGTGATTGAATGAGCTAAACATTTAACACCTCACAACAACACTCATGTCACTCTCCATCTTGAACATGGTACGTTCTGGCTATGTGCACTACCAGAACCCACCTCCACTGGCTCAGACAGATAAGATCTAACATGTGCTATAATATGCAAATCAATACAAAAAAAAACATAATTTATGGCTCTCTATTATAATTCAAAACACTTGGCATTGTCCATCCACATACACATAGTCAACCTAGAATCCATACAAAACCATTCCTAAACTCCACACACAAAGTAAATTCAGAATAGTGTCAGGCTTCCCCTCTTGTGATGACGTCATTGAGCCTGGTACATCATCACACACTTCTTCAACATAATTTACATATTAGTGAAGTAATGCAGTGAATAGTGCATGAGGTGGTGATTTTAAACACAGCCATAGTTTTTATGCTGTTTGTTTTGAATTACGGTATGACGCTCTATTGCAGAATGTCTCCGTTTGGACAATTAATACAATCAAGGATTGTATACAATAAATATAGGCTATGCTCATTATTAGGGTTGCATGTTTATCACTTGATTTTCTTAATGATGTATTACAATATGAAATCTGAAAATGAGTGAGACATTCATTTAATATAAAGTATTTAATGTCCGCTCATGTACTGGACTATTGTTTCCGCATAAGTTTCGCTTTCTGCATTGTGAGTTTCTGTTCATCAAAAACAGCAAAACATGTAAAACCTGTAGAGTACTTCCTGTTAGTTCAGTGACATCAACAAATATGTTGTCCTGTTGTCATGTCAAATACATGAGGCAGTCGGTGAAAAAGGTCTAGTAAGGTGTATCTCTACAAGGTAAGTGACTACATTTTTTTAAATATAGCCTACAGTGTGTGTGTGTGTGTGTCTGTGTGCGTGTTTTATTGATTTTGAACTGTTTACTTGTACAGAAATGGTAGATCAGTGCACTACAGATTAACCCTTCGTCTCACTCCAATCATTTCAGAGGATCAGTATTTCGTTCTTTATAAGTAATCAGTGTCTGTAAAAGTGTTTTAGCCAGTTCCCCTTGACCTGGCATATGTGGTTTATGAGGAACTCAAATGTGTATTATGAAATAGTTATAACAACGTAATGTGGTTTATGAAGACACCTCCTGTGGCTTAAAAAAAACATACTTTACTGTGTTTTTTTGTTGTTGTTTTAAGCTATTTAGTTTTCTGTTATGGGTAGGCTTAGTGTAAGGCGATACAATATACAGTTTACAGTATAAAACCCTTACGCCTGTATAGTCCCCATAAACCACATATGTTTGGGGCTGCTGTCTGGTCTTGGTCAAAACAGATTTGAATACATTCAAATTTGTTAAACAAAGCTGAGAGTAGCCTACACTCTTATTTGTAGCTGAAACCCCCATCACCATTAGCCCAAATACTTAATAAATGAACATGTAAACTGCAGGGGATTTACAGAACTTTGTGAATAACAGGAGTTCCAATTCTGCAGATTATAATGATGAAAATAACTGATGAAAATAATAATGATGAAAATAATAATGATGAAAATAACTTATAATGATGTAAATAACTGATTTAACTGAAGTCCTGAAGTAGCTGAAGTCATGTTGTGTTGATTAAGTGCACTGTTTTGTATCCAGCAGGATTGCAGGAACACGATGAGGACTCTGAATAATTTGTCTGATCTAAAGAAGTCCAAGTATGGTCAACCTCCTCCCAGACACGGTCTGATCTTGCTGTGGTGGTTTGCTCATGAATGTGTTCAGATTGATTTCAACAGTCGTATGGTTGCACTCTGCAACCCTAAAAATGGAGATTTTGGTTTCCATCGATTCTATAACCGGGAGAATCTTCTTCCTGAGTCTAATCTCCCGTACTATGAGGTGGGCAACCTGCACAAGACTGGCTCACTGCCTAAATATGTCACTGAGAAATACACAGGAAACTTAGACAACAGCAACAAAGATCGCATCATTGTTTTATTCAACTTCAGGTGGAACCAATTTGACAGCATTTATGTGACACAGCACTCAGATCAGCTGAATTTTGACCAGAATCACACTTACTGTATTAGTATTGAACTCATGAAGGACATTAAAGGTTTGAGCCGTGACAAATTCCTCAAAGGACCCGTCCGCAAAAATCAACCCAATCCTTCTCAGGATGTGTCCATAGACATGCCTAGCGGATATAATCCATCTGTCCCAGCAAGACCGTCACGCACACCTCAGCCACACACACCTCAGCCACACACACCTCAGCCAGTGCAGAGTGAATCCTGTCTGAGTAAGAAATGCTGCTGTGTGCTGATTTGCGTCTTGATTTTACTGTTGCTCATTGCTGCTTTCGTTTTATGGTTAATATTTAAATAGTTTTCATTCACTGCTGTTTCTAGCTCATTTAGAAGCTGATTAACATGTTTATTATTATATAGAATGAAATGTTGTTCAATGCATGTTCATCACTGTATTTTTTTTAATGGTCCAATGCAATGATGTAAATATCCAAGATTTAGAAGGACCAAATGTAAAACTATAAGAATCAATATAAATATTAATCTGAATATTGAGCGACACATTCCAATCAATCTCTTCTAAAGCTACGCCTTGATTTATAGTAATTTTTTTATAATTGTTCTGTGTATTCATATACAAAATAAAATTATGTATCAAAACTAAAAAAAAACATTGACTTGTGTTTGTTTGATTTAGGTTTTTAATAATGTAAACTTATCTATTAATTTACCATAAGTGCCAACAAATATATATATATGCATTTTTTAAATATATAAAAGTAGTGATTCATTTTTGAAAACCTAACGATAAATTTTAGGGAAAGTAGCAATTCCACACGGACACGGGTATTTTTAAAACCGTGGTGGCCGTTTGTCCACACGGAAACGCAGTATCAGGACACTGAAACCAAACATTTTTGAAAACCCCTGCCAGGGTGAGTATTTATTTTCTGAAACGCCGGTTGCAGTGTTGTCGTGTAGACAGCGAAACAGGAGTTTTTGCAGCGCTGACGGCTTCTGATTGGCTAACATGGCTTTACAGTTAGGTTTATATCACCGTCTGATGGTGTTGCATGCTCTTGACAGCGCTTGACGTCTTGTTTTTGCGTTTTCATGTGGACGGAGGTTTTTTTTTTGAACGCAGGAGAGAAAAACTCTGGTTATAAAAATACCCATGTCTGTGTGGATATGGAATTGAATATCTGTATTGAATTGAATGTACATTGAATGAATTGAATGTTGAATTGACGCTTCAATACAAGCTTTTTTTTTTAAAGCCTCACTTCTCCTGCCTATTATTCAAGTTCTCGCTCTTGTTATAATTATGTAGTTTCTCTGGCCTGGTCTTAAATAAAGTTGCTTTGGAAAATCACACTTTGAACTGTTGTTTCTTCTTGCTTGTGTAAATGAACCTCTTTTTCAGTAGGCTATGCATTATCAGAAAACAGGTGCAGAGAATGTGTGGGAGACTGGCACAAGCTTCATGCTTACTTCTGTGGTATCTCTAGCAGAGAGAAAAAAAAAGTTGCCCAACCATGTGCAAGTCAATGTTTCTGTTTTCTGTTTTAGTTCATTCATATATACACTTACGCATGTGTCAACTGACCCCACTTTAAAAAGTCAAGTTTTTTAATGAAAGCAACACAGAAAGGTTATTCATAATTATTATTATGATTAACTTGAGAAAATACATTTTTGAATCACTTAAACAGTAAACTGGCACATGACGGGTTAATTTCTGGATAGACCCTGCTGGCATTATATTTGTTTATGAGTAATCAAATCCTCTATTAATAAATCTTACCTTTCTCTCTAATTGCCAACCAAATATTTCCAAGTGGGAGAGACTCCTCCCCTGACACTGACATGAAACACCACTCGTTTCGGTCAGCAGATCTTTGCACGACTCACACAAAGACGTGTCAGCATCACTACAACAAGGTGAGGTGGACTCATTTCATAAAAAGTTAATATAGCAGATTTGTATTCATTTATAACTTTACTATTACACCACAATTATTAACATTAGAAGCATTGCAAACAACATTTTTGTTTGAGTGCATACCAGAAACCTATTTATATGCAATAATTGAACTGCATAACACAGTTTGAAAGTAAACGAGCATTTTAGAGTAAGAACATTGCTTTGCTTTAATGCATTTTTAATTTCAGGTAGGTTATAGATTTGAATCCATTCTGAATCCATTGGAGGCTCCTTCTGAAGTTTTTCTGCTTGTAGTTCAGTGTAAGTGATCAGCAGATATGTTTTGCCAAAACTTTTAATGTTATTTTATGGCCGTCTGGTTTTTACATGCAGGTTTTCTGTAATTGTGTATTGCATTTTGAAAAAAAAACTTTTTCTAACGACAAGTGCACAATCATAGAAGTAAAACCGGTTCTATTCTTTACCCCATCAGAACAATACAAAGAAGGTACAACAGCTGTCACTGGGGCAGTCTCCTTTCACTCAGCTACTAATATGCACCCTTTAGGAGTAAATGAGATATAAAAGTATTTTGAAAGGGTACTGCTCCAGTATAGCTTCTGCACATTGTTTACTGAGAGTAAACACTTTGTTTTTCCAACAGGATTTTCAGAAACACGATGAGGACTCTGTATAATTTGTCTGATCTGAGAGAGTCCAAGTTCAGTCAGCCTCCTCCCAGACACGGTCTGAACTTGCTGTGGTGGTTTGCTCATGAATGTGTTCAGATTGACTCCAATGGTCGTATAACTGCTCTCTACAACCCTAACAATGGCGCTTTTGGCTTTTGTCTATTCCATAATAAGGAAAGACTTCTTCCTTACTCTTATCTCCCGTACTATGAGGTGGGCAACCTGAACAAGACTTACTCACTGCCTGAATATGTCACTGTGCATTACACCAGATATTCAGACGACAGCAACAAAGATCGCATCATTGTTTCCTTTAACTCAGAGTGGAACAGGTTTGACAGCGTGTATGCGACACAACACTCGGATGAGCTGAACTTTGACCAGAATCACACGTACAGCATTAGCAGTGATCTTCTGATGGAAATTAAAAGTTTGGACCGTGCAGAATTCCTCAGACAGACTATGAATTATTCAAATCCTAATCAGATGTATTTCCATCAACAATCAAAGATACACGCACACTTTACAGCTTCACATCAGTCACTGCAGGGTCAAAGGTCACACCAAACTACTTGGGATCACTGTATATGCTACGCTTTGCTTTTTGCGTTGGTCATTTTGTCTGTCTGGTTTTATTTTTAATAGGGAAAAAATGTTTTGTCTAGCAAATTTCGTAAGCATTACATTGAAAGCTCATAAATGCTTGTTTTTACATACAATATGATGGTTGCAATGATGAAAACAAATAGGGAACAAATGTAAAACTAAGATTTTATATTAATCTGAATACTCACTGTAACTTTGCATCCTCTTACTGTCTTTCTAGTTATT
The DNA here is from genome assembly GCA_038021265.1 of Cyprinella venusta. Classification (NCBI taxonomy): domain Eukaryota; kingdom Metazoa; phylum Chordata; class Actinopteri; order Cypriniformes; family Leuciscidae; genus Cyprinella; species Cyprinella venusta. The sequence continues at coordinate 3,999,276 of CM075866.1, read as the reverse complement.
GTGATTAAGCTTCTCTAGTGTGTTCATATTTGTTGTGTTGGTTATTATCTGACATATTTCATATATCCTGTGTAGTAATAAATCTCCCAAAATCCCTATGATTGCACGTGTTTGTGTGATGAAATATAAATCCTAACTCTGTGTATCAATTTAAAATGGATAATATGAAATCTGAAGTGTTTGATATTAGATGGTTTAACCAAGTAGATTTAATGTAAATCCCCTCATGAACGTCCAACCTATATCAGTGTCTTTTTCACACTGATTCATCACTATAGCAACAGACACACATGTACAACCTGTAGGACAACAGGTGTGTGTCAATATGGAGTTCTTTCATTAGTTCAGTGACATCAGCAAATATGCATTAGTATTAATGATGCATTCGATGCAAACAATCTAGATTTGCTATAGCTAAAATGTGTTCATAATTAAAGATCTATCTAATTCAATTCATTTGACAATCAATTTAATATATTATACATTTGTCAAGATTAAGACTTTTTTTTTACATGAATGCCCAAAAAAACTTAAAAAATGACTGCAATGGCAAGGTAAAGAGTAATGAAATCTAATACGATTCAAACTATGTCCAGTGTGTGTGTGTATTTGGTCGTGTGATCTTAGACACGCCCACTGCTGCCTGTCTGCTTCAGTTTCGGTTTCGGTTTCCTAAACAGTCTCTCCCTATCACTCCCTCCCCGGAGGAACTAATGCGTTTATTGTTTGTTTATTCACCTATGACTCACATGTTTGCACAAATGTACCAGTACATGCAGTCATTTTTAATCCTCTTTTCTTTTAGAAAGTAAACACCCCAATAGCACACAACAACGACGATCTTTAAGAAGAAACAAAGAAAAAAAGTGTTATTATTTGTTTTTCAACTTAAGGTTAACGATCTAACGATATGATAAGTCTAGACTATATAGTTTAGTTCCACACAAATGTTTCTTGATGATAATGAATGGTCCAAGGGTGTGTGCTTTTCACCGCCCACTAACACACACAATGAAGAATAAAAGGAGCGCGCGCGCGACACAGACGCAGATCTCCTCAGCGCGCGTGAATAAGGTACAGTATCATTCCGTGTTCTGTTTGTCTGATTTGTGCTTTTTCTTAATACGAACAATTTGAATTGCTTTATAATATAAATATTATAATTTTGTACTTAACGCCGGATGTTATCTTTTAAATACTTTATTAAACAACGTCAAACAGATGTGGCGTCGAAAACTGTTTTGAATCGACGTGTCGTATTCCAGATGGGCTGAACTGGGTATGTGTTTAAAGAGAAATGAAACCTATGTGTCCACTTGTTACTCCAATAAAACAGACTAGATTAAAAACAAATACACTAAATAATTACATTTTGCTTTACTGGTTCTCGTTTTTGTCTCCTTTTACTTTGTTCTTTATTTAAAAAAAGTAAGTAAAGCAATTCAGATGAAGAGTTGAGCTCACTGTCAGACTCATGGAGGATCTGTGTTTGGTGCAGTTTGACTTACATTTTAATCTGTATCCTGCACACATGATCAATATCTGAAAATATAAAACAATTCTGAATATAGGCAACTCACAGAACACATTTCAAATATGTGCCAAGCTGAAAGCAAATGAAAGAAATTTTACATCTAATTTCAGTGTTCTGTGGTTAATATGCTGGAGAATTATTAAGGAAATGAATCCAACGATCCAATCAATTCCCGAAGGACGAAATCAAGCCCGGCCCTACATTTTTTTTCTAATTTTAGAAGCCGTTTTACTCGGATACGTCACGACAAGGAAAAACTGACAATCTCAGCTTCCGTTTCACCTGCTAGCCTTGGATTATCCCTTATATTTTACGCCTCCATACTTGTAATATAGCCAACAAAAGTAATAGGATATAGCCTATATAGTTACTTATATATATATATTCCAGATAAAGTCCAGGCAAATGTAATTTTCACTGTATTCAGTCCTATTTATTACTTTTTTTTGCTGTTACTGTTTTCTAGACACAGAATGGCGCGACTGGAAACACTGAATGAACTGTCCCATCTGAGAGACAGAGAGTTTGGTCAGCCGTACCCCAGACATGGTCTCGCTCTGCTGTGGTGGTTTGCTAATGAATGTGTTGATATTGATGACAGAGGCAATATGATTGCAAAAAGATGCGACCCAGAACATAAAGACTTTGGTTTCCATCTATTCCATAACAGCGAAGGCATTCTTCCTTACTCTAACCTGCCGTACTATGAAATGGGTAACCTGCACCATCCTGGACACATGCCTCATCATGTTACTAAGAACTACAACCCTGGTGTGCGTGAAAGCAATGCAGATCGTATTGTCGTTTCAGTCAATTCAAAATATAATGACAAACGGTTTGAAATGATTTACGTGACTCATCACTTAGGGAAAGGCCGCTTCGATGAGAACGACACCTACCGCATCAGCAAAGGCCTCATCAGGATCATTAAAAGTATGGAATGGTCAGATTTCATTGGAGAAGTTAAGATCTAGTAGCGTCGTAATCGGCCTTGAGCTTGTGGTGCGTGTGAAAGTTTACCTATGCAGTCTGGATCTTACAGACACTAACTGAAATCAAATATTCCTGTTCATCCAAAAATAAGATGCATTTCACAGCAAATGTCTTCCTGGGATTTTCATAACCAATAACAAATTCATTGATTTGAATTGAGTAAATTAATTTGGGTCTTATAAATGGCTCATGCATGTCATTACATTGTGGTGGATGAGAAGCTTTATGATTCCTCATATATCAATGTAATTAATAACATTCATTGTGTTCTGTCTGTTTGCTTAAATGTTGTATTGTAAGTTTGTAAATTAAACTTAATTGTGAACCAAAAATGAAAATTCTGTCATCATTTACTGGCTTTAAAAAACCAAGCCAACCCAGAAAATGTGCACTCCAGTAAAATTAGTGATTTCAATTTACAGTTCATGATTATTATACATATTGCTTAATAAGATTTAAATGTATGACACTGGCTTTAAGTAGTCATATCTGCTGGGTCACATGCACATGAAGAGACGTTAAACCAGCATAACAAGAAAATGTTTCCGGTGCAAATCGCCTACCATGCCATTACAGGATAATGGAAAAATTCTAAAGGGTTTTTTGTCTGATGCACTCCTGTTCATCACCACACACACACACACACACACAAACCACCTGTAGCACAACTGGTGTCAAGGAATACAAAGAATGGTAAGATGAAACCAACAGATACACCAAACGTAATGAGAAGCTTCTTCCAGATGTGAACTTTCACTACTATTTGCTGGGCAATCTGAATTCACCAGGAGCTAATATGCTGCCGAACTACATCAAGAAACACAACAACATCATGCATGACGAAAGCAACGCGGACCGCCTCATCGTCACTGATCACGAACAGATGAAGTTTGGGAAAATTTACCTGACAACGCACAATGATCAGTCAAATTATGATCCGAACGCCACATTTCATATCTCCAGGAGCCTCCTGAAGATCATCAAATCATATCCAAATCTTGAAGACTTTCTGCAGAGCCTTGGGTATCAGGATGAAACATCTCATCAGCTAGCTTCGGTTGCGTCTGTTAGTGTGTATCAGATGGTGATGCTAGAATCTGAAAAGGGAAATGGTGTCACTGTAGATATCGATACACCATCTAGAAACTGTCTCTGTAGCTGTACTATACTCTAAAATCATTTCATGAGGAAAAGTTGGGAGGGAAAGTCTCTGAGATGTTCAGACGTCAAGAATGCAACGACTGAACGCATGGGGGGAAACCAGCTAGAAGCAGTTAGCAGTTGATTTAGTTGTTAGATTAGCTTCACTAACAGTTAAAGATTTATGTGCTTAGCTATGTGCTCATATATGGACTGAACTAGTCCAAGTAAACATGTAACCTTTTTTATGCATTTTAACATAAATACGCATGCGATTTTTGGATATTGAGTCACTTAGTTTCTCTTGGTTGAGAATAAAGGCAAGCAAAAGAGAAAACTGTCGTCTTGTTTGGGTATTTTTTTTCTGTAAAAGGAGGACATTAGAGATGTTTGTTCAACCACTCTACCACCACTAGAGAGTAAATAAGTGATAACTAGTCAATTTTCCGAGTTCAATGTACAGCATTTAAGACATAATGTAGATTATCACAAAAAAAAATCAAAAGAAAAATTACTTGATTAGTAGACATAAATAAAAGGTACATTGTGTATCTCTAGCGATTTTTTAACCTCCAACGGTTAAAAAATAAAACCGCATGCAGTTTGCGGAAGAACATTGTTTGGTTGTGCTTCGGCTTTGCGTGACTGTGCGGATGAATATGACCCTTCACAATAGATAATGATTTACAGTAAACCTTGTTAGAGAGCCTCATTATATGGCAATAAAATGTATCTGTTCAATAAAATTACTTACTCACCTGTTGAGCCATCTCTGTGTTGCTTTTACAATATTTCAAATCTCTCCGTTCCGTTCTCGCATATCTCAAGATATGTCGCGCTCTCTTTTGGGGATTTTAACATCTTTTTTTAATTTTCTTTCTCCCAACTCAGCTGCTTCTCGTTGTTTACATTTGCGAAGCTGCCAACATGGCCAACAGAATGCAACGCGGCGCCCCGTTTGGTTTCTGCCTTCTGCGTGAATGATTCTCTGTCTGGAGGTTCGAGATTCAACTGATGTTACTGCTCCTTGTTAAATACTCATTGCTCGTTGTGACAACTAGTTAACCTCTGCCACTCTCACATTAAAAAAGTAGCTGAAACTTTCTCTATTCGTCGGATATGACGACACATGCTTGGGCGAGTGACGTATGTACGCAATTTTCTGTGGAAACGGCCCCAGAAAGACATTCCATAATATCTTTTATTGCTTTTAATAACAAGGTCAAGCAATATGTCAACAGGATTAAGCTTTCTCTTAATCAAAAGCCAAAAAAAAAACTGTGAATGTGTGTAAACAATTTAATATATTTTTGTAAATCTGTACTACCCCGTGGCAAAATGTGATTTAAGTTTTTATTTATGTTTTATGTTATATTTTTATATATTTATGTTATGTTATATATGTTATACAGACAGGTCTAAAAATATAAACACTTATAATTGGTTTAAAGGGTATGTAAGATTGACACCTAGCGGATGAAACGGGCAGTGCAGTCCAAATTCACCAAAATTCAAAGTAAAATAACTAGCATTGTTGTTCAGATAAACGAGTTTGTAAACACAGCATGTTAATTTATATCTGCAAAAATATTATGGAATATATGCATTATTGGTCAAAAACTTAAAATCTAATTATGTATTAACTAATTATTTAAATTTTGTTCATTTTGAACTGAAGTTACATGTGGCATATATTATTAAAACATAAAATTAATAAAAAAAAACGTTAAATTTTCATTTAACTTAACATTTCAGTTATGAAGAGACGTGTGAAGAGACGAAGGGTCAGCAGATAAGATGGCTGGAAGCTTTCCTACCTCTTGAGCTTTCATTATAAAAACTTTAGCACACCGACCATGTGTAAAAAAAGTTAAATGACATTTCCCTCCCCCAAAAATTGCAGATCCATTTATTATATGCTGTATGTTTTGTGATAGATTTCTCAATGTCAGATCTAATGTGATCCTACAGTATTCATTTATACAAACCATGGGGCAGATGACGTCACCAGGAGCAAGAGACAGAAAATAAAAGAGCAGTTGTACCGAATAAACTTTGTTGTGTCTATCAAAGCTAATCTGAATGGAAACATATTGAACATATTGTTACGGCCTTAGAAGTAAAAAAACGCTTGTCGGCTTGTGTGAGATGATAGATAGATCACGAAAACTTGAAGACATCGATGCCAAAAAATTAAATAAGTGCAAAGAAACTATCACTATAATATTATTTTAAACATGATTTCAATAAATTATAATAGTTTGGATTTTTAACATAGTTTGATGGTAATATTTGTCACTTTTCGGAGATAAAGTTGCAGTCTAGAACTTGCTGAAAAATAAGTTATGGCAAAATTATTTCAGCCAACCTTTAAAACTAAAATGTGTTGCCACCATTTGACATTATGGACATTTTTGTTGTCCTTGTGTTAATGTAATGTAGTGTATAATTATATGTTGCTAATTGTCATGAGAATGAAAACAAAAGATCCTGAGTGTTGAAACCCAGAGCACCGGCTGAAGAGACACAAACACCACAACCGAACGTTGTATAATAGAAAGTTTTAATTTCATGTTTTAACACAGGCATCATGTCAAGATACTTAAAAATGAAGAATACCTTTGTTCAGACCTTCATTTAAACTCAGACACACTTGCACATTCACTCTTTTGCACACATACCTCAAGCTGCAGTGTATAAGAAAAATTAAGATATTAATGTACAGCAAATTTCTCCTCAAATCTAATGTGTTATAAATAAGGTCTTGATTGAGCCATTTCACAGGGAAATGTCGCCACACGATGAGGTCCCTGTCCTGGCTCCTGACCCTAACAGAAGCTAAAATACACATACCTGATCGCCTTGACAGACCTATGGACAACGGTTTGATTACCATTTAAACATTACTCTTAACTATTGTGACTCTTATAACAAGGAAGGAAAAATGACCTGGCCTTACTCGCCAACATATATCACACATAAAACTGCTCGTTCACAAATACACTGACAGCCCGTCTCTCGAAGACAGCCACGTTTGAAGTCACTTCTACCTGGACAGGGATGTGATCCTGGAAAAAAGAAAGAAAAACAGTCAATATAAACGATCATTTGCTATATCCAGCAAAGTAAACCATCAGAACACTGTGTTTAGTGAAAGCTTTATTCAAGGTACGTTTAGGTCTTTCAAAAAATTAAACTCCATAAGTCTCATTTCTCGGATTGTAGATGTTTGGGCTCAGTTTGATAAACTCCTGACTTCTGAGGTCATTAACGACGTGATGAAAATGATGCATTTTCGCTTGTTTCCCTAATTTATTTGCATTCATTTATTTAATTTTTGATTTTGAATTATTCTCATGTGTTGACGCTGAGAGCCCTAATATATTCTCGATAGATAGATAGATGGGTAAATAAATTAATTCTCAATAGGCCGATAGACTATTCTTGATTGATAAATGGATAAATAAACCTATTTTTGATAGGTAGACAGACTTTTTAAAGGGATACTTCACCTTTTTTTGGGAAATAGGCTCATTTTATAACCCCCTCCAGAGTTAAACATTTGAGTTTTACCGTTTTCGAATCCATTCAGCCGATTTTTTTTTATATTTAGAAGAATATCAGTAACCAGACAGTTTCTGGTCTCATTGACTTCCATAGTATATATTTTTTTCCTACTATGGAAGTCAATGAGACCAGAAACTGTCTGGTTACTGATATTCTTATAAATATAAAAAAAAAATCAGCTGAATGGATTCGAAAACGGTAAAACTCAAATGTTTAACTCTGGGGGAGTGGTAAAATGAGCCTATTTCCAAAAAAAGTGGAGTATCCCTTTAAATAATATACTGAGAAAAATGGGAATCACAAATATACACAGGCAATATATCTCGAAAATTGAATATTTTATTAATACGAGTCATTTTAAAACTTGGAGGGCAAACTCACTGTAGCTTCTCCTGCAAGAGCTCGAGTCTCTGCCGGTCCACGTATCGGGAGAACAGCGACACTAGGTTTGGAGGAGTGAACAGGGGCGATGAGAGCGCAGAGGACGGGACCTTCAGAAGCTCCCGGGTCACAGAGAACACCAACTCAGTCCTGGAAACAGAAAGACAAGACTGGGAAGTGAGGTGGAAATTCACCTGTAAAATTGCTAGGCCAATTAATGGTTAAAAAAACAAACCAAAAATCAAATCAGTTTTAATTTAATAATCTGTAATATTAATGAATGTTGAATGAATGAAGTTTCAATTTATTTATCTGTAATAGTGATCCAGGGAACAACATCACTACTGTAATAGTGATCCAGGGTGCTACAAAAATGAGCTTAAAAATACATACATATTCATATAGTTGAACAACGACTTTCAAAGTTGATTGAAAAAAACAACAACTAATAAATAGATTATCATAAGGGCTCAAACATCATTTTACCATATATACTATACCATATATGTACACTTCTGCTTCACCTTTTGGTCCTCCTCAACACATACTGTGCTTACCTTACGCATATAAATCATTTTTAATTGGAAATATTTGATCTGACTTCTTAGACTCTCCCTAGGCTTACTGACCTTGACTACAGAGATAAGCATAATTCACTAGCTCTTTCTGAGAGTATTTGCAGACTACATTGAAACGAGAGAGGGAGAGATAAAAGAAAGGGATACTCCACCGTTTTTTCATATTAAACAATGCCTATGTTATTCCCTTAACTAAGACGAGTTGATACACACCTCTCTCGTCTCAGTGTGTGCACTCAGTGAACCCACTTCATTCAATATGGGCCAAGCAGAGAAGCGACCAAACACCTCCACGTTTTCCCTATTTATATTATATATGATATTACACTTTACACGCTTAGAAAAGCGAAATTTATTATTTTGTGTCACCATTCTTGGTCGAGTTACACTACTCGTGTAACTGTATTTAAAAAGGCATAATACTTCTCTCATAGAAGACAAGACTTGATAAACACCACACTCCCAAAAACTAATCATGATGAAAAACTGCAACGCTTAATTTATTTCAAGGAAGCCTTTGCATTATAAGAGTTTAACTGGTTTAATGCTCACCAGCGGTTATCGTCCATGAGCTGACAGTTGGGATCCGAGCTCTGCATCCGCTCTCCTTCACTCAGGATCAGATACAGCAGCGTCACGCCGAACTGACAAACACAACATCATCTTTGGTTTAGTCAGTCAAGCAAGGTCGACGCACTGAGGCATTATAAACACAAATGAATTTGCCGGTGACACCTTATTTTGCAGCACGAGGGGAAGCTGTCCTTCCCTGCCCTGCAGCTCCTGTAGGAGGTCAGTGAGGGACGTACTCGACATGGCCTGGATCACTGCGGAGACTGGCTCCACCAACCAACACAGTACCTGAGAAAGAAAACATTCAGGCCAGGGAATATAAGATAAAAGCACACTCCTTTATCTGAGTGCTACTCTTAACCTGTAAGACTTGCTACATTGAATTGCATTCACAGCAGGGTTTACAAATCTTATTCTCTTCACTAATGCCAGGGATATATTTAAAGGGATACTCCACTTTTTTAGGAAATAGGTTTAAAAGTTTTACCGTTTTTGAATCCATTCAGCCGATTTTCGGATATTTATTAGAATATCAGTAATCAGGCAGTTTCTGGTCTCACTGACTTCCATAATATATTTTTTTTTGCTACTATAAGGCAACGCTACTTTTGCGTCATCGAAGGGTAACGCCCCCTTTTGGGGGAAAACACCTCTATACTTTCTATTGGAAAACAAACGGATTCCCATGAGAACAGAACTTGCACTAGATCTGCAAAGTTTATTGATAGCAAAAATGGCACAAACTTAAACAAGCTAACGTTACCGAATACGGGGTTACAGAGGTGGTGTCCCTTTGAAATGGTCGAAAACTGGATTAATGACCCCACGCAGTGGCCAAATATGGACTATTCAGACATCTAACGTTACCACTCTCCCGTGGAATCACCAAGTAAGCACGTAAGTTAGTCTTTTTTTTTCATTAACACTCACAGTATGACAAACTTGGATCATATTTAACTTGATTTAAGCTATTGACATAGTCTAACAACGTAACGTTAGCTGCTAACAGCTTAGTCTTTCTAACTAGCTGGTCGACAACAAAACTGTCAATAGCTAAAATCAAGTTAAATATGATCCAAGTGACATGGCCACATCGTCTAGAAGTTTGTCAAACTGTAAATGACAAAAAATACATAAATAAAAAAGGCAACTTACTTGGTGATTCCAAGACATAACGTTAACGTTAGATGTCTGAATAGTCCATATTTGGCCACTGCGTGGGGTCATTAATCCAGTTTTCGACTATTTCAAAGGGACACCACCTCTGTAACCCCGTATTCAGTAACGGTACCTTCTTTAAGTTTGTGCCATTTTTGCTATCTTTGCAGATCTAATGCAAGTTCTGTTCTCATGGGAATCTGTTTGTTTTCCCAAAGAAAGTATTGAGGTGTTTTCCCCCAAAAGGGGGCGTTACCCTTCGATGACGCAAAAGTAGCGTTGCCTTATGGAAGTCAATGAGACCAGAAACTGTGTGGTTACTGATATTCTTCTAAATATCCGAAAATCGGCTGAATGGATTTGAAAACGGTAAAACTCGACTGTTTAACTCTGAGGGAGTTGTAAAACGAGCCTATTTCCAAAAAAAGTGGAGCATCCCTTTAATGACAAGCTGAAACATTGAACTAAACACACTTACAGACCGTTTCCAATGACTGGAAACAGATTTTAAACATCGACTGTGAACACCGACTGAAGGCAACTGTCTCTGACAACTGATCAGTCGCAAGTATCATACATTACATTCATAATCTGGCTTACAGTTGTTAAGCATGTCCCCGGGTTGAGATGCATCGTCTGTGATTATACCTGGTCTTGTTTGTCTTTCTTGGCCAGGGCTGGAAGGTTCCTGGCTATTCCCATGATAACAGCAGCAGCCTGAGGCTGTGGCAGGAAGGGGAGGAGTCTGGAGATGAGGCGTTTCCCCTTACGCACTGACATGATCATCAGGCACTGCTCATCGCTCACCCTGCAGAGGGACGGAGTCGGTCTGTTACAATCTCAAATCTAAGTCCATACCAATATCAGTGAATCATCAACACAATTCCTGACTAAATCAAAACACACTTGACCTCGGTTTCACAGGCAAGGCTTTAGCTCGTCCCAGACTAAAATGCATGTTTGAGCTGTTATAACTGAAAGCGACCTATACTGACATATCTTAAAATGTGCCAGTGCCATTGTTTTGTCTCAAGATGGACATCAGTAATGCTTTTTAAGGCACATTTATAAGCTACTTAAATGTCTTAATTGAGCTAAGGCTTAATCTAAGCCCTGTCTGTAAAACCAAGTCTTAATTATTTTTATTTTTAAAGTGATTATACACTTATTACAACAATGGGATTTTAAAGCATTTCCCTATTAGGTAGAAATGGTCCAGAATTTGAGTCAAAGGATCCTGGACTGGGCTTTAATTAGTTTAATGAAGCAAGTGTATGCCTATAGTCGTGTGGCTCTTCTGTGGCACTCACCGGTCGTCCCACTCCTTCTCTCGGAGGGAGTTGTAGAGCTGCAGCGTGTGGGTTTTGTGCTGTTCTAGCAGGGCGTCTCTTTGGTGCTCAGGGGTTTGCAAGAACTTCTTCTCAAAGTCTTGCACTTCTAGCAGTAGACTGTACATCTGCATAACACACAGATTCTGAATAAAAGTACTATGGCTACTAGTGCTGTCAAAATAGCTGAAAAACTAAATTAGAATTTTAGACTTAAATATTTCTAATATTCAAATTATATTTGAATTTAAAAGGCATTGTTTCAGTTAAAGAAAAAAAAAACTTTTGCCATTAAATTCAAATATAATTTTGCTTCATGATCAAATTCAAATATAATTTGAATTTAATGGAAAAAATCTATCAAATTTTAGACTTAAATAACACTAATATTCAAATTATATTTGAATTTAATGGCAAAAGTTTTTTTTTTCCTCTAACTGAAACAATGCCTTTTAAATTCAAATTTTAGACTTAAATATTACTATAATTTGAATATTAGTAATATTTAAGTCTAAAATTTGAATTTAAAAGGCACTGTTTCAGTTAGAGGAAAAATAAACTTTTGCCATTAAATTGTTTATTCAAAGCAATGAAACAACATAAAAAAGTGCATAGCTTTAAACTAACGTTTTATAAATCTAATATTTCGCAAATTGCATAAACAATTATAAACATAGCAGCATTGTGTATTTGTGCAGTTTAACACAAAGAGCCGAAGCGCCGATCACACTTTTTTGCATTTAGTGGAACGGGAATATATTTACAATAAATGTGAATTTATTTTAAATTCGATACATATGTAAAATTGATAAAAATATGATTTTTTTTGCTATAAAGGCTCATTATTTCTTTATTTACACTCTTACCTTCTCCACAGTGTAAAGGATTTGTCGTCTTTTATTCCACACCTGCTTCTCTCTTTTTTCCTGTAAAATGACAAAAATGACCAAGAACGTTGGTACAAAAAAACTGTTCCATTCCCTAACATATACCTTTTGAATAAACCATTTATTCATGAAGCAAAAATATTACTAGGTTAAGAAAGATTTTGTGGTGATTTTTGTTTGCAAAACAGTTTCCAAAAAATGCATATCAAGAGAAGAGCCTCATAAGTGTTTTTATTAAAAAAAAAAGTCCATGTAAAAGGGGCGGGATTTTACAGCTCTGACCTCATCATCACTGCGAGTGGTTACCACGGCATCAATCATTTTCCTTGGATTGTTCACACTGGAGACAGTGAGTTTTCCTAACGAGCCGGCAAACTGCACTGTGAACCAAAAACAATCACACAGAGCATTACGCCATTTGACACATCATGTCCTGAAATAAATGCACAGTTAACAAAATATTAATTTTGGACCCTGGTTGAACTTATGCGATTGTTAAGACAGATATTTTAATAAAGGTCACCATGTTGCGTGTTGTTTTTACCTGGCCGATAGGTGTGCTCCAGTTTGGCCACCTGAGGAGTGATGAGTTTGGTGGTGTGCTCCTTCCTGTTGTCTCTGTCCCGCTCCTGACGCTTCTCCATTTTCTCATAGTAATTCTGCAAAAGAAGAATAGTTGAGCATCATCAACCATAAATGGCAATACAAGCACAACAAATGTACAATGACGTTGCTCATATTAAAAAAAGAAAACAAAGAAATCAAAAATCATTAGATTGTAAAGTTTGTAGACCAAACTTTGACGTTGGCTTGAGAAGTTTGAAAGTGTAACAAGCTGTAAGTTTGAAGAATTTAAGATTGAAATGGTTTTAAAAGCTTGAAGGTTAGATAAGATGCTAGGTAACTGTAGATACATGTTAATAAACCTTTCAAAGTTATACATGAACAATACCTGTTCTTGTCTTAGGACAACTTTGATTAACTTTTTTGATACACTTCAAACCTACTATAGTTGCACAGTTACAAATGGTTTCATTTTAAATGCCGTGTCAGTCTTTGTGCATGTGGGTAAAAGAGTGATAACCTGGTAATAGTAGTCATCCAAATACGGATCGGTGCTTTGAAGCTGCATCATTTGGATTCTCGCGACCCATTCCTTCTCTCTTTGAGTCATAAGATTGCTGTAAGGATCTCGGTTCTTCCTGTCTCCGACCCCTCTCCCACCGACATGATCACTGAGCACATGAGGGACACAGAAACATTTACATGGGGCTTTTCAAAGTGGTGCTTGATCCAGGGAAGCAGCTGATGGTACCCACCCCAGGCCTCTGTTCTGCATCCTCTGGTTGAGCATGCGGCGGTGCTGCGGGTGCAAGTGGGTGGTGTTGTGTCGGATGGGTGCGTGACTGAGAGGAGGCCCGTGGGGACCCATTCTAGGACCAGACTGCCCGAAGAACGGCCTGAAACCTCCAATGCCCCCCTGTAATAATGGAGGAGCTGGACCACGCTGGAACTGACCAACATGAAGGGCGTAGCACAAGATAAAAAGAGAGTGTTATGCAAAATAAAGTTAAGTGTAAAATGCAACACTTTAACCAGACAGTGTTTTTTCTTTAATTGCTAATTCAAACTTTTTTACACCGCAGATTGAACAAAATTAAGCATTGCTTGGTAATTGGTCGACCTAGATTGGTATTATCTAATCGTGTAGTTAAATTTATAAGGTTACAGATATTTAACATCATTAACTTGTGAGACAAAACCAGTGAAATATCAACGGATTTGATTCACTTGACATATTTTATTCCCATTTTCTAAACTATAGCGAATACACTGTGATTATGTGAGAAATGTTGAAGGTGCCTGAATTAATTTTGGTTTGACTGTATATATCCATTATATCCTGTGTGTGCCATTACTGTCTACTTTCCTGAATTAAAATCTTATCTTACAGCAGTTTATCTGATCCTCTCCTAGAACAAGATCTGTTAATGAAATTCTTGGGAACTGGTTTGAGGATTCACTCACCTGAGAGTTGAGCATTTGGGCTCTTTGTATCTGAGACAAAACGGGACCGACACCAGCAGGGAACGGAGAATGAGACAACGGCGAGTTCTGAAAGAGCAGGAAAAAAAAAATCCCACTCATTTCAATACTGTTCAAAACCATTCAAAATAGACATGAAACCTTTTTTTATAATTTATGCAAACAAATTGTGACTATATACATGTGCTTAATGCAAAATAAACAGGACAAACAATCAAACAAACAGCCATCAATTCTAATGACACCATATATGTGTGTGTGTGTGTGAGAATGGAAGCATATAAATCAGAGAGTATCTGTGAAGTATAGCAGATATACCAATAGTAAAAACTTTAAAAGTAACAGTAACAGCTATATCAATAGAAAACAACTATGAACTAACTTCATCAAGATTGAAAAAAGAGAGATATGAAACCATATTGTTTGACTGCTAAAAGCAAGTCACACATTAGATGTCCCCCAAAGAGAGCCATCAAAATTGTTGACTGTTCACAGTATTAGAGCGCCACCATGAGGCGGCTGATGTTGGCTTTGGTGTGGGACTCACAGCGATGCTGAGGAGGTTGTTGGGGGACAGGCGCTCAGGGAAGGGAGGTGGGTAACGCAGCGGCACAGAGGCTCTCACGTGAACGGCTGAAGGGTGATTATTCTAAAGACAAAAGAAACATCTCGATTCAGTTGAAGTCTTTTGCATCACTGACATGACGTGCATATTTTTGTGCATTATTTCCTTTTAAAATAATTTGATAAATCCATGACATAAATCATTTTAATCTACAAAACCTATTTAGTTTGAATACATTTTTTGTACATTTAAATAATACATATTATTTTATGTTTTGTGATCGTAAAATTGTGTCTTAATATTAAAAAAATTTGAACTAAATACTAAGACATCAATGAAACTATTCATAAAGTATTAGGGATGGGCAACGATTAATCACATCCAAAATAAAAGTTTGTGTTTACATAATATATGTGTGTGTGGTGTGTATAATTAATTTGTATATATAAATACCCACACATGCATGTATATATTTAAGAAAAATGTGTTATTAATATATCAAATATTTATATATAATATTAATTGTGAATAAATGTATATACATGCACATATTTCTTAAATATATACATGCATGTATGGGTATTTATATATACAAATTAATTATACACACTACAAACACATATATTACGTAAACACAAATTTATTTTAGATGCGATTAATCGTTGCCCATCCCTATACAGTATAAACAAATGGGATAAATATCAGTAGTTTTAAAGCTATTGAGATCATTGAAAAAGTTTTTTTCCCCAGCAAGTGAAGTGAAAAGGTAATGTTTTGTTGTTTAAAGTCTCTTCTGTTCACCAAAAACTGCATTTATTTGATCAAAAATACAGTAAAAACTCTAAAATTTTGAAATATTATTACAATTTCAAATAACTGTTTTCTATGTGAATATATGTTAAAATTTAATTTGTTCCTGTGAATTTTCAGCATCATTACTCCATGATCCTTCAGAAATCACTTCAACATGAAGATTTGATGCTCAAGAAACATACATTATTTTCAATGTTGAATTTTTTATGGTTTTTAAATGAATAAAAACATCTCAAAAGAGCAGCATTTATTTAAAATAGATTTTTTTTTAATAACAATGTAAAAATATTTACAGTCAGCTGATCCAAATTCATGCATCCGGTTACTGAAAAATATTAATTTCTTAAATGTTGGACAGGATGCCATCTTACCTGCTGATTGAGCATTTGACTCATGGGCTGTTTTGGAGGTGTTCCAATAGGCACGGCTCTTACAGGTGGACTTCCAATCACAGGTGAGGAGGACCGGGGAGGCGGAACCCTTTCGGACAAATCTCGCCCATCTTCTCGGAGTTTAGGAGGCCGATTTGGAAGCCCGACCTCTTTGATAATGGACATAAGTGTTTTGTCCTGAGTAGTGAATCAAGAAGATTAGAAGAACAGCACTGAAAGACTTTATAGTAAACTTGAAGAAGCCTTTTTGTTTTCATACAAAAGTGCTTTACCTCTTTTTGAGGGACTAATCCAGAGTTAACAGGACCGAAGCCCATATTGTTTTCCCAAATACTGTGAGAGTTTATCTATGGGGGAAATATTAAAACAAGGGGAAATATTAACAGTAAAAAACACATAAAAGAACACAGTGCCGCACTTCACTTTGAAACTTGCATCAGCTATTTATATTTCATTAAAGCACAGTCTTAGCTATTAAATAATAGCAATAAACCATACTGCGATTTTGGGTTTTATTTCAATTAATCAACATGACATATTTCCACACACTAGAAAAGTTCCCAGCTACAGTACAGACCGAACATTTGATGGTGACATTTTCTTGCATTTGATTTACAAATGGATTTATAAACTAATTCATATTAATAATGGCATAACATTGTGGGGATACACGATATATCGGCCACCATATCGGTATCGGCCGATATATGGTCATTTTTAATGTTTTTTGTTATCGTCCCAATAAGAAAATTTATGAAAGCCGATAAATAATGGATTATTTCCTTTAAAAAAGGAAAATACAGTTCCGTGCAACATGTGAAATGCAAGTCTAGTCACATAGGCTACATAAAAGTATAATGAGATTATAATTGTGTGCTTGGGAGATGGATTTTACTGGTGAAACTGCTTTTGTAATCATGCTCTCAAACGTTATAAAAATTTGGATTTAGTTTGATCGGACAATATATCAGTTATCGGCTTTTGTTCGATAAAGATACGATCCCACAAACCTGTGAAAGAGGAGCCGGCCCTCTGTGCAGGAGATGCTGGTGATGTTGGTAGCTCAACTGTAGAGGAGACAGTCCAGCTAATGTTGAGGGATGAGGAGTCTGACCGGGCAGCTTCGGAGGAAGGTGAGATCTGTCCGAGCTGGCGGTGCCCACTCCGGCAATAGCAGGATCCGAACCCAAGATGAGACGAGTCAACGACTCCGCCAGGTCACCGTCAGCCCTTTCATCTATGTCAGAGTAAAGCCGGGAGGAAGAGGAGGGTGGAGGGAGGGGCGAAGGCTTGGCATTGCTGCCAGCAGGAGGAAGGTCACCGGAGGAGGCATCGTCCGCTCCCGGCAGATCATCTCGCACCAGCTCGTCGAGCTCAGCGAGGCGGGCGTGCTGCTCCTGCCAGTCGTCATCTAGAGAGGAAAATATACTTTAATGAGGTCATGTTACTATCTGATGTCAATAGGGGAGCTTGCATGAAGCATTGTATTCTGATTAAACAGTTTTAAAAGTCCGATCCGAATGGAAATATTCCATCTAAACACCTAAATCGGAATTAAAATAGGCCAGTGGGTTGAGGGCAATGGGATAAATCTTTTCTAATCCATTTGATGGGACATGTAAACACTTGATCGGATAGAAAATTGAAATTTTCTATGCATGTGCAATGATGTAGAAAAGGGCGAAATGACGAATGATGTTGTTCTTGAATATAATAAATGACTGTAGTGTCAATCTAAACTGATATTAATACTTTTTATTTAGCAATTATTGCATTCAATTGTTTAAAAGTGAGAGTAAAGAGATTAATAATGCTACAAAAGGTTCCTATTTCAAATAAAAGCTGTCGTTTTGAACTTTCTATTCATCAAAGAATCATAAAAAAACGTATCAGTTTCCACAAAAAAATTAAGCAGCTGCACAACTGTTTTTAACATTGATAATAAGAAATATTTCACCAAATCATCAAATTAGAGTGATTTCTGAAGGATCATGTGACACTGAACACTGGAGTAATGATGCTGAAAATTCAGCGTTGATGAAACATTAACATAAAAAACTGCTATTTTAAATTGCAATAATATTTGAAAAAGAATTCTGTATTTTTTGATCAAATAAATGCAGTCTATGTGAGCAGAAGAGACTTACTAGTGAACAGTAGTGTATATAAAATGCAATATCAGTTGTCACTCTAGTAGTCTATATCTCCCAATAATGTCTTAATATGATATTAACTGCTTATATTTCAGTAGTTTTCGTACAGTAATTATGGGAGTAAAACATATGATACAGTGCAATATAGTGACGATTGAGAGATGAACAAATAAACGCTCCTTTAATGTTCTTTCTAAAAATTATGTATGGAAAAGCAAGTAAACGTAAGTTGCTTCCGTCCATTAACTGTACTTCTTGAGGTTTTGACATTACTAACAATAATAATGTCTTTTATATGCTGGTCATTTAGAGGCTTTAGAGATTCATTTATTAAATACGGCACATTAAACCTATAATTTCCATCGATTTACCAATTGCCCCTGCACCGAAAGTGTCGTCATTGAACTGGTCAATTTCCTCTTCTTCCTCTCCCAACCCTTCCTCCTCCTCCAGGGTGCAGTCATCGTCAAAAGACTACAAAACAACACAGAAACAGTATAGGGTAAATTTGCAAGTCATAGAAAAGTAAGGGAGGAGGATAACAGATCTCAGGGAAAGATGCTACTGTGTGTGTGTGTCCACATACACAATTATAATACCGTGCTTGTGCTCACCTCAAACTAACAGGTTCAGTCAGTGTTAGGGTGTATTAATCTCAATCATATAGCTACACACAAAAGATGCATCAGGTATTAAAAATGCGTGATACACGTAACCAATTCTTATGTAAACTGCTAAGAGCAATAACACTTGATGATATAGTACACGGCGAAACAGAAACTCCTTTGCCCTGATAAAATCATACCCACAGTCGCCATATAAATTAAAAATGCTTGGAAAGTTTAAACTATCCCAGTAGGTTTACATTGCTCGTGTTAGTTGACGTGACGTAACGTTACTAGCACGGCCTCGCTAGCATGCTAACACAAGGCCAAAGGTTTAATATCACACATCTGGGCAACACTGAACGCAAAACGGGGGGTATATGCCAAGGACACAAGCATATTTCATAACGCTTTAACATTTTATCCAATATCACCACCAGAGAAAACGGACGGCTAGGCCAAACAATTTTAGCTCGCTAACTGTGGTGTCTAAAAACAAAGCCTTAATTTCCCATCAAAATCTGAGTATAAATCTTCAAAACCGAACCCTTCGCGTTAATTTTCTTTAAACGTGGCGATTTCGACGTACACCATGTTAAGAAAGGACATATTTACCTGAAAACGGAACATGTATCTGTGTTTTAAAAATGATGTCGTTTAATTCTGCTGCTGCGCGAGACGCCGCGCGCGCTAGAAGATTCCTCACGCGCGAGCTTGAAGAGACGGACGGCACGCGTCCTTCTGAATGAAGTGAAATCACGATACGATTTTGTTAGTGACCATAATATATATATGTATTTATTATTTTGCTTGCTATCCCCCCCTTTTAAAATCCAGATTTGTATTCAGTTGGAATTCTATTACGATCCAGTTAGGATTTGACATTATGATAGAGATTCCATTGGGAAAAGAGTCCTGTTCACATTCCATGTGATTTATTTGAAATATTTGAAGCATTTGAAATATGCCATAATAATGTGAATTATGGTTTAAGAATGAGAAAGTTCATGATGCTATTGAAATGCTAGGCAATTATATTTTTTTAAAATGTAATAGCTGTAAAACAAATGACCATGAATTAAACTCAACAAATGTTTTAGCATGACTTGACTTCAATGAATTCATTTTTTCCCCTTCTTGCCAATAATGGTGTAAATTCAATGTGTAGCCAGTACAATACCATGTTTGAGACAGAAATTACAGAAAGGTCTCTATGTGTAGCAGTGCTAAAAGAATGAAACACAAAGTACATTGAAATAAATGTAAATTAAATGTCACAACGAATAGTAATAAATATGCACAGATTAATATACAGACAGACTTACCAGACTTACAAACTTCATTATTTATAAAAGGAAAGATATTTTCCTAATTTTTAATTGAACACTTTACAGTATATTTCAGTTGCTGACATAGCTTTCTTATTTTTAACCCATTTACGAGACTCAAAATACATATCAGTTTCAATTTGGAAAATTTTAAAACATGGCATTGACTTGAAAATTTAGCTGTATGAATATGGAATTTACCTAGTAAAATAAACAGGTTTACAACATTACGTAAACTTTATCTCTACAATCAACAATTTTCGTTTAATTTGCTATTCGTGTACTGTGTACTGTCTATGGTGACGTCATACTCGACGGAAATCTCGCGATATCTCTAGCCGGGCCCGTTTGCGGGAACAGTGTCAACAGAAAAGCCGGGGGCCGCGAATGACTCGTGGTGTGCTCGCTCTATTTGGGCAATAATTTGAAACTTTCCAATCAAACCTATCTACTTTTTCGTCTTTTCTGACTTGTTTTTAGCGGAATTACTCGTGTCCGTAGCGAAATAACGGATTTAGCCAGCCAATCATGTCCCAAACAGAAAACAGCATGGAGCAGCAGGAGCCGCGGGAAGAGCCGAGCAAACTCGAGTCGGTCGGTCCGGTAACGTTAGAGGTGAGCGGTTCATTTCCATCATATCACACTCTTAATTACACCCCAGTTCACCTGGGACTTAAAAACACGGACTGATGGAGCTGGAAACGAGGCGTCGACGAACATCTGCGCGCGTCTCGAGAGAGTGCAGCTGAAAGTTTTTGTTAGCATGTATTGTTCCGGCTCTGATGAATAGATTAGGAGATCGGCGTCCATTTTTACACTCATAACAACATTTGATCACTTTTTGCCCTCCTAAATCGGCAGATTTAGAGATTAAAGTTAGAGAGATGGCCAGTTTGATGTGTTGGTAACGTGTGAATTACTAGCGTTAGCTTAATATGACGCGCAGTGTTGTTGTTTTGTTATGTTTACGCTACTTTTGAATAAAGCACATTTTGCTATATGGGTCTGGCAGATTATATATTTTTATTGTTTAAGCTACAGTTATCCATTTGGACTCTTCCTATTATAGTAGACTTAATTCAAAATAAAAGTTTTCCTGTGTGACGTTGAACGGGGAATTACCCGCCACCAAATGACGCGATGTCACAAAAGTCTCCATACAAAGATATTTAATTAGACGGCTTTTGTTTACTTTGTTGTTCTTCAGAAGTATTTATTTAAAGCAATGTTGATAACTGCGTTTTATATCAAACAATTATTTAATTCGCTTTAAAATAAGATCGTAATGCCTTCATAACGCGGTATGTTTCGTAAGCAAACCTTTATTTTGATGTCATTTATATAAACATGTACTCCTTATAGTCAATAATTATATTTTATCAAACGAGTTTAAAAAATTCCCCTCCTCTGTGTCCCAGATGTTGTCCAATCAAATGTCTTGATTGAAAAATCACTTCCCTTTAGAGCCAGCATGAAACAAATTCAAACTAATACCTAAATGCATGTTATAGATTTTATTGTAAACGATTCATCCATGTTACTGCATCCATCAATCTTGGTATTAAAATGTATATTTTTTTTCTTGCACTTCATGTATAAAATGCATTATTGTTCCTCTTTAAGGATGACGCTTCAGAAAATGGGCCAGATGAAGCATCGGATACAGCAATGGATAGTGAAGCGCAGTCTTCATCACCTTCCTCAGCAAAGGAAAAGGACCAGCCGGGTGGATATGAAGAAAAAGTGGTAATGCATTTAGCCTTCCTCAACGATGAAAGATTCTTACATATTACAGTTAGACAAGAAAGTTGACCTGGAAGTATCCGTGACACATCTATTGTTCACGTCAACTGCTTTGTTTCAACAGAAAACAGACCGGACCAACAGATTCGAGTACCTCCTGAAGCAGACCGAAGTGTTTGCTCATTTTATCCAACCAGCTGCCCAGAAGACCCCAACTTCACCTCTGAAGATGAAGCCTGGTCGCCCTCGCATCAAGAAAGATGAGAAGCAGAACCTGCTCTCTGTGGGAGAGTGAGTTTTCCCACACATTTCCAGCAGAATTGGTTTCAAAGTTTTTTTCCCCATGTGTTTTCTTCATATAAATAAAAGCACACTGCCATTGATTAACAGCCGCAAGAGATCGTTGTCTTGAAAGGTTGTTATTAAAAAACATATTTCTATGGAGAAAATGCATGGGAATTTAACTTGACACTAAAATCTGCTCTGCTCTATTGATATTTCATGTGTATTTTAATAATATGTGGCCTGTGGTACTATTACAAGGGCTGCTTGATTAATCAAAATAAAACCAAAATTGCAATATTGCATTGCAAACATTGATTTATATTTCAGAGTGAAGAGTGGCACTGACTACATTTACATGCAGCCAATAACCCATTCAAAACCGGGGTATTAGCAATAACCCGGTTACAAATGGCCATGTAAACACGGGCAAAAAACCCAAAATCCTCATATCTGTATTTTAGAAAACCGGGATATTAACAGAGCAATTTTTACTGTAAGAAAATCCATATTTAATTAAAAAAAATAATTTACTGCGAAATTACAAAAGTTATAATTTCTTGTTTTGTTTGATATAGTTATTGAGTGATAATAGCAGTTATACTATTAAAGTCATGTTGATAAATAATTACAAAGTAATTTAATGCCCTACAAACAAGCACAACAAACCTGTTAAATTGCCATCACGATTTTTATTAGAAAAAACATAATTAGACCCCACCTTGCCCAATTTGTGCAGCTCTATCCATTACATTTATGTTTGGTTTGTTTAGCTTATAACTCAATAGTCTCAACTCCATGTGTTTATGGCAAGCCGTTTTAACTTTTATTCATTTCCAGGATATGAATTCATGATATCAACTGTTCAATTCTTGATATCAACGATTCAATTCTTGATATCAACGATTCAATTCTTGATATCAATCATTACCATAGACTGCCATTTAAAAGCAATTGTTGAAATCAAGAATTGATTTCTTACCAGTTGAAATTCCAATTTCACATATCAGAAATACAATTATTACTAGTAAAAACCTTTATTTATGATATCAATAATTCAATTGTTACTAGTTGAAATGTCTATTCTTCATATCCACAATTGAATTGTTACTAGTAAAATGTTCATATTTGATATGAATAATTAAATTTTTACTAGTGACAATGTTAATTTCTGATATCATCAATGTAATTGTTGTTAGTAAGAAAGCCATTTTAGATATCTGAAATATTGATATCAGAAATACATTCAGCGAGCTCATTTTTACTAGTACAAATTGAGTTGTTGATATCAAGAATAGACATTTCAACTAGTGACAATTTAATTATTGATATCAGGAATTTGCATTTTTTTACTAGTAACAATGTACTTATTGATATCAAATATAATATTTTCACTAGTAAAAAATCAATTCTTGATATCAACAATTTATTTTGAATGGCAGCCTATGGTGGAATCTCACTAGTGAAAATACACTTACAGATATCAGCAATTCAATTGTTGATATCTAGAATTCATATCCTGGAAATGAATAAAAGCTAAAACGGCTTGCCATATGTGTTAGTGGTGTGCATGTCAGATAATCGGTCCCGGTTGACTGATTGTGTGTGATTCTCTCAGTAACCGCCACCGTCGGACTGAGCAGGAGGAGGACGAGGAGCTGCTAAGCGAGAGCAACAAGACCACCAGCGTTTGCACACGTTTTGATGAGTCGCCTTCTTGTGAGTTTAACTCATAATTGTCACATAATATCAATGTCCCTTTTGGTAATTAAAAAATAAAATGCTTATTATGGCCATTGAACCTTTATTGACAGATGTGAAAAGCGGGAAACTGAGAGACTACCAAATACGTGGACTGAACTGGCTGATTTCCCTCTATGAGAACGGAATCAATGGCATCCTTGCTGATGAAATGGTACGACTCCCGCCCATCAATAATTTTAATTTTATTAGAAAATATACAAATATCATATCATATCATATCTTTTTTTTTTTTTTTTTTAAATGGTTGATTCCAATCCTGAAAATGAATCCTCTATATCAATCCTCAAAAATATTTCATCAACCAGACTTTGGAAATGTCTTCTAATCAAATGCCTCACACTTGTTGTCCCATCAGGGTCTTGGTAAGACTCTTCAGACCATCTCTCTGCTGGGCTACATGAAGCACTATAGAAACATTCCTGGACCTCACATGGTTCTGGTGCCCAAATCCACCCTGTACAACTGGATGAATGAGTTCAAGCGCTGGGTTCCCTCTCTCCGAGCAGTCTGCCTCATCGGGGACAGGGAAGAAAGAGTAAGTAGGGATTTCCAATGATTGTATTGATGAAATCCTTGTTACTTTTCTAAACCTCTTCATCTAATAACTCCCCTCTGGTTGTCGTAGACTGCTTTCGTCCGTGACACGCTGCTGCCAGGTGAATGGGATGTGTGTGTTACCTCCTACGAGATGGTCATCATCGAGAGGGCCGTCTTCAAAAAGTTCAACTGGAGATACCTGGTCATTGATGAGGCTCACCGCATCAAGAACGAGAAATCGAAGGTTTGCGGTTGCGTCTCTCCTCCGACTGGAGCATGTTTAAAATTCTACGCTTAAATATTAATGTAAACGTCGTTCTCTCAGCTTTCAGAGATCGTGCGAGAGTTCAAGACCACGAATCGACTGCTGCTGACGGGAACGCCCCTGCAGAACAACCTTCATGAGCTGTGGGCGCTGCTGAACTTCCTGCTGCCAGACGTCTTCAACTCCTCAGAGGTGCCACTTTCACTCTTGACTTTATGTTGTTAAAGGATTTTTAGGTTTGGTGGAGTCAACTTTCTGTTAAATGTTAACATTTTCCTGGTACATCGGAATCTGTTATAGATGTAGCTCTGTTATCGAAGGTGTTCGTTTAGACTAAGTTTGTCTTTCCACTTTGTGCAGGATTTTGATTCCTGGTTTGACACCAATAACTGTCTGGGTGACACAAAACTGGTGGAACGTCTACATACTGTAAGTGCAATTAAAAGTAAAAATGGAAAATGTATTTTATATTAGGAAATTAAAGCCTGATTTATGCAACCTATTTTGTATTTAGGATTTGGTTTCTTAATGCAAAAAAAATAAATAATGACACTCGACACTTCAAATTCTGGCCATCTAATAACACACACACACACACACACACACACACACACATATATATATATATATATATATATATATATATATATTGTACACACACTCACTGTAGTCAACCTTTGAAGTGGATCAAAACCTTTTATCAAAGTTGTACATGAATTTTGAACCACTTTTTGATCCACTTCAGATAAATTGACTACTTTATATATACTCTATATATATTTGACTTCCATATATAATATATTTGACTATTTTTTATATATATACACACACAATTATTTATATATATATAATAGTCAAGTGTGTATATATATATATATATATATATATATATATATATATATATATATATATGTATAGTCATGATCTAGAATGTAGATCATGACTATTTTATTTATTTTTATATTAAAAAATTATTTATTTTTATACAAAATTGTGTGTGTGTGTATATATATATATATATGTGTATATATGACTATTATATATATATATATATATAGACTATTTTAAATAGATAGATATGGATATATGTAGATATATAAAAATAAATAAAATGGTCAAAAAGAAATATATATATACACACACTTGACTATTTTTATATATATATATATATATATATATATATATATATATATATATATATATATATATATATATATATATATATACTGTATATGTACACACAGATTATTTTTATTTAAAACGTATTTCCTTTTTTATTGTTGCATCATTATAACGATGGATTTTTATTTTTATTTTTTTTTATCTTTTAAAATGTCTTTTCAGTTTTCTTCATTGGCAATATAATTAATAAATGTCCTACTGATACAGGTACTTCGTCCATTCCTGCTGAGGCGTATCAAAGCCGATGTGGAGAAGTCTCTCCTCCCCAAAAAGGAAATCAAAATGTATATTGGGCTCAGCAAGATGCAGAGAGAATGGTAAATATTAATGAATGCCTCAAATATATGATTCTTGGTTGATTTACTAGGCTTTTTTTTCGGGAATATGATCACAAATGTTTTTAGTCTATTGGATCAAGTGTCAGAATCAACGGATATATAATGAGCTTTTCTTCTTCTCTTTAGGTACACCAAGATCTTGATGAAGGATATTGACATTCTGAACTCTGCGGGTAAGATGGACAAAATGCGCCTGTTGAACGTGCTGATGCAGCTCAGGAAATGCTGCAACCACCCCTACTTGTTTGATGGAGCGGAGCCGGGTCCACCCTACACCACGGACCTCCACCTGGTGGTCAACGGCGGGAAGATGGTGGTGCTGGACAAGCTTCTGCCCAAGCTGAAAGAGCAAGGTGACCACTTTGTTGCCGGATTCAGTATTTTGCCGGTGTGAACGTTCGAATGGTTGCTCTGAACATGGCTCTGTTTTTGTCCTGCAGGATCCCGTGTGCTGATCTTCAGTCAGATGACCAGGGTGCTGGACATTCTGGAGGATTATTGTATGTGGCGTAACTATGCTTACTGTCGTCTGGATGGACAGACTCCTCACGAGGAGCGACAGGTATGAAAGGGATTTTCTCTTATCTTGAGTGCGTGTTCAAAATACAGCAGAACAGTTTAGAAATAAATAAGCACCGATGATTGAGAATTAAATCTGTAACATTCGTCTCATCTCCTCAGGTTTCCATCAATGCCTTCAATGAGCCCAACAGCTCAAAGTTTCTGTTCATGTTGAGCACCAGAGCGGGAGGTCTCGGGATCAATCTGGCCACCGCTGATGTCGTCATCATCTACGACTCGGACTGGAATCCTCAAGTGGATCTTCAGGCTATGGTCAATACTCTACATGTGTATTTGTTGAATGCTTTGATGTTTGGACTCATGGGTAGCATATTGCGTTCTCCTTTCATCAGACTTTGTTGATTTATTGAAGTACTTTTCTTCGAAGCAGCATCAAACCTCTTCTGGAATGGAATGGTAATTAATTTTCATTGGATCTTCTCTGTTCAGGATCGTGCCCACAGGATTGGGCAGAAGAAACAGGTGCGCGTCTTCCGATTCATCACGGAAAATACAGTGGAGGAAAGAATCGTGGAGCGTGCTGAAATGAAGCTCCGCTTGGACTCCATTGTCATTCAACAAGGTAAGACGCGAAACAAACATAATCAGCTACTAAAGTTATTAATATTTATAATTTAAAAAAAATATATATATATATATATTCTAATGAATGTAATCACTAAAATCGTATTATTTTATTTTTTAGAACATATATAATTTATTTCTTAATTTTAGTGAATGATTTAAAACATGATTAATACTATTGCTTTCCAACTTAATTGTTTTAGAAAAGTTTAAGAAAAATGTTTATTTTACTTCATACTTCTATTTAAATTTACATTAATTATTGCTTTATAATTTGATATATATATATAGATATATATAATTCGCATCCAAAATAAGTTTAATTGCATAATAAAAGTTTAATCGAATAATCACATCCTAAATTAATCACAATTTTATAATATATATATATATATATATATATATATATATTATTTTGTAGATTCAAAATATTCAAAAGATTCATTATTTTAAATAATTATGATATATATATATATACACACACAAATAAATAAAATATTTTTGATTGTAATTTATTGGTTATGAATATGATTAAAGATATTTCTTTCCAACTTAATTGATTAATATATTTTTTAAAAAAATCTAATTTATTTCATCGCTTTTTGAAAAATGTTAGCTTTTTAAATCACTTCATATACTGTAATATTATTTATTTTATATTTTTATTATTTTGAATTTTTTATATATCCACACATCCAATATTTTATATATATAATTATATAAAATATTTATTATTTATATATATATATATATATATATATATATATATATATATATATATATATATATGAAGAGTTCAGATGCAAAAGCCTCTAAATGTCATTTGAAATTTTCTTCTAAAATGACCATTTTTATCAAGCTTGTATATTTAAGTTCAGTAATTTTACTTAAATGGCAATGAAGATTACCTATTAATTGTCATTTAAGTGAATTTACTGAACTTAAATATACAAGCTTGATAAAAATGGTCATTTTAGAAGAAAATTTCAAATGGCATTTAGAGGCTTTTGCATCTGAACTCTTCATATATATAATTCTACTTATTGATTGATTTTGTTTTTAAACATTAGTACTATTGCTTCCCTACAGGCAGGCTGGTCGATCCAAACATGAGCAAACTGGGCAAAGATGAGATGCTGTCCATCATTCGACACGGTGCCACTCACGTGTTCGCCTCCAAGGAGAGCGAGATCACAGATGAAGACATTGATGCTATCTTGGAAAGAGGAGAGAAGAAGGTAGGACCTTTTAATCTTGGGAAACTGTCTCTCAAAGCTGAACAGAAGTATAAAAACGACCACAATGTTTCAGTTCATTCAGGCCAATGTTCTTTATGACACTTCTAATGTTTGTTTTAGACCATGGAGATGAAGGAAAAGCTGGCCAATCTCGGGGAAAGCTCGCTGAAAAACTTCACCATGGACACCGAGAACAGTGTGTACAACTTTGAGGGTGAAGATTACAGAGAAAAGAAAAAGGTAATGCATTTCAAACTGCAAAATTCACATTGTACATGTGCAGCATGTAAAAATGATATACTGATGTGAACTCCCTTCATCATCAGGTCATCACTAACTGGATTGAGCCACCCAAGAGAGAGCGTAAGGCGAACTATGCCGTGGACGCGTACTTCAGGGAGGCCCTGCGTGTCAGCGAGCCCAAAGCACCAAAGGTATTATTACGTCTTACACTGTTGACCGTAATGGGCATTGGAATTGGAAGCCTCTTTCCTAATGGACTTTTTCTCTGATTCCCTCAGGCTCCCCGTCCTCCCAAACAGCCCAATGTTCAAGACTTCCAGTTCTTTCCCCCTCGGCTGTTTGAGCTGCTGGAGAAGGAGATCCTTTATTACAGGAAGACTATTGGCTACAAGGTGTGTCTGTGTTCAAGTTCAGCTTTGGGGTCAATGTACACTACCATTCAAATGTATTCGGAAGAAGTTTAAATTTACTTCACTATATTACTAATAAATCCTTATCTAGTCATGACAAACTATTTATCGTTGAAGAGTTCTAAGACTGCAAAATAGATATTTGACTGCTGTTTTTTGCTATAAATTATGTAAGAAGAGTAACCGATGATTTTGACAAAAAAAAAATTGCACCATAACAGGAGTTCTGACCTTTGTCACAAAAAGTTAACGCACACACCTTTTAATAATTGAAACTTTGGGTTTTCATGCTAAAAGTTCATAATAAAACATAAAATCTAGTATTTTTGTTTAATTCCTCTAAAAATTATAATATATAAAATCCTCTAAAATATATCTTTTTTCATCACCTTTTTATCTACATCACATATTTTAGTGGGTTTTCATAAATTGGGTATCATTTGAAAGCTTACAAACTTAGAATTCATTCTGCGAAAACCGTTTTATAATTGAATGTTGCGTTTCCATAGAAATGGTACTTTAAATTATTTTTTCAGGCTCCTCCCCTTTTGGGCATCATTATATTTCATAATTTATGATCAAGACCTTTTCTAATCTTGACAAAACACACATTGTCAGAAAGGTCTGTGACTCAAGGTTCAAAATTTTGGGACAGAAATTTATTAGTTTGTTTAGGCAGAATGTATACAACTAAATTCAATGGAATTCAGTGGCACCCGGTGGCTTTTTTTGGTACTACTCCCAAACAAAATCTCATGGGAACTTCAATTTTTGTGATATCAACTTCAAATTTGAAACATAACTTGCTTAGATTCATGGCTTTGATTTTATACTAATTTTAGAGTAAAAAATATTTTGTAAAATATAATTATTTTATATAAAACAAAAAAATTTATTGTACAGTGTAATTGATTCACTGTAAATTTAAACTTCCATAACTTTTTCATACTTTCACTTTTCAATAATCTGAGTGTTTTCTTTAGAACAAAACCAAACTTGGATGTATATATATATATATATATTATATTACAAAGCATTCTTGAATCACAACCATTTAAGTTTGAATAGTGCATTCTATTCTGAAAGTAAAGCAGCATTTATTTGAAATAGAAATCATTTGAAACATTAAACATCCTTGCTGAATAAAAGCATGTGACATTTGAATAACTTAATACACACCCTTGAGTCTAATTGTGAATGATTTATCAGTGTTGTTCAAAAGAAAACATATTTTACTTACAAATATGGTGCAATTTAAGTTTCATGTTGACATTCAGTAAGTCCAGATTGTCAGTGAAGCGGTGAATAATGTCATGTTACTCTTCAGAAGCAATCATCCCTTCTGCTGTTCCTCATGTATAATTTGACTGTGCCGACAGGTCCCGAGAAACCCTGATCTGCCCAACTCAGCCCAAATGCAGAAAGAGGAACAGGCCAAGATCGATGAAGCCGAACCACTTAATGAGGAAGAGTTGGAGGAGAAGGAGAACCTCCTCTCACAGGTAAATCCAACCAGCGGACTGTACTTCACTATCTTCCCATACTTGCATGTCAGCTTTAAGTATAATTATTCCCAAGCTTCTTATACTAGTCTAATTGTGCTCTCCACTGATGTTATCCAGGGTTTTACCATTTGGACCAAGCGTGACTTTAACCAGTTCATCAAGGCCAATGAGAAGTGGGGAAGAGATGACATCGAGAACATCGCCCGGGAGGTCGAGGGCAAAACCCCAGAGGAGGTCATGGAATATTCTGGTATGTTGAAACTGCTGTCTGTTGCCGAAACACGGCCTGTCATATACAGGAAGCGTCTGCTTGAGGTGTGTTGTGTTTGTGTGCAGCTGTGTTCTGGGAGCGCTGCAATGAACTGCAGGACATTGAGAAGATCATGGCTCAGATCGAGAGAGGAGAGGCCAGAATCCAGAGGAGAATCAGCATCAAGAAAGCACTGGACTCTAAAGTGAGCCACACTACATACTGAATATGTAGACCGTTAAAATACCATGAATAATTCTAGATGCCTTATTACAAATGTTTTGCTTCTTTTCCATCAACCGGTTGAGTTTATGAGGCCATGAAACAGTAAAGTGGCCATCATATGCACACTAAAGAATCACGATGGAAGTATGAGGTCATCTGGGGAATATTTACCTGCTGTTTTATGAGTTCTATGAATTCAGACATAATACTTGGCTCACCTACTAGGGGTGTAAATATTAATCGATTCATATCGATTATACAGCCGACAATTAGGGCTGTCAAACGATTAATTGCATCCAAAATTAAAGTTTGTGTTTACATATTTTATGTGGGTGCACTGTGTATAATTATTTTATATATATATATATATATGTATGTATATAAATGTATATATAAATACTAGGGCTGTCAAAACGATTAATCGCATCCAAAATAAAAGTTTGTGTTTACATAATATATGTGGGTGCACTGTGTATAATTATATATATATATATATATATATATATATATATAAATACACACACATGCTTGTATATATTTAAGAAATATTTTCATGTATCTTCTATATATAGATTAATATATAATTTATGTTATATATAAATAATATTTTTTTCTTAAATATACATGCATGTGTGATTTATTTATATATATATATATATACAAAATAATTATACACAGTGCACTCACATATATTATGTAAACAGAAACTTTTATTTTGGATGCGATTAATTGTTTTGACAGCCCTAATAAATACACACACATGCTTGTATATATTTAAGAAATATTTTCATATATATACTGTATATAGATTTATATTATATATAAATATACATATTTTATATATAAATAATATTTTTTTCTTAAATATAGACAAGCATGTTTGTGTATTTATATATATATATAGATATATATATAATTATATACAGTTCACCCACATGTATTATGTTAACACAAACTTTTATTTTGGATGCAATTAATCGCTTGACAGCCCTACCAACAATTCAATTCATCGATTTATCCGCTAGAACATCGATTCATGTGTTTTATTTTGTATCGAATCGCCATTAAGGCTCCGATTTACACCCCATCACCTACTATATAGTAAGGAAGTAGGCATGTATGTGGATGCATTGATGGGAAAATGAGTCTGGTTGAATAAAAATTCTTTTTCAATTTTTGACAGTAGGTGGCGCTTGGAGAAACGCTGAAATAAACAAAACAGGCTACTTTGTTTCTGAAACTGCATGTCATTGAGAAGTCAAACAGTATTTACATGATTTTTTTTTTAAACAGCCATTCAGATTTTTGTATTCGCTAAAGAAAAAAAAAATAGAGACTTAATATTTATTTCCAAACGTTTAATTACACAAATATTTTTACATTTTAATCTGGACTAAAACATGCCAGATATCTGAAAAGCATCTAATTTTTTTTCTTTTTTGTGTTTGCTTCATGTTATTAAAGTTAAAGTGAGCAAAGTTATTAAATTACTCAAGAGGATGACACTTAAAGGAGTAGTTCACTTTAAAAAAAAAACTTTTGCTGATAATTTACTCACCCCATGTCATCCAAGATGTCCACGTCTTTCTTTCTTCAGTCCAAAAGGAATTAAGGTTTTTGATGAAAACATTCCAGGATTTTTGTCCATATAATGGACTTCAATGGGAACCAAACAGTTCAAAGTCCAAATGACAGTTTCAGTGCAAACTGTTCAAAGGGCTTTAAACGATTCCAGACGATGAATAAGGGTCTTATCAACTTTATTTATTAAATGAGCGATCGTTTCGCTAGATAAGACTCTTATTCATCGTCTGGAATCGTTTAAAGCTCTTTGAACAGTTTGCACTGAAACTGTCATTTGGACCTTGAACCGTTTGGTCCCCAATGAAGTACATTATATGGAGAAAAATCCTGGAATGTTTTCATCAAAAACCTTCATTTCTTTTCGACTGAAGAAAGAAAGACATGGACATCTTGGATGACATGGGGGCGAGTAAATTATCAGCAAAAGTTTTTTTAAAAGTGAACTACTCCTTTAAGTTCCTGTTACTTCAATTCCACAATATCTCTTTAGTGTTAAGTGATAGTGACGTCACAATAAAAGCTTTAGTTAATCTCTATATTGTTTCTCTCTCCAGATTGGCCGTTACAAGGCGCCGTTCCATCAGCTCAGGATCTCGTACGGCACAAACAAAGGGAAGAACTACACAGAGGAGGAGGACCGGTTTCTCATCTGCATGCTGCACAAACTGGGCTTCGACAAGGAGAGCGTTTATGATGAGCTGCGCCAGTGCATTCGCAACTCGCCCCAGTTCCGCTTTGACTGGTTCCTCAAGTCCCGCACGGCCATGGTGAGATTCATCATGTTTCATTTCCGTTCATATCTGCAATAAGTGGCTTTTTTATAATCACAATATATGTTGTCTTGTGCCAAAGAATCAAATTTAACCATAGACTTTATACAGTTACTAATACACAGAATTAAAAAAAGCCATTTTAAACTGCACATGTTTTCAGACATGGCATTTGTTTACTTACAGACTGTTTAATGCCGCTCAAAGGATGCAGACTAATAGTATTATACAAATAAAATTATGAATTAAGACAGAGGGTTGCAATAATGGCAAAATCATTGATTATTGCTCTTGACGTTGTGTTATTAATGCATTTGGGGAAACATGTTACAGTATGAACTTTTAGAAAGTCCTAACACGGCTCTGTATGTGTGTTTATGTGACCGCAGGAGCTCCAGAGGAGATGTAACACACTCATCACGCTCATTGAACGTGAGAACATGGAGTTGGAGGAGCGAGAGAAAGCAGAGAAGAAGAAAAGAGGCCCTCGCATGTCTTCGGTGAGCTTGTGCCAGTCATGTTCTTCATCACAGCTGCTGGAGATATTGAAGATGAGCTCATAAGTTGGAGAGTAATATTTAATGAGCTGTTCCTCTCTCCCCGTAGGGCCAGAAACGCAAGCAGGACGGCACCCCTGATGGACGCGGCCGCAGGAAAAAGCTCAAACTGTGAACGGCCAGGCGTAACGCCTCACTTGGCGAGGACCTTCAGTACAGCAATATACTTGCATTTATTGTTACGGGTTATGGATTTGCAGCACTGAACCTCGCCTCCAAGTAGCTTGACCTTTTCAACAAGGTGTAGAGTTGTAAATTAGATCTCTCTTTTAGTTATATGATGTACTACGGCTGTGCTGTCAGTTGTTTTGTATTTATGCCTACTTTTTTTTTTTTTTGTACCACATTCCATTGGCTTGTATCAATTTGATTTGCCTCTCATTAGCGTCATCATGATTGTGTCTGTACCCTCAGTTGAATAGTCAATTGAAACATGACTAATAAATGTTGTTTTTTTATAAACACTGCTCTGTATATTTTCTCCATATAAATGTAATATCTTCAGCTTCGGTATATTAATGTGGTATTGGTATGCATATCCAACAATAGCTCAGTGCTTGGGGACATGTTTGGGTCTTGCTTAAGACAAATATTTTTTTATGAACCCAAATTGTTAAATTCTTGTAATGAGTCTTCCCTAATGTAATTCATAAAGAAATGTTAAAAGATAAAGTTGAGTAAACAGTAAATTTTTTTTTTTTTGTTAACGTAGTAGATAATTCTATCCCTTAATTTAAAATGTATGTTTGATCACCAAAATTACATAATTTCTTCATGCCTTTAAATAGCCTACTCTACACTCTTGGCTCATTTAGTATATGCTGTTCTATTAATATATAATGATAAAAAAATATTTGTAAAATTTAAATAACAAATCGGACTTCTAGCGTTTTTTCTATATATATATATATATATATATATAGGATTTTTTTTCACTCGAGCAGAAATACTGATGTCCAAGCTTTTTTACAGTGAAAATTAATCACTTTTACAATTAAAAAAATGCTTTTAAAAATATTAGCTATTGTCATGAATAATGATGGTGTGTGTATATTAGATTGTGTAATATCTGGAAATAATCTCTTCTGATATTGAATTTTTTTTTTTTTTAATTATTAGCTATTATGACGAATAATGATGGTGTGTGTGAGTGTAATATCTGGAAATAATCTCTTCTGATGTTGAAATAGTGTGTGGTTGATGCAGAAGGTGGTGCTATTGCTCTGTTTTTATGGAAACAGCCGCAGTTTGTCATGGCTGTGGTTTATTAAAGTTGGCTTGCTGTAAAAATACAGTATCTTTAAGAATAGATAAAAGAAGAAAAAGAGATACTTTTCTAGTTTCAACATTACTTCTTCAGCTGTTCCTCTTCAGAAGAAAACGAGTAACGTTATTAGGTTAGATTTTGACCACTGAAAATGTATACAATTTAACTATCCAAATATCATTGGATTGGAGCCGTAAGCCCCAAACAAACCAAAAAAAAAAAAAAAAATGTTGCAAACCAAATTCTAAAAGGATATTAAGAGATCTTTAATATGTAAGGCAAGGCAAGTTTATTTATATAGCACATTTCATACACAGTGGCAATTCAAAGTGCTTTACATGGAAGACATTAAAATAATCAAAGGAAATCAGAATAATTAAAACAGTTTAGAATAAAAAATCATAATAATAAAAAATAATTCAAATAATTTAGAATCAGAAAATATGTATACATTTCTCATCTGACATGAAACAGCAAGCTAAACTTGTTTCTTCAAATCGTTTTCCTCCAATGAACAGGCAATGTGTTGTACTTGGCAGATAGTTTTAATGAAGAAATTAGTTGAGAAATGAGAACAGTATAATACTTCTTTAATCCTCCCTCTGAACCCTGAAAATACATATATATATATATATATATATATATATGAAGAGTTCAGATGCAAAAGCCTCTAAGTGCCATTTGAAATTTTCTTCTAAAATGACCATTTTTATCAAGCTTGTATATTTAAGTTCAGTAATTTCACTTAAATGACAATTAATAGGTAATCTTCATTGCCATTTAAGTGAAATTACTGAACTTAAATATACAAGCTTGATAAAAATGGTCATTTTAGAAGAAAATTTCAAATGGCACTTAGAGGCTTTTGCATCTGAACTCTTCATATAGCAAAGATAAAAGGGAAAATAAATAACAATTAGCTACACATATCAATTAGGAGTTAGATCCTAAAAATCATCTTTGATCACCAAAATATTCAAGCGTTTGTTTCTATTGAAACAAATCTCTTCATGCCTTAAAATAGCTTGAACGTACTCTACTATTGCCTCATTTAGTATAAGTGGTGGTTCTATGAATATGTAAATGATTACAAGGTAGTGTGTGACGTCACAAACACCAGCGATGTCAAACCGTGTTTTTGAGACTGTCTTTGGTTCACTGCAGTTTTAAGCAGAAAATACTCAGCAATGCTGTCGACTTATGAATTTACACATATTAAAAACACCACATAGACATATAAACAACATTAAAAGCTTGATTTTCACCACAGGGGGACTTTAACAGTAATTGATGTGTGTTTTCTGTAAATAAATCTATAAATGTCTGGTCTTTGAATACTGATATCTAATAAAGGAAGTTTGCTATCGCTCTTTTCCGTTTTTGTGCTTGTGATTGCCTGTTAATCGTGTGAATTGCAAGTGCGAGGAATCGATTGGACAGTTGAGACGAATAAGCCCGTGGAACATCATTGTCCCTCATTACATTGGAAGTGAATGGCTGAATAAAGCCAGCTGAAGCCATTCAATCGCTCCTCGTTGAGGATGTGAATGAGATTAAAGATTAAAGCAGCTGTAGGCTACAGAACTGATGGTGAATTGTAAAAACACGACACATTGATCCAACACACCCCCGCAATGCATCACTGACCGTTTGTGTGATTCTGCTGGTGTTCTGTGCGATAACCCAAGAACAAAACAGCAGGAATCACAATGATGGAGCTGTAATCGTGATCAATTTTGTTCTGTTATATTGTTGGCATTGGGATATCAGAGTGTAAAAGCTGATGCCAGGAACTATTTTATGTCTTTAAAATGCCCTGCTATATTTACATTCAAATCGGACCACTTTTTAGTCAATGTGAATGTTGTCAAGAGTCTCACTCTTGATGTGTGTGTCATCTGTCTCCGTTTTTGCCCACATTCTCCTCGTCCTGCCCGAGACATTTCTTCCTGTTCTCTTGTTTACAGTCACCTGGGCTTGTGAATAATGCAGTGTGTCCGTTGCGTGCATTGCTTTGAAAGCTTTTTTGCCAAGAGCGTCCTCATCTTTGGTGGACCACACGCGCCTTTTAAAAACAAGCAGTAAAAAGCCTTCAGACTCCCCGTTGGACCCTCTGGCATCCTCTCTGGACACTTTCTGGGTTTAATCCCAGCCTGGAGGCGAAGAGCCGAAGCCCTGAGGTGTGTTTAGCCACGAGCCTCTGATGTTGCCTGACTGAACACGTTCAGCTGCAGTTTTGGTGTTAAGTGTTTGCTGAGTGATGTGTGTGTGTGTGTGTGTGTGTTGTTACATTCAGTAGATGATAGGATTTTTTAAGTTTTGAAGTTCAGTCTCAACTATCTATCTATCTATCTATCTATCTATCTATCTATCTATCTATCTATCTATCTATCTATCTATCTATCTATCTATCTATCTATCTATCTATCTATCTATCTATCTATCTATCTATCTAGGCTATCT
This sequence comes from Cyprinella venusta, assembly GCA_038021265.1. Classification (NCBI taxonomy): domain Eukaryota; kingdom Metazoa; phylum Chordata; class Actinopteri; order Cypriniformes; family Leuciscidae; genus Cyprinella; species Cyprinella venusta. The sequence goes on along the minus strand of CM075866.1, from coordinate 3,961,466 downwards.
ATCTATCTATCTATCTATCTATCTATCTATCTATCTATCTATCTATCTATCTATCTATCTAGCTAGCTAGCTAGCTAGCTAGCATTGCAACCCCCTAATAACCACATCGAGTAGCCTAGCAACCCCCCAGAATACCCTATAACAGCAAACAATTATTTCACCTTCAAACTTTGAGCTTTTAAAATTTAATCAAAGTTAAAGGAGAACTCTGGTGAAAAATAAACCTTTGGTTTAATAAAACATCGGTACCTAGTCAATAGTTTTCTGAGATTTGTTTTCATGATAATCAAATGTAAAGAGTTTTATCTCTAAAAACTGTTTAGCGTATATGCTAGTAATGGGGGCTAAAGAAATCTCTAGTTTATACCACTAACAAGGCATAAAATAGCCCCACTCTAACACAGTAACATAATGAGGCTCCATGCATGCAAAACGAAGCACTGAGAACTTTGTAGGCTACAGACCGTTTAATAAGAAGATACTTAGAAAGACAGTTCACTTCGCGTATACAGACACAAGCCATCTTAGAAAATAGTCTCGATAAGTCAAACCACGAACGTCGTGCTGAGTGAGCCGAACTGTACGGCGTTCCGAACGGCGTTCGGGAATCGACTTATCAAGACTATTTTCTAAGATGGCTCCTGCTGTATACATGAAGTGAACTGTCTTTATAACATATCTTCTTATTAAATGGTCTGTACACTGTACACACGATTTTTTATTTATCAAACACAAATATTTAGTTTATTCATTTGAAAGATTTATTGAACGTAAAGATTTATTTACTTTTAGTAAAAACGAACCAATTCCACTGTATTTTCTCTGTTTTTAAATCGCATGTGCTAGCGTTCGACTGTAAACGGAATATGTACAGCGATTGTTGACATGATTTATTGTAAGTCCTGCTCAGCTGGCTGGGGTTTATCTGTTATGTAAAAAAAAAAACCCATGAGCTGAACACATTGATTCATTCAGTGTCTTGAAAACTGCCGAATCTCCAGGGCACCAAGAAATTGTGCGGTGGTTAACATTACTTCCTTTACAAGTGCTTTTGATGATAACAGATGTTCAAAGGATACGTTCAGGATTCCTTAAACCTTTTTGCAAACTAGGCTTCTGCAATGCAATTCATTACAAAAACTGGCAGCGTATGACTTGGCAGGGTGAAATCGAATGCAACATAGGCTATTCATATCCTGCATTTATCAAGTATTTTCCGAATAGCAAAATGATCCATAATAGCCTGCAACATGAGATAGTTGGAGAATGCTCTGAAAAATTGAATTTGAACCGGAAATTTTGATGAATGATAATTCAATGATTGATATGATCATTTTTTTAACCTTAACGCTCTATATAATACAGATTATTTCAAGGCAGCTTTACAGGATTGTTGAACAAATATCCCCAACTTATATGCAAATTTCACTGTGTGACTAAAACGTTTGTTTTATTTCATAGTTTTGAGTTTTGGGGATTATTTCGTTTTATGGGCTGCCAACTTCCGAGAGGAAAGCTACTTCTTTGACATCGACTTAAAAGACAAAACCTAAAAGATATTGGCCTACTAAAGGAGTAACAAGTTTTCAAAGTTAAAAGTGAAGTAAAAAGAATTAAAGTTGTAACATTTTAATGTTTTAAAACTCAATATGTGCCCTGTCACCGTCAGATTTATAATAGTAGATAATATATAATAGTGAATTTTAATGTTAATCATATTTTTTTCAAGTAAATCTAATAGGTTCACACTTGGCTTGGAAGAAAAAAGGAAAAGTCCCCATCAGCAAAAATGTCTCTGCCGGTATTCAAACACTCTGAAGGGTTGGACATGATAAAATCTAGGCAATGGCAGGCAAGAAATAACTTAAAGAATATGAGTAGAATCCATAATTTCACACAGGATTTTTCCCTGCATCCTAAGGGAATGACAATGAGTTTTGCACAACTCCATTCCTGTGCAAAATAAAAGCATTTGGTATTTAGAATTGAAATCTTGCTTTGGATCCTTTATTTGTAAATTGGAATGATGTCATGAATGGTAATGGGGATTCAATTGCTTTTATTCCATCAAACAGCCAAATATCTAGGCCTCCATGTTCAGGCATGCTGTAACTGAGGCTCTCAGCGTGTGATGCTCCTCAGTGCCGTGTCTCCTGGTTAATGGGCCGGTGGTTTCGTGGGATTTAGCGCACAGTTGTTAAACCCTGAGATCATCTTAACGCCGTCTCTGGAGATGGTCTGCTCTAGGCATCAGATAAACCCCAATTAGTTCCCCCAGACAAGATAAATGGCCATATTTGCATTGCTCCTCATTAATATTCCTTAACATTTTTACCCTGTATTCTGCTTATATTTTGCCTTTTTCCCGTTTTTTATTCATTTATTAGATCCTTGTCACTGCATCTTAAAGTTGCACTCTAAACAATACTTACTTTATTATTACTTTATTAAATATTCATATGCTTGGTATAATCACAGACGCTTTTACATGCTGTATTTAGTTTTAGAGACAAAACAGTTGAAACATTCATTTTGAAGAATATTTAAACCATTTTTGTCCAGTTAATTTATGCACAATTTATTGCACTATTAACCATTTAACCATCCATCCAACTGCGCATCCATGTCCATCCATCCATCCAACTGTCCATTCCACCATCTGTCCATCCATCCATCCATCCATCCATCCATCCATCCATCCATCCATCCATCCATCCATCCATCCAACTGTCCATTCCTCCATCTGTCCATTCAACAATCCCTCCAACTGTCCATCCATCCAACTATCCATTCCTCCATCTGTCCATCCAACCATCCATCCAACGGTCCATTCCTCCATATGTCCATCCAACCATTCATCCATCCAACTGTCCATTTCACCATCTGTCCATCCAACTGTCCATTTCTCCATCTGTCCATCCAACCATCCCTCCAAATGTCCATCCATCCAACTATCCATTCCTCCATCTGTCCATCCAACCATTCATCCAACAGTCAATTCCTCCAACTGTCCATCCATCCAACTGTCCACCCATCCAACTGTCCATTACACCATCTGTCCATCCAACCATCCATCGAACTATCCATTCCTCCATCCAACCATCCATCCAACTGTCCATTCCTCCATCTGTCCATCCAACCACCCATCCAACTGGCCATTCCTCCATCCAACCATCCATCCATTCGTCCATATAACTGTCCATCCATCCAACTATCCATTCCACCATCTCTCCATTCAACTATCCATTCATCCGTCCATCCATCCATCCATTCATCCATCCATCCATCCATCCATCCATCCATCCATCCATCCATCCATCCATCCATCCATCCATCCATCCATCCAACTGTCCATTCCTCCATCTGTCATCCATCTATCCATCCATCCAACTGTCCATTCCTCCATCCATCCATCCATCCATCCATCCATCCATCCATCCATCCATCCATCCATCCATCCATCCATCTTAAAGAATATTTTCTTTTTTTAATCATATATTTTAATTTTAATATATCTTTTAATATATCTTTAATTTTAATATATCTAATCTAATTATATTATGTTGAACCATTTGTTTTACAATTAAAATGCCATTAGACCTTGATGACCTTTATTTTATGGTCAAAGTCTTTAAAAATATCATGTTTTGTGTTCCACACAGAAGAAAGGAAGTCATACGGATTCATGCAGGGTGAGTAAATGATGATCGAATTTAATATGACATGACAGTTGTGACCTGAGTGGAGGAATGTGGCATTTATTTATTTATTAAACAGATGAACAAACTGTAATGTTCGTGTCTAATCATCGTTATTAATCTCTGGCATCTGCAAACTGTAACACTCAAATCAGTGTTTACAGATGAAAGCGTACCGTGTAGAAACTGTTCAGGATTAAGTTCAAAACCACCAAACTTTCAGAGTTTCCCAAGTTTATTATATATCCAGGCACGCAGAGACATAATTGGTTGGAAAAAATGATCAATTGGTAATAAACACAAGGTGAATGCCCAGAATTACTGAGAAAACCACTGACAAGATTGTAATTGGGGGCTAGAAATACATAAAGCGCAATAAGGCAGCGGTGACAGTGATGAGATGGGACGGTATCTACATTCTGATGGTAGAGACCTCTGCCGGTGAACTGGTGACGGGACTCCCGTGGATGTGACAGTATTTCACAGCTCACTGACGTGTGTATAATTAAATGCCCTGTTAAGCAGCACTCCAGCGCAACACTCGCCACAACAGTCAAACAGAGTCCACTTAATGAATAAACTTTTTAATGAGCTCTTGAGTTTCTCATAGAGCCATTGGCTGATTAACGATGTGCTTCGTTTTCTTGGTTCATGTCTTAAACTGTGCTGCTCTTAATTTAAGCTGCCCGCAGTTTGTTCAGTGATTAATTGAAATGCTCTGCAAATGTGTGCATGAGATTACATCTATTTATAGAGTCTGACAGTGTCATACACACACACAAATGCTTCTCTTTAGCTTTAATTTAATTTAAAAAAAAGATTTGAGAATTGCCCATCAAGTGCACACATAGACGCTTATTAATTTATGATCGGAAACATTTTTTTCTGAAGAAATGAAGTGATGTTTGGCTTTATTTTTGCATTGAAACCCTCATCCCTACTTGATCTTCACCTGAAGTCTGCTCCCTTTAGTCTTTTTATTTCAAGATCATTGAAATTTAGTGTTTCACATGTCATTTTGACTGCTTTCCACTCTGGGTTAGCCTTGCTTTTTGCAGAGATAAACTTGAGTTGGAATGCCAGAGTTATACACTGTGAAATGATGCAATGTTACGGCAAGTTATTTGAATATTTAAGGTGTTTTTTGTCCATTGCATATATCTTGTTTAGAATGGCATGAGGGTGAATAAATGATAGCAGAATTTTCATTTTTGGGGTGATTATGGCTTTAAATCAATTGAATTATAGACTTTTCATTTTAGTTTTTCAGATATCTTAAAACAACCTCAGTTGATTAACGTTTGCTACATCTATCCATCCATCCCTTCATCCATCCATCCATCCGTCAACCCATCCATCCATCCATCCATCCATCCATCCATCCATCCATCCATCCATCCATCTCTCTGTCGGTTTGTCCATCTGTCCATCCAACCATCCATCTGTTTGTCCATCTGTCCATTCATCCATCTGTCCATCCAACCATCAGTTCATCCATCTGTCCACCCACCCATCCATCCATCTGTCTATCCATCCATCTGTCCATCCATTCATCCATCCGTCCATCCATCCATCCATCCATCCATCCATCCATCCATCCATCCATCCATCCATCCATCCATCCATCCATCCATCCATCCATCTGTCCGTCCATCCAACCATCCATCCATCAGTTCGTCCATCTGTCCATCCATCCATCCATTCTTCCATTTGTCCATCCGACCATCCACCATCCATCCATCCGTTCATCCATCTGTCTCTCCATCCATCTGTCCATCCAACCATCCATCCATTCGTTTGACCATCTGTCTATCCAACCATCCATCCTTCTACACATCCATCCATCCATCCATCTCTTTGTCCGTTTGTCCATCCATCCATCTGTCCATCCACCATCCATTAACCTAGCAAAGTGAAAGTTTGCAGTGTAAAATCTTACATCTTGACCACTCATGACTAATTGCTAAAGGATGAATGATGTGAAACCACATTTCCCAGGGTTAAGTTAATGTAGGGTTAACATCCATTGTGAAAAGGCCATTACCCTCACAATGACACTTATATTTAGCTGCATTTGAAGTGAAATTACCTCTCAATAGTAATCTCTTTTGTTTGAATCTATTTATTTAGCTTGTTGTCATATGAACTCAGGGGAACAACAGAGCAGACGTTCAAGCCTCCAGACACCAAACACACCTTCAAATGTTCCTAAAACGCTGCATAAGTACTCAGTGTGATTTCAAACTCCTCCAGGAACTAGTACAAGTGTCATTCAGGATACACGTTTCCTCTGAGAAGAGCGCAGTTAGCAGGAGAGATTAAACACCGTATTGAGACAACTTGGACGAGGTATTCTCATTACTCTTTATCCTGTCATTTGTCATCCCGCTGGTGTTTCTGCAGATTGGCTGTCTGCCTTGAGCTTCTTCCTTTTCCTTCTCTGTCGTCTTCTCCATGGCTCATTTGAATGATTAGAGGACAGAAGGATAAACCGTATGTTGCTATCTGTGTCCTGGCCCATTTAGAAGAACACAGTATTTTCGTCAGATCAGTTTTAGCAGACCTAGACAAAAATCTGCACTTTTTTTTTTTTTTTTGCATTTTGTGTACTTTTTTGTTTCAAGTCTTCTTAAGTTACTTAACAACTTTAAGTGAGGAACAAACTAGAATTAAAGACATTTGAAAATCGTCATCTTTGAAGCTCTAAAATCTCATATGCATTTGTGTATTTGAGGCCAAACGCCCTTTTTGGTGAACTATATTGCTTTAGAATATTACATATGGAATATTAAAAAAAAAAAAAAAACAATAAAAATTGGCTGGTTTCACAGACATGGTTTAGATTAAGCAAGGATTAGGCCTTGGTTCAATAGGACATTTTATAAATGTGCAAAAAAAACAATAGCCTACTGCATATTAACACAAAACAATGGCATTTACATATTTTAAGTTATAAAACGGTTGTTCCAATCCTTGTTTCTGATAGGTCAATAGATTTTTTATTCACCATAAAACACGGCTATGACCGCTTCACCCAGTTCTATGTATCACTACAACATCCCAAGCCAATCTTGAAACTTGCCAAACACGTTTGATATTGATATTGTTCATTGTATAGTTGTGAGATATCGAGTAAGCGAGTGTACCCATATTTAAGTTTAACTGCCTTTACAGTAGACATAGCATTTTCCCAAGGTCAGTGACGTCCTATATTCATTATTTTAAAAAATCCAGTTGAATGTCCGCTGCCATTTCTTGTCCTTTTAACAGTTAAGGGGTTTTCCTGTGCCGATAGTTATCTCAGTTAGTTGCATCTTCCTTCTCCGTGAGTCCTTTCAAAGTAAAACCCTTCTCTGCTGACTGACTCACTCTTAAAGGCAGTCTTTGCCGCCATCTATTGGCGAAATAATGTATGTAACTTCTGTTGCTGTACGGCCGGGGGCTATTTTTTTCCAGTGGAAGGAAGGCTTTTAGTGATTTTACTTCATTAAAGTTGCATAGATACATATTTTTTTCGGCTTTAATATTTGTATTGTGTGGTAACCGCTTTATAAAAGCAATAAGGTACTCTAGGCTAGTGCTGTATCGTGAACAAGTCTTTCACGGCTGAAGGGCGTTGTTAGGCCGTTCAGGGCCATTGTTGTGCCCCTAGGTTGTCTTGACGACCATTGTACTCGTCAATGCCTGAAGCGCGAAAATCAGCCTTTTAAATTTCAACTGACGTTGGGCCGTCTCATTCTTCATCAAGGATACGTGGCTTTACCTCAGCTAAATAAGATACGTAATTATTCAAACACAACCTTCAACTTCCTTGTCTAATGTGACATATGAACATCTTCTGGTCAGGTATGACAAATATTTAACTTTATGCCAAATGTATGAAGCCAAAATGACTTTAATGATGATTTCATCACTTGTACCTCCCCAGTATGTAAATGATTAGGACTAACGTTAGAAGAGTGGAGAAGGGGTATAACTGCATAACTGTCAGTGGATTGAGGTGAGACTGCTGAATCTATTCACCTCTTATCATTGATTGCAGAGTGCTCTCCACCTGTTAATTATCTGAACTTGCTACACACGAACTTTGTTAATGAAACACATTATACAATATGTTTTTTTTATCACTAATGTATGACTTGCAATTTGATGAAGTTTTAAAGTTCGGGAGGGGCACATTAGTTCATCAAAATGAATGAATCTTTTTTCGAGTCATTAGGTTCATTTCGTTCGTTGAATGAACCAAATGACTCGAAAAAAGATTTGTTCATTTAGATAAACGAATTCGAACAGGAGAGTCACGAACACGCATCACAGAACAGAGCAAGGCGAGCATTTGTGCTTATAAAACTTGTACTTTTTATTTATTTTTATCGTTTCGCTAGATAAGACCCTTATTCATCATCATCATGTGGTGTCATTTAAAGCCCTTTGAAGCGAAGCTGAAACTCATTTGGACCTTGAACCGTTTGGAACCCAATGAAGTCCATTATATGGAGAAAAATCCTGGAATGTTTTCATCAAAAACCTTAATCTCTTTTCAACTGAAGAAAGAAAGACATGGACATCTTGGATGACATGGGGGTGAGTAAATTATCAGCAAAAGTTTTTTTAAAAGTGAACTAATCCTTTAAGCCTCGTCTGTGAAAACAAGGGGATATGTCAGAAAATGTTAAATCTGAAATACAATTGGAGCAGGTTGTTACAGTAGCTTCATTCTTACTGTTAATCTTCAGCAGCCAAGTCCTCGTTCATGATCATGTTTGTCTTTGGAAATAGGAAAGTGATATAAAGCTGAGTTATCTTGTCCCATCTTTTACTATCGGCTCTGGGAAAATGGCTTCTCTGAACTGTTGTTACACCCGGTCCCTCCCATCAAAAATGTGTTGACGCTGAACAATTTGCTATTCACAAAACCAAGTAATGTGTGACCTCGTAAATACAGTGAGAGAAAAGGGAGGCTGCTTTAACGACTGAAGAAGAAACCGCTTGATGTGGGAGTTTTACAACACTCAACACTTATGACAAATATGCCACTGTGCAGACCAGGGCTTAAAATAGCCTAATGTTTCTTAATTTTAAACAATTAAATATTTCCATACAATTAAAGTAGTTCAACTGGTATTTTATTTCTTATAAATATTCTAAATATTTAAATAGACTACGCTATATATATAGAATAATATAAGTAGATTGATTATTTTTATATATATATATATATATATATATACACACACACACACACACACACACAGTTAGCACTGTGTTCATTGTGAGGATTTACTCTCCACAAAGATGAATCTTCAGTGTCTACCCTCACATTTCCCAGGATATTTCTTAATGCCTTGAACAATGTGCCTATGAGAACAATGTTCCTAAAGACCATAAATATAGCCATTTTTCTTCTTTCTCTGTGTGAAGCTGAAGCGCAGGGACTTAAATCCAATGAAGGGAGGAAAAACTGCCTTTGGTCGTGGGTGCCATTTGTAAAAATTCCCAGGATTTGAACAAATTCACATGGAATAAATGTTAGCGGTCATGGCAGGTCATTAATATAGTTCTGTGTTGTGATTTAATAAGGCAACGTTGAAATGCCACAGGAGATGGCGGTGTGATGAAACGCTGTGTGCTTCCAATAGTGCTTCTTTATTTCTCTTACCATCATAACAAATCTCCAGGACTAGCCAACACGTTGCACCACTTTAGCATGCAAAACCATTTTTTCCAAGCATTTATGAACCATAAGATTTAGATGGAGCACCATACATGTTTTCAATGATAGTTGGAGATTTTCGGTAACACAAATGAAATGATCACTTGCGCAAACTTATTAAACTTTTGAATAAGGCGATATATTTTAGCCTGTTTAAGCAATTTCTTTCTGTGTGTTTTCATACGTTTTGCAATATTGCCTAAGAAAAAGCTTTCTTGCTAAAGGTGAAGATATTTTAAGTGGGTTTGATTCAGGATTATGTTCATAATATGTAGAAATGCTACACACAATTGCTGTCCTCTCCATCGTTTTCATTCTCATCTTCAAGGCTGAATCCTTTTTAAAATGTAGTGGATTTTATATTGTTTGGAAAACACTGCGTCCCGTCTGTGATTTATTCATATTTATAAGTAATGACCAGTTTTTGAGTCTCTTTAATGGAACCGATGGCTTGTCTAGGTCAGTTGGGGTTTCTGGAAAGCAATGGTTTGAGCTGTTTAGAGCAAACCATCAAGCTTTTAAAAAGCATTCACTGCACCAATTATCCACATCTCTTAGTGTACTGATTGTCATTTCAAAAGAAAAGATTCTCTTTGAGTGAGTCCATGCCTTGCTTCCATCCTTCCTGTATTTTGGATGGCTGCTCATCCTTTCAAGTGGTCCTGTAATCGCGGGCCAATTAACCATTTTTCAGAAATATTTCTAAATCTTTTAGGTGTGGACATGAAAGCCTTGCTCTTTCTCTGGCACACACCTATAACATTTTCACGGTGTTCTTTCTTTCTCTTTTACTCTCATTTTCGTCCTGCTTCGGCCTTCTGAATGAAGGAGGGTCAGTCACTTGTTTTTGATGAAAATAAATGTGTCTCTTTGCTCCACTAACCAAATGTTCCTTGAAATGCACTCTTAGAAGTAAAGAAAAGGATCATTATTAGTGCCCCAGAGAACCTTTCAGTTCTTAAAAGAAAACATTTTAGTTTTAGTTTAGTGTGAAGAACATTTAAATACTATAAAGAACCTTTTGTGGAATGGAAAGGGATGTTAAGGTTCTTAATGGAACCATCAATGCCAGTAAAACGCCTTTATTTTTAAGGTATCATAAATTATCGTATGTTTTAAGAAGATGGGATACTTTTATGGTGCTTTTTTGGTCTTTTTTGGGAGCATGACAACTCATTGTCTCTGTAATTGTTGTTTGGAAAAAGATGTCAAAATATTGTTAGTAGTAATTAATAAAAAATAATGTAAATAAAGACTATTTTTATTATTTGGGTGAACTCTAAATAATGGGGAAGCTGCTGCTTTAGGCTTAAGCGCAATCTTGATTTTAGCCAAAACTGATTCAAATCTTCCATTTGTCATTTGTTCCTTTTATGATCCATTATCAATAAAGCTGACATATCAGAGATGTGTCTTTTCCATATGGAAGTGTTTTTGGCCATCTGTGTGATGACACAAGTTTCGGCTTTCCCACTATGTTATGCGTTAGCATTTTGATTGCTAAATATGGCGGATATGGCGGCTGTCTAAATAAAACTCTAATTGTGTTTTTGCTCAAGAATAAGCTCCAGTCAAAAACCTCTGCAATGGTTTTTTAGTGTGTTTTAAGCTGAAATGGTAACTGTCAAAGCTTGTTTCCATCTCAGAATAAAACTGTTTAAAAGATAATTGCAACTTTTTATCTTTTTATCAGAATTGTGAGATATAGGCTAATCTCTCGACTGTGAGTTATAAAGTCAGAATTGAGTAATGTTGCAATTGCAAGTTATAAAGTCCAATTCTGATTTTATAAACTGCAATTGAGACTTTATATCTAGCAATTCTGACTTTACAACACACAATTGCGACTTCATGTCATGCAATTCTGACTTTATAACTCGCAATTGCGACTTTGTCACACAATTCTGACTTTAACTCGCAATTGCTACTTTATCTTTACAACACACAATTGCGACTTTTTCACACAAATCTGACTTTATAACTCGCAATTGCGACTACATCATGCAATTCTGACTTTATAACTCGCATTTGCGACTACATCATGCAATTCTGACTTTATAACTCGCATTTGCGACTACATCATGCAATTCTGACTTTACAACACACAATTGCGACTTTGTCACACAATTCTGACTTTATAACTCGCAATTGCGACTACATCACACAATTCTGACTTTATAACTCGTAATTGCGACTACATCATGCAATTCTGACTTTGTAACTCGCAATTGAGACTTTGTCACACAATTCTGACTTTATAACTCGCAATTGCGACTTTGTCACACAATTCTGACTTTATAACTCGCAATTGCAAGATTATCATGTAATTCTGAGAAAAAAGTCAAGGTTGCGAGATGTAAATTCACAATTGCGAGAAAAAAGGCAGAATTGTGAGCAATTAACTTTTTGACAAGCTTCTATAATAAACAGTTTGATGCCAACGAAAATACTTTTGGCTGTTTCTGGCCTTTTGCAGAAACGTAATGTCCACAATAATATTAGATTATAAGGTACACAAGAATATTTTGTTGGTAATGAAATTAAGCAACATTGAGCATATAAAGGGCAAATTAAAATTGCCATTTAAATGTTCTACAGCATGTGTCATTACATTAGTTGGGCAAAATTGGGCATTTTCTTACATCTCACAATGATTAATCCTCATAGCTGAAGGGAGGACGAGGTAAACGGCTTCATAACTCTGTATTTGTTAAGGCTTCACACCCTCATATTGATATCCATCTGTCTTGTGTAGTAATTCACCAAGCAGAAAGGCTTTCGAAAACGTAGCCAATATGTTTCTGAAGCTCTCTACTGATTTTCACAAGCAAATTTGTTGAAATCCTCTCAACGGATTATTTATGTGATATGCTCCCGTATTGATGTTTCACTTAGTGCAGAGAGCTCATTTTATATTTCCAGCACGCAGAACTGGGACCCATCATCACCTCTCTGAACTTTATTAGAGCGATTCCCTGTGGTGCTGTGCAGCTGACCGCTGACTTTCAGTGATTTTACAATACAAAGAACAATTCCTTTCGCGTACACATGTATGTATGTGCATGTGTTCTCATAAATATATGTATGCAGGGTAATAGAATGCAACAGTAAGTCTATTTAATATATTAAATAGCTCAGTGTCTTCACAGTAACTCATAGGCAAACACATACTGGTTTGATTTGTGGCATCGAGAGAAACCCATGGATCTACTCCTGGGCTTCAGGCGTTGGTTTTCTTAAATTAAATCTCAAACTCTTGATTCATGGTTCCAGTCTGTCCTGCCTTGTGTTTCTATTACATTTCTTTTGTCCCCAGTTCAAACATAATGCATAACCAATGGGCCTCTTGACAGGCCATAAAGATATCCGGCAGTATAACATAGTGTGGTTCCTATAACTTTCTTCCTGTTTCTATTTATCTCTATGTCTCTCTGGGAATCTTAATAAGAGCTGGTGAAGCTACTAGAACTGAATCTCCAGACAATCATTCGTTAATGGTTTTTGGATGTCTGCATTCTTGTAATAGTTTTTTCCCCTGCGCCGCTACTGAATCAACACCACCAAGGATTTTTTTTTATCTATAATTGTTGTGAGTTTACAGTCTGAATTGAATGTGAAGACAATAGACTTTTTTTCTTGACCAAATGACTTTGAATGAATGGCGTGCATGTTATGCGTGTATTATGAATTTGTTTTGTGTGTGTGTTTTTTCCGACACGGCAGTCAAGGTCATAATTCCTCTATCACGTCACTGTTCTGGATTGCCAAGCTTTGCATAAACATAATAGATGAAATATGTGCATGCAGAGATTTTTTCGTTGTAGCAAAAAGGTATTTTAATTGTTCTTTTGTGTTGTTTAGAAAAGACGAATCCCTCAAAACGAGTACTTCCTCGGAAATAGCCTAAAGTGCATTCAGACGCAGATTGGTTAAACACCTTGAATTATCTCTGTTTCATTCCTCTCCTCTCATCTTCCCAGTGTTTCTCTCATTCTGTTCTCATTATCGATTCTTTCCTCTTTGAAAACATATTTTCCTTCTCTGTGTGCGTCTAATGGTTGCAGCACGTGTGGTTCAGACTCCTCATCTAAAAGAATCAGGGATCAGGAACGGAGGAGACTCTAATACAGCTCCGGTATTGGCAAAACCTCTCCATTTCCTCCATGCTCAGGCGGTTGAGGTTAACCCACCATGTCCTTCCATTGATTCTCTTCTTTTGTCCTTGTCTTTCTGTCTCTCCAATCCTTTAAAGCTCCTTGGAGCAGGAGTTTAATGCTCTCCTTTGCATGATTTATTTATTTATTTTTTAAATAAAGTGTTTGCCTACACTTTTATACTCTACTCAAAAATGCAGACTAGGCTAGTTTATTAACTTTAAAATAGAAACTAGTTAAAAAATAGTTTAACCTTATTAGGTGTATTGAACATTAATATATATATATATATATATATATATATATTAGGGCTGTCAAACGATTAATCGCGATTAATCGCATTCAAAATAAAAGTTTGTGTTTACATAATATATGTGGGCGTAGTGTGTTTAATTATTTAAATACACACATGCATATATTTAAGAAAAATGTGTTCTTAATATATCAAATATTTATATTTATACATAATATTAATTATGTATAAATATATATAAAGTATATACTTTCAGATTTTTCTTAAATATATACATGCATGTGTGTGTATTTATATATACAAAATAATTATACACACTACACCCACATATATTACATAAACACAAACTTTTATTTTGAATGCGATTAATCGTGATTAATCGTTTGACAGCCCTAATATATATATATATATATATATATATATATATATATATATATACACTGTATTTATAAATGTAAATATTACAACATTTAATTATGATCTAATAATAAAAACTTACGAAAAAATATATTAAAATTTTAACAATTATGTTAAATACACAAGTAACGTAATTGTATTATATGATCTAATTGATAATAAAAAATTTAAAATTATTATATAACATATTAAGACAATTATAATGTAATAAAAAGTATACTATAAATAAAATTATAATATTAAAGTGTACATAATGTATTTTTTGTTTGTTTTGAGCAGTAATGGAATATGTGTGTGTGTTTTGTAGCTGAGATATAAAAAGGTAAAGTTATTTCACTCTCAGTATATTTCTCATGCCTCGTCCATCACCATGAATGGATGTTTTATTTTAACCCGCCACAGTGCATTTTGGGATTTCTTTCGCCTGATGCTACCAAATTAGTTGTTTCAGAAGGCAGTGGAAACACAAGATGCCCGTAACATATTGTCTATGTAGACAGCTCCATAGCACTGTGCTATAGCACAGAGCCCTTGTGCATCTGTCTGGTAAAACAGCACTGACACATTGATCTGCCACTTTACAGCCACAATGATGGGCAATTCATTACTGGGCTGCGTTTGGATATTAAACATCAGAGAATCAGTGAATCTCTGGCTGTTTACTCGGTTAATACTGTCTGATTTACTTCATTACCCGCTGACTTGTACCTTCAGTGTGAAAGAGTGTCTGTCTGCCTGGGTAATTGTTTAACCTCATGAATAAGTTAAGCCCTGCTATTGATGATGTTGAAAATGTCATGTTGCAGGCAGACTGTTTCGAGAGCTCGGCTACATATCGGTATTTTGTAGTGTATTTGAGCCTTTAATGAGCAGCATTCTCCATTTGTGTAATATATTAGCGTGCGGTCAATAACAACATCAGTCCTGTAATGAATTGTTCTGTTATTGTGAGGTAGGGGAATACAATTGATCATTTTGTTTTATACGCCCTATAAGGTGTTATTGATTAGCCGTATCTTCTGTAGTTTTCATTCTTCTCACATTGTGTGTGTGTGTGTTAAGCTCATCAGATCATAATTGGCCTCTTAGATGCATGTTCAATTGCTCAGTTATAGATGGAAGAGTTGTGTTGCTGTGCAAATACTGATTTTACTCGCTGAAAGCTTCATTTACTCACCCTCATGTTGTCGTTTACACAAATCGTTCAAGTTCTAGCTCTTCTCAGAGGGTTCATAAAAGTAATGAAATCTGATTAGCAAATCATCATTTTTGAAGTCTAATCTTTTGGGTGATTAATTTGATCGAGTTCACCTGAATGATTCGTTCGTTCACCTGACCTGATTCATTCACTGAATCAGACGATTCTCAAGTTCAACCAATTGAACTGATTGCTGCAGGAGAGGAAGATTTTCAGCAAATAACAACTTACTTTGAGTCTGTTCATCACACGGATCTATTGTAATATTGCACGAGGGTCATGTGGGTCACTTTGTTGACCATTTTATGTGACTTTGGCATCACTTAGTTTTGAAGTTCAACAACAGCATTCACATTCACGGTTGTAGCTAAGAAAATAATTTGAGAGTATTTTTCTTTTTACATTATTTTAAGCCCTTTCATGTAAATTGGAACAAACAATTGGTGCAGGATTTACTTTGCAACCATTTCCACGCAGAATGCAATAGCAAATGTCACAAATAATTACAAAGAGATGGCAAGTAACACTGAATTAAATGTGGAATTTTGAAGTAGAAAGATTGAAATGGGAGTCAAACGTACTGCAGTAATCTTCAAAATCCAACCAACCCACCAGACAACCAACCAAGAACCAACCCACCAACCAGCCCACCAAAGAACCCATCAAACATCCAACCAACCCAGCAACCAACCCACCAAACAACCAAACAACTAACCAACACACCAAACAACCAACCAACCAACCAACCCACCAACCAACCAACCAACCAACCCACCAACCAACAAAATAACCAACCAACCAAACCCACCCAACCACCAAACCCACCCACCCAACTCACCAACCAACCAACCAAACAACCAACCCACCAACCAACCAACCTACCCACCAACCACCAAAATAACCAACCAACCCACCCACCCACCCACCAAACAACCAACAAACCAAACAACCAACCAACAAACCAGCCAACCAACCCACCCACCAAACAATCAACCAACCACCCCACCAACCAACAAAATAACCAACCCACCCAGCCACCCACCAAAGAACCCACTAACCCACCAAAAAAGCCAAACCCACCTAACCCACCAAACATCCAACCAACAAACCAGCCAACCAACCCACCAAACAACCAACCCACCAGCCAACCAATCCATCAAACAACCAACCAACCCATCAACCAACTCACCAACCAACTAATCCACCAACTGACCGACCAGCCAGTGTAAATATATGATGCCAGTCTACAAGTGCATTTGACTCCATTCAGTGTTGAAAGCAAGTTAAACACGCTGGTTTTGAATTTGTTGAATTTGAATGGTCCAAATGAGCATTTAGCATAAACTGTAGGCAATATCCGCTGGTATAGTGGGCAAACAGGTGAGAAGTGAAAGCTAGCATCCTCTCCTCTCACAGACCCTCATCTGAAGAGCTCGTGAGGTGATGTAGGAACTCTCTGGAGCGCCAAAACTACTTCTGTCAAAATAAATGGATTTTTTTTATTTCTATAAAGCAGCAGGAACATGATGGGATTCTCCATGTGAGCTGGTGAGAAGCGGAAGTGGGAGAAATGAAATCGGGCAACTTGAAGTCTAAGAAAGAGAACTAAGTTGTAGAGATGTGCTATTTTTTCTTAATCAACTATTATATTGGTTGTTTGAATGACTGGATGAGTAAGCAATCTAGAGGAAGCTGCACAAAATAACGCTGAATTAGGTTCATGTCCACCGCACACAGATCAGGCTCTGAAGATCAGAATCCGGAAGCTTATATCGCAGACAGAGCCAATAACAAATATAAAAATAAATGAAATTAAACAAAATGAAAACAATATAAATATAGTGATTTAATTAAATATAAATAAATGCAATAAAATAGAAAAAAAAATAAATTACAAATAAATTGAATTACAATACAATTAAATGGAGTTAAATAAAATTATAAAAATAAACAAATATATGAAATGAATACATTTAAAAAAATGGAATCAAATTAAGACAAATAAATAGGGGAGATTTAAGATAAACTCATCTTCACTAATCAAAATAACAGAAGCTAAAGCAACCGACAAGAATGCAAGGAGAGAGAGAGAGAGAGAGAGACACCAAATCCATGAGTGAAAAACTCTTCCGGTAGGGAAGGTGTTTTTGTAGTAATGGAAGAGCCATCCAGCTTCTTTTTCAATCAGAGTCGAGTACACTGTTGTCCACGCTCCTTTCCTCTCCGAGCACTCCTCAATTCCCCGTGGTCTGAGGGAAAATCCAATTACTTTTCAAACAACCCCAGAGGCACCAAATGGTACTCTGTCTCTGCCAATTACCGGGCGCTCCTCAGCGGCACACACCGAGTGCTCGCGCCATTCAACAGGTCTGCTGGCAAAACCCCCTTATTTAAAGATGATTTGATATGATTGTACTGGGAGGTGAGGGAACGTTTTGTCCACGACTGGAAGAGTTCAACACATATTTAAGAAAAGAAAAACAAAAAAAGTTTCTCCCCCCTAAAATAAGAACAGGGTTCCTACAGGGTCTTAAAAAGCCTTAAAAGCATTGAATGTATGAATTTGGAAATAATACCTTAAAAAGTCTTGAATTTTGATATCTGGGTCTTAAAAATTGTGCTGTATGTCGGTGTTAATTTCATTGACGAAAATAATGATAAACTTTTCTTCAACGACATTTTTTCACTGACGAAAACGAGACGCTAGTTTTGAATGACAAAAACTATGACGAAAATCTATTGACGTTTTCCTCAACGAAAACAAAAAGTAGATGAAAATGTTAGTGTCGATCTGGGAAGCGATCCAGTCAGAACTGATGTCCTGTGTGTGTTTAGCTAATGCTAAAACACAACTTAACATTGTTCGGCAAACTTTCTTGTGGCCTACTGAAGTGTTTTTATTTTACCTGCTTGACTCATCATCTTTTACCCATTCCATATTTGAAAAAATAAATGAACACAAGTTGAAGGATTTTGTTTTTCTTTGCTGGTAGGGACGGGAAATTGGTATTAATTTTTTATATAAATAGCCTAGTCTTAAAAAGGTCTTAAAAAGACTTGAATTTAACTTGAAGAAACCTGTAGGAACCCTGAAGAAGTTTATCTCTCCTGCTATTGGTTGTTGAAGTCAACATGAAACTCTGACAATTCAGAGAGAAACAGTATAGTGCAAAAACAAAAGTAATAATTCATTACATATATAGATAGAAGCCCCCCTGTGGTGAAAATCAAGCTTTTAATGTTGTTTATATGCCTATGTGGTGTTTTTAATATGCTTTAAGACAAAACATGTGTAAATTCATGAGTCGACATTGTTTTCTGCTTAAAACTGCAGTGAACCAAAGACAGTCTCAAAAACACGGTTTGAAATCGCTGGTGTTTACCTGCCGCTAACCAATCAGATCAACGAGTGGATTTCTGAGACGGGGCCATTTGCATATTCATAGAATCGGGTATAAATGAGGCGAGGGTGTCGAGTTACATTCAATAATTGTTTTTCAAGGAAATAACTTGATCAAAGGTGCGTTTTCAGGGACAAAATGATTGACTACTGAATGAAAAACACTCTTTTTGTTCTCTTTTCTCTGAAGCACAGCAACTCTATATAAAACAACATCATATTCTGTGTGCCAACAACCCGTGGCTCATGTTTCTTCCCCCTCACTGCTTTCTCTTTTGATCTTGAACCGGCGGCAGCTCATTCTGCAATGTCATGTTTGCTCTTGTCCTCTAGAGCGCCCTCTGGTGGTTATATGTACACGGCTGTGTGTTTTTCCCAGGGAAATGCAGAGGTCTGTGGAAGGAGGCTGAGAGGCTATTACTGCAGCAGTTCACGGAAAAAAACAAAAAACATTAAAATCATGAATGTCATTGTGAAAAAAAAACAACAAAAAACAATGACATGTTGTAACAGTGCGTAAAATCAGACCTTTCAAGCTATAGCCATTCATATTTTGATCGAAAATTAGCTTATCAATGCATATCTAAATTCGTGCCTGGGGTATCTTTGTAGAAATTGAGCAAAAACACACAGTTTTTGTATCTGTCCCTTTAAATGCAAACGAGCTACTGCTCCCGGCACAGGGGGCGGAGCTTCAACAGCTCGTGTCCTTTCACGTCACACAGACATGCATTTAACACTTTTAGTCTTTTATGTTCAAACCCGAGTCAGACAACGATGAGACTCAAGAAGAAGTGACAACAGACAACATTTAATGAGTTTATGTAGCTTATGTGTAGTTATCTTCTAGTCATTGATTAGCATATCTGTCATGATAATCTATAAATCGTGTTCCGGGGGGCGGGGTTTATGTACATTCTAGGGTCCATGATGTCACAAACCTGGGAGGAATGTGGCGATCAGCTCCTTACAAAGCAATTTCTTTAAAAGCAAATATCTCCCTTTGTTTTAAACTTTGAGCGTTGTAACTTTGCAAATGGTGTTTATGCACAAACAGCAACATTACACACTATCTAAAGTTTAACTTAGCAGGGCTGTATGTGCTTTTTGCGTGATCATGGCCATCGAAGAACCAAATAACTGGTGTCAATCTGAAAATTCCCTCACGCATGGAAAGTTCCCGCTTCAAATAATGAAGCCCAGCGGCGGATTGGCAGGCGAGTGTGTTTTTATTGACCGTAGAGCAGTTGACTGTGCTGTTGGGAAGGTCGGTGCTAGCACACCAGAGATGTATATTACCTGCAATGTTTGGTTTCCTTCCTTCTGACCTCTGACCCCATAAATCTGTGTGAGCTGGAATACCTATGGTCACACTGGCTAAGTGATTGATTGTTAGGTTGAAAGCCCTTCCTTTACACAGCCTTTCTGAGCTGTTTGTTATTCAGCTTGTCTCTCTGAAGGGGAGCCGGCAGTCTCGGGTCAGTGCAGAGAAGACGCAGTGTGCCACACACACACACACACACACACACACACGCACACAATTTAATTTGACAGTTTACATGTTGCTCTTCAATTATGAGTGTTTTTGAAACTGCACTAAGAAAATAGAGTCTTAAAACACAGTTCGCACTCTCACTAGTTTATCCACTAACAATGTCCAACATACTGTAAATTCATCACATAATATTTTGTCTTTCTCGCACTCATAATTAAATATTTTCACACTTTTAGCATAATGTGAAACAATAACAGCTTGATTTGTAAATTATGCATGATAAAAATATTCTGTTTTCAAGTGCACATTTTTTCTTTGTTTTCTTCACACATCAGGCTTCATATTTCATCCCAAGCTGACACTGTTGAATCCTTGATAAGGAAAGTACATTGAGTTTACACTAAAACATTATTGGGTAACGCTTCCTTTTACTGTCCAGTTACCCATGTAAATACTATGTACTTATTTTAGTAACTACAATTACTGGGTAATAACTAGTACTAACCCTGAACCTACCCCTAAACCTAACCCTGTTCCATGTACTTACCTTATATTAGCCAGTACTTCCTAGGTAAGTACACTGTAAGTACACTGTAAGTACTGTACTGTAAAAGGAAGCGTTACCGATTATTGCACTCTGTTTAGATTATCATAGTTTTAAACAATAGTAATAATTTATATTTTTATGATGGATATATTTTTTACATAATTTTTTAGATATATTTTTATTTATTAATATATATATATAAATATTATATAATATATATATAAATTAGGGCTGTCAAATGATTAATCGCGATTAATTGCATCCAAAAAACATGGTTGTGTACATATTATACATATTATATGTGGCTGCACTGTGTATAATTATATATATATATATATATATATATATATATATATATGAATACACACACATGCTTGAATATATAAATATATATTAAATATATAAATATTTTATATATAAATAATATTTATTTCTTAAATATGCATGTGTGTGTATTTATATATATATATATATATATATATATGAAGAGTTCAGATGCAAAAGCCTCTAAGTGCCATTTGAAATTTTCTTCTAAAATGATCATTTTTATCAAGCTTGTATATTTAAGTTCAGTAATTTCATTTAAATAGCAATGAAGATTACTTATTAATTGTCATTTAAGTGAAATTACTGAACTTAAATATACAAGTTTGATAAAAATGGTCATTTTAGAAGAAAATTTCAAATGGCATTTAGAGGCTTTTGCATCTGAACTCTTCATATATACACACACAGACACACATTATATACAGTATATAGCCTACACTATATATATATATATATATATATATATACACACACAAACACATACATATTATATAAACAACCTTTTATTTTAAATGTGATTAATTGATTTGACAGCATTAATATAAATAAATGTATTACATTACAACATATAAATATTATACATTTATTATACATTTTTATTTGAATTAGTATTTATTTATTGAAAATCTGGGCATCGAACCGTATAATCTAAAATCATAAAACAATAACTAATAATGATTAATATTTTTATGATGGATGTATTAAATTATAAAGTAATACATATTTGTATTAATGTATTTTAAATGGGTCTCTAACAAGGGCAGTAAAATCTCAAATCTACTGAAATATAAATATGAATGATGACGGAAAATCTTCAAACACCATTTTAATGTGACCTTCATTTAACAAAAAACGAAATAACAATCAACCCCCGGGCCATAAAAGTGCCCAGAATTGAAGACATTTCCAACAATGTATTTATGAATGAATTAGCATAAATTGGTTCTGCTCTTGTTTCATGAATGAGGCTCAAATATTCAGTGGACCGCCGCGACCGATGACCGCTTTGGTGGATCAGCTAAAAATCAAAAAGGTCCAATCGTTTTTCATCATTAAATCAAACCTTCAGATGAAGTTGTGCAGTAAAACAGATATAATGTCTTTGAACCCACATTTTCACCTTGGCCTCGATTCAAAGATCCTCTCTGCTCTCCTTATCACAGTCATCTGGATATCGATCCCTTGACAGCATCTTCACTGAATCCCGTCCCGGCTGCCAGCAGTCACAACTCTCGTTTTATGAACCGGTCATGTCCTATGCTTATTATATACTCAGAACAGTGTCACTTTATGCTGACGCCCACTGCATGAGATCCTCCTTCTCCAGCGCCTCTTTATTCCTAATGCATGCGACTTTTTAAAACGCTCCTTTCGAGGTGAATGTTTCCTGCATGTAGAGTGCATTACATGTGTGTTTGTGTGGCAGGAGATGATAGGCTATACACTGGATTTCTGAAAGCCCTCGGGAGCAGATAGACAGCCTCGTGCTGGGTGTTTGTAAGGCAATTACGGACGACTCGAAGAACGTGCTGACTCGGTGGTGTCTGCACTTTATCTGTGAAATTTCTCCTTTCTATCCGATAATCATCTGTTGTTTGCTTTAGCTGGAGGAAAGCACAGTTATCTGAGGTGACAGCACACACACACACACTGTATGATTTATTAGCTGTTGTCTTTATAGGAATTGAAATAGTGTTCAGACAATATGTAGTTTATATGTACATGATACACATTGAAAACAGCAGGCAGTTTGTTGCACAATATCAGCAATGTTTTGCCAATTTCAACTATGCCATCTCTTTTCAAAACCCCGCCCTCCCAAGTCATGCCAGCCAACCAGAATGCCTTAAAATGACTGATAAGCAGAGACTGCTTCTGATTGGTTAAAGTTCAAGCCACTCCCCTGGCTGGTTTGTGTATTAATTGGTCACAATGTGATGTTCTTGATTATCAATTAACATAATTATAATTAAATAAACAGTGCTCTCTAACAAGGTAAAATCTCAAAATACTGATCAACTTTAAATCAACTTTAATTCCTGTTTTTAAAGCCATTGAAACTTTAGATGAGCTTGTCTTAAGTTAATGATTGTGCAGCAGCATAAAGGTGTTGTCATGCTGAAATTAGAAGCATGGAAAATGAATTATTTTCTCCTTGTTTATCTCTGATTACAACAGGGTTTGACAATGTGCCAGAGTGGATAATGTCGCTTAAAGCTCATTTTTAACTATTTTTTATATCTCAAAATATGTTGCATATGGTGTAAAAAGCTCCTATATCTGATTTACATGATTTTACCATCCATCCATCATCCACCCATCTGTATATCAATCCATCATCCATCCATTAATCCATCCATCCATCATCATCCATCCATCATCCACCCATCTATCCATCCATCCACCATCCACCCATCTGTATATCAATCCATCATCCATCCATTAATCCATCCATCCATCATCATCCATCCATCATCCACCCATCTATCCATCCATCCATCATCCATCCATCTATCTATCCATCCATCCATCCATCCATCCATCCATCCATCCATCCATCCATCCATCCATCATCCACCCATTTGTCCATCCATCCATCCATCCATCCATCCATCCATCCATCCATCCATCCATCCATCCATCCATCCATCCATCATCCACCCATTTGTCCATCCATCCATCCATCATCCAGCCATCCATCTATCCATCTACACTCTAAAAAATGCTGGGTTGTTTTAACCCAATATTGGATAAAATATGTAAAAACCCAGCCATTGGGTTACATTTTTAAATTACATTTTTAACCCAGTTGGCTGGGTTTGTCCATATTTTACCCAAAATTGGGTTAAAACAACCCAGCATTTTTTAGAGTGTATCCATCATCCACCCATCCGTCCATCCATCCATCATCCACCCATCCGTCCATCCATTCATCCATCATCCACCCATCCGTTCATCCATCATCCACCCATCCGTCCATCCATTCATCCATCATCCACCCATCCGTTCATCCATCATCCACCCATTCATCCATCCATCCACCTACCCATCCAACATCCACCCATCTATCCATCCATCATCCATCCATCCATCATCCACCCATCCGTCCACCATCCGTCCATCCATCATCCACCCATTTGTCCACCATCCGTCCATCCATCCATCCATCCATCATCCATCCATCCATCATCCACCCATCCGTCCACCATCCGTCCATCCATCCATCCATCCATCCATCCATCCATCCATCCATCCATCCATCCATCCATCCATCCATCCATCCATCTGTGAAATATCTGCATCCACTGTAACTTTGTAGTCTGTTTTCTTTGTATTGAGCAAAGAGGTCAATTTTTAGTATTTAGATCCTCTAATTACGGTAATGAGGATGATTCAGTAAAAGTATGGATGGCTTCTTAACTTCCTCTACTGTCCGTGTGATTGTGCTATACATCTGTATCCTGCACATAAAAGATAAGATTAGTCTTTTTTCATCCCAGAGCATCGGCAATTGATATATTCATGAAATATTTTCAGGAAACCCTCAATCTAGGTTATTCATCCTCAAGGTTTCACTGCAGCAATAGTGGATTTGTGAACGTGCAAAAGTGGTCGGTTTCCATCTACATATTTTTAATTATTATAGTTTTGGAAATAAATCACATGAATGTGTATATAAAAAAAACCTAAAATTTGTTTTGAAATTCCAATCATTATTTATTCTAATTGATTTATGAAGTGTTAATCACACTTTCTATTCGGTGTACTAACTAATTTTTAGGTATAAAAATACTTATTGTGTTCTTCATGTTTAATTTCAAACACTTGCGCTGCTGTTGCGGTGGAAACGGGTAAGTTTAGGGACAGGTTTGGTGGTATGGGTCGGTTTAAGGGTTTAGAGAAGAGTCCAGTGTTTCCCACAGAATTAGATTCTATTTGTGGTGGTGGGATGTTTTGGTACGGGGGGGGGGGGGGTTCTTATATGTGCCACAGGGGCCTATACGTATTGTAAGCATGTTATCAATAACCTTCATTGGAATATAGATGTACATAAGCTTAACTGCAGGAATCTGTGAGGGCACTGACAAGAAAATTGGAGTACCCAGGCCTAGTAACAAAAACCCTTGTATGGTTCTTGTCTATACTATACTCTAAATATTAGTGCTGTCAAATTGAATGCTTCGATCAAAGTGATTTATCTAAAAATAAAAGTAACTCATAATCCTGATTGATACCTTCCAGATTGATACCTTCACTATGCTGAATTATATAGCAGGGCTCAAGTTTTGAAGAAAGGCAGCAGAGGAGTGAGAGAATTACGTGAACAATTTCAGGATATAATTTTTTTTTGGTTGTTGCATTAAATCTTACCCGGATACAATAATACTATTTCCTGATTGGCTATTTTATAGCAATTTTCTTCTTTTTTGATAGGCTGATAAATGGCAGGCTTGACGGCAGAACTTCAGGAAAGACGCGCTTGATTTCGGCCGGCCGGTTTCCATAGTGAGAGCGGCGTGGCCAGAGACATTTTGGGAGCTGCGACTATGGTGCTGCGCATATTAAACATATTATAAACAGTTTTTACTCGAGATAAATAGATAAATACAAAAGACCGAAACGAGTGACTGTGACGATCAATGCGTGACACTTCTTGCAGGTGTGATGCACCGTATAGGCTACAAACCGGAATAATATGTTTATACTTCTCATCCAAACACAATCAAATGCATTCTATCTGGATGGCGCGATTTATCTGGATAGTTTTTTTTATGTCAAGCAGAAATGAAAACAAGCCGAAATGCCATAACAGCAGGCTATTTATTAAAATGTATGGAGTAGAGAGTAGCCGACAGATAGCCTATGTGAGTAGAAGTAAAAAGTCGGCTGAAAAATAAATAGCCTAATTACTCCGATAAAGTATAGGCTACGTTTGATACCCAAAATGTGTATTTGGACAGAATACGAGAGAGAATTATTTATTAAATTCATAAAAGACGAAATACAGGAATACTGGCTTCTAAACCTCAAAGAAATGCCATAATCAAGACCTCGGAGGCACGGAGCAGAAAGAAAACACCTCATGCACCATGAGAAAACACCGCTCACAGCATAAGAGTCTTTCCTTGCCATTAATGCTTGGACAACACGCTTAGGCCGTCTCTTTATCAGTAGGCTAATAATATAATAATGTCTAGTGTGGTGACTCTGTGATATATTTATACCTAACGTTACCAACTTCCGTCTCAATGATTTTTGAATGACTGATCGCGAGAGGAAAAAATGACGTTTTAGTAAATTGCGCGAATCTGTGGTGGAAACGCGACAGCATTTAACATAGACTAACTTTTTAGAGTCATAGTGTTCATTATACTGACCATTCAACTCCGGATTGATTCTGGAGGAATAAGCACTGGCAACAATCCGTCCTCCAACGCATGCCCATGTTTTGATTCATATTATATCGCGCTCGAGGGGCCGCTATTCGCGTCTTCATTGTCAGTTTGTGAGAGTGGGAGGGACTGAGGGAGGGAAGGAGCGCGCAGCGCGCAGCTCTACAATAAAATAAAAAATCTTGAAAATCAATGCGTGGCGGTCAGTGTTGATATTGTGGCGGGCCGCCACAAATTAATGAATGTATGGGAAACCCTGAGAGTCAAATGTGTAATCAAACACAGAAATTAATTATAGCTGTATTTACATGCAGGTATTTAAAAAAAAAAATACAAGTAGACTGTAAAAACATGTATGTCCACAATAAGTGCAGTGTATCAAATTATTAATTTAAATTTTAGCAGTAGTATAAATTGTGACTAAAATGTCAGTAAATTATTGCCATCCCCTATTAGACAGTATATCTGTAGCATTCATAATTCATAAGCTCATTCTTGATGCCTGTGATGTGTTTAGTTCATTAGTATGATATAGAGCATCAGTGGTCAGCACCTCTCAGGAGGCTTTACTATAGGGTTTATTGATTTAACCAACCAAACGGGGGCATTCGGTCAGTGTGCAACATCATATCAGTCATGTCATTTAAACTAGCCCTCTACCGCAGTGCATAGTGTGCATCGCCATGCTAATGTCTTGACTTCGCATTGCTGTGAATGTAAAACTCCTGCACTGCAGCAGATGGAGGAGGAAGCGTCTCTGAAAGATGTGCTTTCCCTTCTGTTGATGCACAGACCAGACTCACACGACAGCATAATAAAGGTCTCTACATTCAAACCGAAGCATTGAGAACTTTGTCAGTATCCATACAGTTTAATAAAAAGATATTTTATACACAGAGTGAACATCGCGAATACCGGAAGAAACCATCTTGGAAAAATAGTCTCTACCAGTCGATCTACGAACGCCGATCCAAGTGCGCTGCTGAACTGTGCAGAATATCATATGGTCCGTTGTTTTCGGAAGAAACACAAACTCGAACCGTTTTCTTCTCTTCAATATGTACACGCAGCCTACTGTTCGCGCTCACCTTATCACCTTATTCACATCTCACCGGTGCACATGGATCGGCGTTCGTGGATCGAATGTAGGGACCTTTATTATGCTGTCGTGTGAGTATGGGGCTATTTTGAGCCTTGTTAGTGGTAAAAACAAGCGATTTTTATTTGTCATTACTCTATGCCCTATATACTACACTCTAAAAAATGCTGGGTTGTTTTAACCCAACGTTGGGTCAAATATGGACTAACCCAGCAGTTGGGTTAAATTTTTACATTACATTTTTAACCCAACATTTCGGGTTTGTTTTAAACTGTTTTAAACTGTTAAACTGTTTTTATAGATAAAACTATTTACATTCAGCAATCATGAAAACATATCTCAGATAACGGTTGACTAGGTAGTAATGTGTAATTAGACCAAAGGTTCATTTTGCACCGGAGTTGTCCTTTAATAGAGCATTTGGGATAGCTGTACAGCAACATTTTTATAAAAAAAAAAATACATATTTTATTTTTTTAGTGTTGCTTAAAAGCAGTGATGCATTTTTTGGATGTAAATACACTTTTTCTTATAATGCAGACACAACTAGTAGGTCAATTCTGATTGGATGTAGGATGCGATGAGACCCGTTTTCCGGTTTGGTCACGTGACACGCGGCATAAAGCCTATACCATAGATATCATAGAGACTAGATACCCTATTGGCCTCTGAAAAACGAGAAATACGGCCGCCATCTTGAACCGGTAGTACTCTTGTCTCGTTGCGTGGCAGCAGATAGGATGCCAGAGCACTGTGGAGCATTTTTCTGTTCTAATCGCCGGACCACCGAAAATAGTGCTTTTCACAAGAAAGTCTTAACATTACCGTACTATTGGTTGTCTTTTGTGAATAGAATATTACCAGATAATGGAGAAGGAGCAAGGATATTTGCTATTACTGTACTGAAGTCGTTGTGAAATGCTGTTTACTGCATCAGCCGGTGTTCACCCGGCATGGAGAGGCGGGGTAACTGTTAAATTAATAGTTACAAGAGCTTCTAGGTTATCAGATAAGCATTCAACTGGCCTGTTTTATAGGTTATTTGTGTTTGCGCACATCAGGTGGCAACGTTATGTACACGCATGACAGCGATGCGAAAATTGAGTTACCCCTCTAACTTCTAGTTTTATTGATAACCTATATCTTATCACATGCGATTTGGCTATTGATATTACTGAAGTCCTGTGGTAAAATTATTAATTTACATCAGCCTAAAGTTAATCCGAAAATGGCTTTAATCTAGACATTTTCCCCTCCCAAATCCACATATAATAAAAAGGTATAGGCTTAATGTTGTACGAATTTAGAAATTACTGATGCAAACACGTTGAAAAGCTTCTTCTAAATTTTTATTACAAGTGGCTGCGTTCGGTGGATTCGGTGGCTGCGTTCTTGTGTGTGTGTGTGTGTGTGTGTGTGAGAGAGAGAGAGAGAGAGAGAGTGTGTGTTTGTGTTTGTGTGTCTGTTCGTATGTATGTGCGTGTGTATGTCCGTGTGTCAATCATAAATTGTTTCTTCAACTTATTAAAATATCTTACTTTCCTGCTGCTACTATCGGTTTCTGCTTCTTTATTATTTTTTATAGTGTGTGATTTATAAAATACATGATATCCTTCATCACATATATTGTGTTTGGTCACTTTTATCTTATTTCAGAATATTATATTATTGTTAAACCTACAATGGATATTAAAATACGCCGAACCATGTGTCCTATATCATAGCTACATGAATGACCTTTGCAGCAAAAAAAAAAAAACCGCGTGAAAATCAGTTCAGTATTCAGTGAGATATGATTAATTTAATGCGCTGACAGCTCATTTCACCTGCCATTCAGATTACACTGAGCGGAGCGGATGACCGGTTTAAGATGGCGGCTCCAATTCTCGTCCGTGCCAATAGGCAGTAGCGGTCGATGGGGCGTCTACCTATATGATGTCTATGGCCAATACCGCTCATTTGGAATGCCCTGCAAACGTCATCAGTTAAGTTAACGTACGGGGTTCCGCAGATTATGATAATAAAACAAATAGATATAGGCTTACATTAATATTTCAATTGAATTTAATATCACATTTAAAATATATAATATACAATAATAAATAAAAATATGATAAGGTAAATTCTGAGGTAAATGGTTGTGGTAATCGTTTATAAAGTCCCAAGGACATACAAAAATAGCATATGTAAATGTAATATTCACCCCAATAACCGTTAAAAAATACTTAGTATAATAATGACAAAATGTATGCTTACTTACACACAAACATAAACTCCTCCATCGTTATTTTTTTTTTTTTTGAGAATACGTTTTACAAAGACGATACAAAGCACTGCATTAATACATAAACAACAACAAAATAAATAATAAAAAATATATATAAATAAAATAAGGAACTCCTCCGCTCTGACTGGTGATGATGTGACGTGCAATGACAGTTGGGTGATTCCGCTCTCCACTTCCTGTGAAGTGATGTATCGATGTTCACTTATTCCCTACGCCGTTTGCAGTGCCCTTCCAACTGAACATGTTCGTTCCCTTCGGATTGGAATCTCACTTAAGATGGCGAAATACCCTGTGAAGTCCACTTCGCAGTTCACTAACGGTCGAATGGAACGCACCGAGTCTGCCTATTTCGGCGCCAATTTTGCAGCTGAGGTAACTGGAAAGACGTTGACAGACTGCGTTTGGAGCTTAATTTTGTTTTTGGAACAACAATAAGGTAAGATAACGTTAAACTTGTGTGTGAATGTTTTTTTTAACTGTCTGTCGCTTATTTTTGCTTATTTTCTTATGTGTACCACATTATTTTGCTATTATTCGGAGCTTCGCTACATATTGTGGTTCGACCTACTCTGAGGTAACTTAACGCTAACGCTAATGTTAACTTACCACAACGGTTCCTGTATGTAAATTGTCCAAAAAGTATTAGGAATTCTGATTTTCTATTTTACTGTTTCCCTGACCCATTGGTTTACTATTTATTAACGTTACAAATATGTTGAAATGGCGCACATTTACAGTTAAAGGTAACACATATGTGGGAAAACTGTTTTTGTCTGCACTGAGGTAACGTTAACTTAACTATTTACTGGTAACGTTAGCTATATTTTCTGTAGTGCTAATGCTTGAAGAACATGCATATCAAGGAATGTGTCTGTTATAAAAGCGTTTCCGCGGACCGCCACTGAATAAAAAATACAATAATTGCGACTTATTTCTCACAATTGCGAGATGTGAAGTCGCAATTGCGTGTTATAAAGTCAGAATTGCGAGATATAAGGTCAGAATTGCGTCATATAACGTCGCAATTCTGAGTAAAAGACAGAAGCGCGACTTTTACCTCACAATTCTGACTCTTTTTCTCACAATTCCGAGTTTAAATCTCGCAATTCAGCCTTTATAACACATAATTGCGAGTTTATATGTCGAAATTTTGACATCTTTCCAGAATTGTGAGATATAAACACGGAATTGCGAGTTATCAGCCCAATTCTAAGGGGGAAAAAAGACCATTTTTTCTCTCCCTCAGAATAGTTTAAATCTCACAATTCTTACTTTATATGTCGCATTTCTGACTTTATAACACGCAAATGGGACTTTGTCACGCAATTCTGAGGAATTAAGTCAGAATTGTGAGATGTAAACTCACAATTGTGAGAAAAAAAGTCAGAATTGTGAGATTAAAAGTCGCAATTACCTTTTTTATTTTTCATTCTGTGGTGGAAACAAGCTTCCATAGTCTGTAATCTTAAAAAAACAGAACTTAATTATTTTTTTCCCTAGATGTCCTTCTGGCAGCTTGCCTCCTGAGTGGCGTTCAAAGAGCAGGTCTTGATACACTGGTAAGGACTTTTCCTTTAAAGAAGTAATATGGGAACGGTATGAAAATTTCTTGTCACGATTATAGTGACCAAAATTATCGCGATTATCAATATTATCATGGTTTTGTTAAAATGAGATGTAAGTGTTGTAAAGGAACTAATGCTCACACTGAAAACATTTCTTTCAACGAGTTTTATATTTGAGAATCAACAAACAACAAATAAACAGGAAGCTCAATGCAGTTTTTTTAAGGAAGATTACATTCTGTCGCATTTCCTTCTTTATAATGCCTGTTTTCAATAGCAATGCATTATTACATAGTGCGCACATCAATATCACAATGTACGCGCGCTCTTGTTTCATTCAAAAACAACTTGCTGTTTGCGTCTTCCGTTTTTGATTGTATTGGAAATAAAATCAGAGTTGATTTATTGTTGTTTATAGAGTTTGATAATATTGTTGTAATCATATTGTCTGGAAGATTGTTTTGTACACTGTAAATAGATTTATAAGGTAAGATTTAACACATTTATCTAAATTCAATATGTCCCCATAATTATGTGGTAGAAAAAATCGGTGTAATAAGTGAATTTATATACATTACTATCCCTTAAACTGTTTCTCTTAATAATAGTCTACTTTGAAGTTGTTCGTTTGTCTTTCTCTCTGCCAGTGTCTGCTGTTCCTGAGCCGGTGAAAGTGTCTGCTGTTACAGGAGCCAGTGTTTGCTGTTCCTGAGCCGGTGAAAGTGTCTGCTGTTACAGGAGCCAGTGTCTGCTGTTCCTGAGCCGGTGAAAGTGTCTGCTGTTACAGAGCCGGAGCCAGTGTTTGCTGTGACTTGCTTAGTTGTGCCAGCTAGCTTTAATCTTAACAATACAAGGTAATAAGTGAATGGAAAGGTTGTTTTATTTATCTCCTTTCTCTTCCACTTAATCCATTTACTTTTATTCCCTCTTCTCCAAGATGGTCGTCTTTGGTGAATTTGTAAGTATGGAAGAATTTGTAAGTATGCCGGAACAAGTGTCTGCTGTTCCAGAGCCAGAGCCAATGTTTGCTGTTCCAGAGCCAGTGTTTGCTGTTCCAGAGCCAGTGTTTGCTGTTCCAGAGCCGGAGCCAGTGTCTGCTGTTCCAGAGCCAGTGTCTGCTGTTCCAGAGCCAGTGTCTGCTGTTCCAGAGCCGGAGTCAGTGTTTTCTGTTCTAGAGCCGGAGCCAGTGTTTTCTGTTCCAGAGCCAGTGTTTTCTGTTCTAGAGCCGAAGCCAGTGTTTGCTGTTCCAGAGCCAGTGTTTGCTGTTACAGGATTGTTAGTATGCAGGAATTTGTAAGTATGCTGGAGCCAGTGTCTTCTGTTCCAGAGCCAGTGTCTTCTGTTCCAGAGCCGGAGCCAGTGTCTTCTGTTCCAGAGCCGGAGCCAGTGTTTGCTGTTACAGGATTGTTAGTATGCAGGAATTTGTAAGTGTGCCGGAGCCAGTGTTTGCTGTTCCAGAGCCGGAGCCAGTGTCTTCTGTTCCAGAGCCAGTGTTTGCTGTTACAGGATTGTTAGTATGCAGGAATTTGTAAGTATTCCGGAGCCAGTGTCTGCTGTTCCAGAGCCGGAGCCAGTGTTTGCTGTTCCAGAGCCGGAGCCAGTGTTTGCTGTTCCAGAGCCGGAGCCAGTGTTTTCTGTTCTAGAGCCGGAGCCAGTGTTTGCTGTTCCAGAGCCGGAGCCAGTGTTTTCTGTTCCAGAGCCGGAGCCAGTGTTTACTGTTCCAAAACCGGAGCCAGTGTTTTCTGTTCCTGAGCCGGAGCCAGTGTTTGCTGTTCCAGAGCCAGTGTTTGCTGTTACAGGATTGTTAGTATGCAGGAATTTGTAAGTATGCCGGAGCCAGTGTCTGCTGTTACGGAGCCGGAGCCAGTGTCTGCTGTTCTAGAGCCGGAGCCAGTGTCTTCTGTTCCAGAGCCAGTGTTTGCTGTTACAGGATTGTTAGTATGCAGGAATTTGTAAGTATGCCGAAGCCAGTGTCTTCTGTTCTAGAGCTGGAGCCAGTGTTTGCTGTTCCAGAGCCAGTGTTTGCTGTTACAGGATTGTTAGTATGCAGGAATTTGTAAGTATGCCGGAGCCAGTGTCTGCTGTTACGGAGCCGGAGCCAGTGTTTTCTGTTCTAGAGCCGGAGCCAGTGTCTTCTGTTCCAGAGCCGGAGCCAGTGTTTTCTGTTCTAGAGCTGGAGCCAGTGTCTCCTGTTCCAGAGCTGGAGCCAGTGTTTGCTGTTCCAGAGCCAGTGTTTGCTGTTACAGGATTGTTAGTATGCAGGAATTTGTAAGTATGCCGGAGCCAGTGTCTGCTGTTACGGAGCCGGAGCCAGTGTTTTCTGTTCTAGAGCTGGAGCCAGTGTCTCCTGTTCCAGAGCTGGAGCCAGTGTTTGCTGTTCCAGAGCCAGTGTTTGCTGTTACAGGATTGTTAGTATGCAGGAATTTGTAAGTATGCCAGAGCCAGTGTCTGCTGTTACGGAGCCGGAGCCAGTGTTTTCTGTTCTAGAGCCGGAGCCAGTGTTTGCTGTTCCAGAGCCAGTGTTTGCTGTTACAGGATTGTTAGTATTCAGGAATTTGTAAGTATGCCGGAGCCAGTGTCTGCTGTTCCAGAGCTGGAGCCAGTGTTTGCTGTTCTAGAGCCGGAGCCAGTGTCTTCTGTTCCAGAGCCGGAGCCAGTGTTTGCTGTTCCAGAGCCAGTGTTTGCTGTTACAGGATTGTTAGTATGCAGGAATTTGTAAGTATGCCGGAGCCAGTGTTTGCTGTTACAGGATTGTTAGTATGCAGGAATTTGTAAGTATGCCGGAGCCAGTGTCTGTTGTTCCAGAGCCGGAGCCAGTGTTTGCTGTTCCAGAGCCGGAGCCAGTGTTTGCTGTTCCAAAACCGGAGCCAGTGTTTTCTGTTCCAGAGCCGGAGTCAGTGTTTTCTGTTCTAGAGCCGGAGCCAGTGTTTGCTGTTCCAGAGCCAGTGTTTGCTGTTACAGGATTGTTAGTATGCAGGAATTTGTAAGTATGCCGGAGCCAGTGTCTGCTGTTACGGAGCCGGAGCCAGTGTCTTCTGTTCCAGAGCCAGTGTTTGCTGTTACAGGATTGTTAGTATGCAGGAATTTGTAAGTATTCCGGAGCCAGTGTCTTCTGTTCTAGAGCTGGAGCCAGTGTCTTCTGTTCCAGAGCTGGAGCCAGTGTTTGCTGTTCCAGAGCCAGTGTTTGCTGTTACAGGATTGTTAGTATGCAGGAATTTGTAAGTATGCAGGAGCCAGTGTCTTCTGTTACGGAGCCGGAGCCAGTGTCTTCTGCTCCAGAGCTGGAGCCAGTGTTTGCTGTTCCAGAGCCAGTGTTTGCTGTTACAGGATTGTTAGTATGCAGGAATTTGTAAGTATGCCGGAGCCAGTGTCTGCTGTTCCACATCCGGAGCCAGTGTTTGCTGTTCTAGAGCCGGAGCCAGTGTCTTCTGTTCTAGAGCCGGAGCCAGTGTCTGCTGTTCTAGAGCCGGAGCCAGTGTCTTCTGTTCCAGAGCCAGTGTTTGCTGTTACAGGATTGTTAGTATGCAGGAATTTGTAAGTATGCCGGAGCCAGTGTCTTCTGTTCCAGAGCCAGTGTTTGCTGTGACAGGATTGTTAGTATGCAGGAATTTGTAAGTATGCCGGAGCCAGTGTTTGCTGTTCCAGAGCAAGTGTTTGCTGTTACAGGATTGTTAGTATTCAGGAATTTGTAAGTATGCCAGAGCCAGTGTCTTCTGTTCCAGAGCCGGAGCCAGTGTTTGCTGTTCCAGAGCCAGTGTTTGCTGTTACAGGATTGTTAGTATGCAGGAATTTGTAAGTATGCCGGAGCCAGTGTCTGCTGTTACGGAGCCGGAGCCAGTGTCTGCTGTTCTAGAGCCGGAGCCAGTGTCTTCTGTTCCAGAGCCAGTGTTTGCTGTTACAGGATTGTTAGTATGCAGGAATTTGTAAGTATGCCGAAGCCAGTGTCTTCTGTTCCAGAGCCAGTGTTTGCTGTTACAGGATTGTTAGTATTCAGGAATTTGTAAGTATGCCGGAGCCAGTGTTTGCTGTTCCAGAGCCAGTGTTTGCTGTTACAGGATTGTTAGTATTCAGGAATTTGTAAGTATGCCAGAGCCAGTGTCTGCTGTTCCACATCCGGAGCCAGTGTTTGCTGTTCCAAAGCCGGAGCCAGTGTCTTCTGTTCCAGAGCCGGAGCCAGTGTTTGCTGTTCCAGAGCCAGTGTTTGCTGTTACAGGATTGTTAGTATGCAGGAATTTGTAAGTATGCCGGAGCCAGTGTCTGCTGTTACGGAGCCGGAGCCAGTGTCTGCTGTTCTAGAGCCGGAGCCAGTGTCTTCTGTTCCAGAGCCAGTGTTTGCTGTTACAGGATTGTTAGCATGCAGGAATTTGTAAGTATGCCGGAGCCAGTGTCTTCTGTTCCAGAGCCAGTGTTTGCTGTGACAGGATTGTTAGTATGCAGGAATTTGTAAGTATGCCGGAGCCAGTGTCTTCTGTTCTAGAGCCGGAGCCAGTGTCTTCTGTTCCAGAGCTGGAGCCAGTGTTTGCTGTTCCAGAGCCAGTGTTTGCTGGTACAGGATTGTTAGTATGCAGGAATTTGTAAGTATGCCGGAGCCAGTGTCTTCTGTTCTAGAGCTGGAGCCAGTGTCTTCTGTTCCAGAGCTGGAGCCAGTGTTTGCTGTTCCAGAGCCAGTGTTTGCTGTTACAGGATTGTTAGTATGCAGGAATTTGTAAGTATGCCGGAGCCAGTGTCTGCTGTTCCAGAGCCGGAGCCATTGTTTGCTGTTCCAGAGCCAGTGTTTGCTGTTACAGGATTGTTAGTATGCAGGAATTTGTAAGTATGCCGGAGCCAGTGTCTGCTGTTCTAGAGCCGGAGCCAGTGTCTTCTGTTCCAGAGCCAGTGTTTGCTGTTACAGGATTGTAAGTATGCAGGAATTTGTAAGTATGCCGGAGCCAGTGTCTTCTGTTCTAGAGCTGGAGCCAGTGTTTGCTGTTCCAGAGCCAGTGTTTGCTGTTACAGGATTGTAAGTATGCAGGAATTTGTAAGTGTGCCGGAGCCAGTGTCTTCTGTTACGGAGCCGGAGCCAGTGTCTTCTGTTCTAGAGCCGGAGCCAGTGTTTGCTGTTCCAGAGCCAGTGTTTGCTGTTACAGGATTGTTAGTATTCAGGAATTTGTAAGTATGCCGGAGCCAGTGTCTGCTGTTCCAGAGCCGGAGCCAGTGTTTGCTGTTCCAGAGCCAGTGTTTGCTGTTACAGGATTGTTAGTATGCAGGAATTTGTAAGTATGCCAGAGCCAGTGTCTGCTGTTACGGAGCCGGAGCCAGTGTTTTCTGTTCTAGAGCTGGAGCCAGTGTCTTTTGTTCCAGAGCTGGAGCCAGTGTTTGCTGTTCCAGAGCCAGTGTTTGCTGTTACAGGATTGTTAGTATTCAGGAATTTGTAAGTATGCCGGAGCCAGTGTTTGCTGTTCCAGAGCCAGAGCCAGTGTTTGCTGTTCTAGAGCCGGAGCCAGTGTCTGCTGTTCCAGAGCCGGAGCCAGTGTTTGCTGTTCTAGAGCCGGAGCCAGTGTCTTCTGTTCCAGAGCCGGAGCCAGTGTTTGCTGTTCCAGAGCCAGTGTTTGCTGTTACAGGATTGTTAGTATGCAGGAATTTGTAAGTATGCCGGAGCCAGTGTCTGCTGTTACGGGGCCGGAGCCAGTGTCTGCTGTTCTAGAGCCAGAGCCAATGTCTTCTGTTCCAGAGCCAGTGTTTGCTGTTACAGGATTGTTAGTATGCAGGAATTTGTAAGTATGCCGGAGCCAGTGTCTTCTGTTCTAGAGCCGGAGCCAGTGTCTTCTGTTCCAGAGCTGAAGCCAGTGTTTGCTGTTCCAGAGCCAGTGTTTGCTGTTACAGGATTGTTAGTATGCAGGAATTTGTAAGTATGCCGGAGCCAGTGTCTTCTGTTCTAGAGCTGGAGCCAGTGTCTTCTGTTCCAGAGCTGGAGCCAGTGTTTGCTGTTCCAGAGCCAGTGTTTGCTGTTACAGGATTGTTAGTATGCAGGAATTTGTAAGTATGCCAGAGCCAGTGTCTGCTGTTACGGAGCCGGAGCCAGTGTTTTCTGTTCTAGAGTCGGAGCCAGTGTTTGCTGTTCCAGAGCCAGTGTTTGCTGTTACAGGATTGTTAGTATTCAGGAATTTGTAAGTATGCCGGAGCCAGTGTCTGCTGTTCCAGAGCCGGAGCCAGTGTTTGCTGTTCTAGAGCCGGAGCCAGTGTCTTCTGTTCCAGAGCCGGAGCCAGTGTTTGCTGTTCCAGAGCCAGTGTTTGCTGTTACAGGATTGTTAGTATGCAGGAATTTGTAAGTATGCCGGAGCCAGTGTCTGCTGTTACGGGGCCGGAGCCAGTGTCTGCTGTTCTAGAGCCGGAGCCAGTGTCTTCTGTTCCAGAGCTGAAGCCAGTGTTTGCTGTTCCAGAGCCAGTGTTTGCTGTTACAGGATTGTAAGTATGCAGGAATTTGTAAGTATGCCGGAGCCAGTGTCTTCTGTTCTAGAGCTGGAGCCAGTGTCTTCTGTTCCAGAGCCAGTGTTTGCTGTTACAGGATTGTTAGTATGCAGGAATTTGTAAGTATGCCAGAGCCAGTGTCTGCTGTTACGGAGCCGGAGCCAGTGTTTTCTGTTCTAGAGCCGGAGCCAGTGTTTGCTATTCCAGAGCCAGTGTTTGCTGTTACAGGATTGTTAGTATTCAGGAATTTGTAAGTATGCCGGAGCCATTGTCTGCTGTTCCAGAGTCGGAGCCAGTGTTTGCTGTTCTAGAGCCGGAGCCAGTGTCTTCTGTTCCAGAGCCGGAGCCAGTGTTTGCTGTTCCAGAGCCCAGGATTGTTAGTATGCAGGAATTTGTAAGTATGCCGGAGCCAGTGTCTGCTGTTACGGGGCCGGAGCCAGTGTTTGCTGTTCTAGAGCCGGAGCCAGTGTCTTCTGTTCCAGAGCCAGTGTTTGCTGTTACAGGATTGTTAGTATGCAGGAATTTGTAAGTATGCCGGAGCCAGTGTCTTCTGTTCTAGAGCCGGAGCCAGTGTCTTCTGTTCCAGAGCTGAAGCCAGTGTTTGCTGTTACAGGATTGTTAGTATGCAGGAATTTGTAAGTATGCCGGAGCCAGTGTCTTCTGTTCCAGAGCTGGAGCCAGTGTTTGCTGTTCCAGAGCCAGTGTTTGCTGTTACAGGATTGTTAGTATGCAGGAATTTGTAAGTATGCCGGAGCCAGTGTCTTCTGTTCCAGAGCTGGAGCCAGTGTTTGCTGTTCCAGAGCCAGTGTTTGCTGTTACAGGATTGTTAGTATTCAGGAATTTGTAAGTATGCCGGAGCCAGTGTCTGCTGTTCCAGAGCCGGAGCCAGTGTTTGCTGTTCTAGAGCCGGAGCCAGTGTCTTCTGTTCCAGAGCCGGAGCCAGTGTTTGCTGTTCCAGAGCCAGTGTTTGCTGTTACAGGATTGTTAGTATACAGGAATTTGTAAGTATGCCGGAGCCAGTGTCTTCTGTTCTAGAGCTGGAGCCAGTGTTTGCTGTTCCAGAGCCAGTGTTTGCTGTTTCAGGATTGTTAGTATGCAGGAATTTGTAAGTATGCCGGAGCCAGTGTCTGCTGTTCCAGAGCCGGAGCCAGTGTTTGCTGTTCTAGAGCCGGAGCCAGTGTCTTCTGTTCTAGAGCTGGAGCCAGTGTCTTCTGTTCTAGAGCTGGAGCCAGTGTCTGCTGTTCCAGAGCCGGAGCCAGTGTCTGCTGTTCCAGAGCCGGAGCCAGTGTCTTCTGTTCTAGAGCCAGTGTTTGCTGTTACAGGATTGTTTGTATGCAGGAATTTGTAAGTATGCCAGAGCCAGTGTCTGCTGTTACGGAGCCGGAGCCAGTGTTTTCTGTTCTAGAGCCGGAGCCAGTGTTTGCTGTTCCAGAGCCAGTGTTTGCTGTTACAGGATTGTTAGTATTCAGGAATTTGTAAGTATGCCGGAGCCAGTGTCTGCTGTTCCAGAGCCGGAGCCAGTGTCTTCTGTTCCAGAGCTGGAGCCAGTGTTTGCTGTTCCAGAGCCAGTGTTTGCTATTACAGGATTGTTAGTATGCAGGAATTCGTAAGTATGCCGGAGCCAGTGTCTTCTGTTCTAGAGCTGGAGCCAGTGTCTTCTGTTCCAGAGCTGGAGCCAGTGTTTGCTGTTCCAGAGCCAGTGTTTGCTGTTACAGGATTGTTAGTATGCAGGAATTTGTAAGTATGCCGGAGCCAGTGTCTGCTGTTACGGAGCCGGAGCCAGTGTTTGCTGTTCTAGAGCCAGTGTCTTTTGTTCTAGAGCCAGTGTTTGCTGTTCCAGAGCCAGTGTTTGCTGTTACAGGATTGTTAGTATTCAGGAATTTGTAAGTATGCCGGAGCCAGTGTCTGCTGTTCCAGAGCCGGAGCCAGTGTTTGCTGTTCTAGAGCCGGAGCCAGTGTCTTCTGTTCCAGAGCCAGTTTTTGCTGTTACAGGATTGTTAGTATGCAGGAATTTGTAAGTATGCCGGAGCCAGTGTTTGCTGTTCCAAAACCGGAGTCAGTGTTTTCTGTTCCAGAGCCGGAGCCAGTTTTTGCTGTTACAGGATTGTTAGTATGCAGGAATTTGTAAGTATGCCAAAGCCAGTGTTTGCTGTTCCAAAACCGGAGTCAGTGTTTTCTGTTCCAGAGCCGGAGCCAGTGTTTGCTGTTACAGAATTGTTAGTATGCAGGAATTTGTTAGTATGCCAAAGCCAGTGTTTTCTGTTCTAGAGCCGGAGCCAGTGTCTGCTGTTATGGAGCCGGAGCCAGTGTCTGCTGTTCTAGAGCCGGAGCCAGTGTTTGCTGTTCCAGAGCCAGTGTTTGCTGTTACAGGATTGTTAGTATGCAGGAATTTGTTAGTATGCCGAAGCCAGTGTTTGCTGTTCCAGATCCAGTGTTTGCTGTTACAAGATTGTTAGTATGCAGGAATTTGTTAGTATGCCGGAGCCAGTGTCTTCTGTTCCAGAGCCGGAGCCAGTGTTTGCTGTTCCAGAGCCGAGCCAGTGTTTGCTGTGACTTGCTTAGTTGTGCCAGCTAGCTTTATTCTTCACAATACAAGGTAAGAAGTGAATGGAAAGGTTGTTTTATTTATCTAATTTCTCTTCCACTTCATCCTTTTATTTCCTCTTCACCGAGATGGTCGTTTTTTGTGAATTTGTTAGTATGCAGGATTGTAAGAATGCAGTATTTGTAGAATGTAATCATAATCAAATGAATGATGTTTGGCATTTGATTTGTTTATGAAAGTGGAAATAGATTAATTAATAATAAAAACTAAGGCACTTGTTTAAAATTGTCAGCCCATTTATAAGCAAGCAAGGTTTTTAAGCAAGTTAAGAGGCTGCCATTGTATTAATTTTTAAAGTGCATGTGTGTCAGAGACATTTCTTTTTCATTGTTTAATGAATTTAGCCATTTTTTGCACTTGTTATATAGGCCTTAAGTTATTGGAGTAAAGCTTACTTGTTATTTTCAAGGCAACCGGTTTGCATGGTTTTAACAAGTAAACTGAATTGCTTTTAAAGTAAACTCAGTAGCCCGCTAGCATTTCACGTGTGGCCTCTCGCCTATCGGCCGTCTCCTTTTACACCCGTTTCACTGAAAGGATACGGGTTATATCCGGCATTTCTGTCCTAAATTAGTGGTGATATTTGTAGTATCACTACTAATTTACTGTTCATCTGTTATAATGGCGAACGTATCAGATGCGTGTCTAACTTTATCTTTGAGTGCAGGTGAAGACACATTCGAGCTCTTCTCGGTGAAGCAGGAGCTGGAATACGTCAAGACACAGATCCGTGATCTGCTGGTGAAGAAAGCCGAGCTATTGGATCGGCGCTCAACGCTTGAAGCATCACGCGCCGACGCTCACAAATCAGTGGTTAGTAACATTAACTCTTTGACCCCGACTTCCTCTACTCCGCGTGTTCCTCTGCCCAGGAGGACGCGATCATCTCGGGCTTCATTCACTCCGGCACCGACACCATGGACCATGGATCACACAGCGGAAGACACGAGACAGGACCAGAGCTGCCTCTCCGCCCCTCCCGGTCTTCGAGATCTCCACTCGGAACCGCTTCTCCCCTCTTCGCGAGCCGGAACGCGACGACGCCGTGATCATCGGCCCGTCCATGGTCCGTCATGTCCGCGCTACCTCGGGTAAAGGTAAGGTGCGCACTCACTGCTTTCCTGGTGCTCGTGTTCTTGATGTCGTTGCACAGGTTCCCGAGATCCTGAACGGGGACGAGCGCGTCGGAGCTGTTGTGCTGCACGCGGGAGCGAACGACATCAGGCTGCAGCAGACTGAGGTACTGAAGAAGGACTACAGGAGCCGCAGCACAGCGCAGCACAGCGCCTGAAGCAACGATCATCGTGTCTGGACCGCTCCCACGTACCGACAAGGACAGGAAAGGTTCAGTAGACTATTTGCATTAAATGAATGGTTAATGTCACTGGGTAATGAACAGAAACTGCTCTTTGTAAATAATTGGAATCTGTTTTGGGAGAGACCCAGGCTGTACCGTGCAGATGGACTCTAGCAGAATCGGAGCGGCTGTTCTGTCGGACAACATCTCCAAGACGTTACAGACCAGATGACTAGTAAGTCAAAGTCCAAATCACACCCTTTGTTACAAACTTAACTAATATGCATAGTGTGGAACATTATATTGAAACTCTGTCTATTCCTCGTTTAGTGAAGCCAAACAATAAATGTAGTGTAGGATCTAGCAAAAATCTTATTGTAATTAAACCAGAAAATCTAAATATCAGTGAACAAAAACAATCTCTAAAGCTAGGTCTTCTAAACATTAGATCGCTCACACCTAAGGCGGTTATTGTAAATGAAATGGTCACAGATAATAATTTCGATGTTCTGTGCCTTACTGAAATCTGGCTTAAACCAAATGAATATTTCGGTCTAAATGAATCTACTCCGCCAGGATACTGTTATAAACATGAGCCCCGTCTGATCGGTCGTGGCGGCGGTGTTGCAACAATCTATAAAGATATTTTTAATGATACTCAGAAAACAGGTCGCAGGTTTAATTCATTTGAAGTACTTGTGCTAAATGTTACGCTCTTAGATGTAAGAAGGAAATCCATATTATCTCTAGCCTTGGCTACTGTATATAGACCTCCAGGGCCATATGCTGAATTCCTAAAAGAGTTTGCAGACTTTCTCTCGGATCTATTGGTGAATGTCGATAAAGCAATAATTGTTGGAGATTTTAACATTCACGTAGATAATACAAATGATGCGTTAGGTGCTGCGTTTACAGACTTATTAAACTCCTTTGGGGTCAAACAAAACATCAGTGGTCCCACTCATCGTCTAAATCATACACTAGATTTAATTATATTGTATTGAACCGATCCAACTAATATAGATATTATACCGCAGGGCTCTAGAGTGCGACCAATTTGGTCGCAAATGCGACCAGAATTTGAAAAGGTGCGACCAAAATTTTTCCTAGGTCGCACCCGTGCATTTAACGTTCTCGCATGATCGCATCCGCTGACTCTCCCCAAACGAAAATGTTTTTCTCCTTGCACGTATAGTAAAATGCTCCGTTGCTGTGTGATACGAAATAAATTGCGACCTGAACGTGAACACCAGAGAATCAGTAACGGCAACCAGCAGCAGAAGAAACAGACGACGAAGAAAGTTTTAAAAATGTTGGCTACTTTTTATGGCTAGGTAAAATATATTCTCATATTCAAAAACTAATTCTCATTTTACGAACCCGTTGGGCTATGCTGTGTTCAGTTGATGAATGAACGGAAGATTGTAGCGCGCATCCCATCCAATACATCGCAATAATCTTTGTGCTTTGTTACTATTGATATGAAAGAAAGTCTCAGATTTTAAATTAGGTCCGTTTTCTTACGAAATTCAAGAACATAAATAGATAGTGTAGTGACGCTGTGGCGTGAGATCGCTCACTCAGCTCAAGTGAAGCAGCAGCGCGGAGCGCACATGAGCTTCTCTTCCGCCTTAATAAAACCATTTACAGCGTGAAATAAACATGAACGAGCATCTGACAGTGTGTTAAAAGATAGAGTACAACTTAGCGAAATCCGTGTCTTTCACATAGAATTGCTCAATCAGTGATTCATTTCAACCGTGGAAAGACGTCAGTAAAAGGCGTGTAAACAATGTAATGTAACGTCACATTTTTACCTCAGAGAAAAAACATATCCAGTGACCATAAACTCCAGCTAGAAAAATTAACCAGCTAGAAAAATTAACTCTAGATCAGCATTTTGCCAAATACATGCACCATATTACATATTCATTATAATTTTAAACGTTTTTCAATATTTAATGCATGTTGTTTGAAAAAAACACCGTTTAAATGTTTATATTTCATATTACATTATTATTATAAAAATAAATAAAAGTGTAATTTAAGTGTTTGTGTACAAATAATCAGATAATTTTTACCTTCAATATTATAGTAGGCTAATGAAGCATAGTGGGCTACAACTGACTCCCAGTTCAGCATTAATTGAGATTTGTTTTCCTTGAGAAAATTTGCCATGTATTGCACCTGATATCCAAAATAATCAATATTGAATCGAATTGTGAAATTGGTGTCAAGCCCTTACTTGAACAATGTAAAAACAGCACTTTAAATTTTTTATTTTTTTAAAGATTTATATTTTTATATACAATATAATTGTGCTTCAAAAAAAACTACATCTTATTCTTTTTTAAAAGCATTTACATAATATATATGAATATACGGAGCGTGATAAAAAGGTGACCTTGAAATTGTGGCGTTAAATGTGATGCGAGACGAAAAAAATTTGAGTGCACCTAAATTTTGTGCTGGTGCACCTAAATAAAAAAGTTAGGCACACCAGTGCAACCAAGGCAAAAAGTTAGTCTGGAGCCCTGGATAGGGATGCATGAAATAGTACTGGTAAAATGTTGATATTAAGTCTTTCTTTTAAACATTCATTGGTTTCTGTTGTAATAGTTAATCTTTCTAAACATTAACAATTAATAACACTATTATTGTAATGTTTTGTGCAAAATTGCAACAATACTCAACAATTTATAATACACAAAACTTGTAAAGCATCTTAAATTGTTGATTTTACTTTATGAATGGTTGTTTTATTAATTTATAAAAAAATTGTTTGAGAATAAATTATCTGCCATTTATCAGGCAATAACTTGGCCAATTGTAGTCTCTGTATCATATTTGATATGCAAATTTCTCAAATGATCTATTTTATCATATTAATTGTTTAGTATAAATGTCATCTCATATAAAA
Source organism: Cyprinella venusta (assembly GCA_038021265.1). NCBI lineage: Eukaryota > Metazoa > Chordata > Actinopteri > Cypriniformes > Leuciscidae > Cyprinella > Cyprinella venusta. The sequence continues at coordinate 3,916,651 of CM075866.1, read as the reverse complement.
TGTTTAGTATAATATAAACTATTAGTTATTTTAGTGTTTACTTTTTATTTTGTTTTTTCTAATGAATATTTCAAGATGAATACTTATGGAAATTAAGTAGTTTATGTATACTTGATGATCCATACATATATTTCTAGGAAAACATTTATTTTTTCTTGGAAAACATAACATTTTTTTTTTCTTTTTAGAAAAATCTTGTTTCAAATTTGATCCATCAGGTGTGGAGGAACATTTATTTGAATCTCTCAATTATCACTGAATTGCATTGCGTAATATGTTTCTGTCTCTATATGTCAGCTTTAAAGTCATGGACCACTTTTATGATGTTTTTATGTTGTTTTACATAAGAGCTTTAAAAACTTGTCCTCTGTGTTCAGTAGATTCCACATTCTTGTTTCCTCAAAGACATTGCATCAGGGTAAAAGCCACCCATGGTTTCACAGCCTGTCTGTACATCGGTTTGACTTTATCTTCTGGTAAAGAAAAACATTTGAGACGAACGCTGTGCTCTTGGTCTTCTGCAGATTCGTCATCCCTGAACGTCCCTGTCGCTGCGGTGGACCGGCTCGCCTTCCATCACAGATGATCGTGAGGAAACCTGAAGCATCAGCCCTCTTGATCAAGCCCAGGCCCAATGCAATATGACACGAGGTGAGCTGTTACCTTGAGTCGAACACAGCACGAATACAGAAGCTCGCTGTGGGCCAGCGATTCATGTGTGTCTCTCTCTCTGACAAGCTCCGATGGGTTTTGTAGAAGTGAGACTTGTTTATGTAACACTGTTCCTCATTATAGATGTGTCCATCTTGGATGTTTAGGTTGGGTTTATCACACTTGAGCTGATGGTTCAGTACAGGTAGTATGATGGGTCACGCATCTCAAACGTTTCGTTGTGTGTTCACTCGGACACCTGCTGTTCAACCGTGTTTTCAAATCACAGGCTGGAAAGTGAAAAGTCTGATTTATTCTTAAGAATTTGATGGTTCCTATATATTACAGATTTTTTTAAAAAAACAACAGATTTGAGTCCCGTTGGGCATGGTACACTTTTATAAGAAAATGTTTTATCGAGTCCTAAAGTCACCCTGTGGTGAAAATCAAGCTTTTGATGTTGTTTATATGTCTATGTGGTGTTTTTAATATGTGTAATTTAATAAGTCGACAGCATTGCTGTGTATTTTCTGCTTAAAACTGCAGTGAAGACAGTCTCAAAAACGCGGTTTGGTGTTTCTGACGCCACACATTACCTTGTAACCAATCAGATCAACGTGTGATCGTCAACCAGTGGATCTCTGAGCTGAGTGAGTGAGTGGAGGCGGGGCTCATTTGCATATTTGTAGAACCGCATATTAAATGAGGTAAGGGTGTCGAGTTACATTCAAGCTATTTTAAGGAATAAAGATTTTTTTTCCAAGGAAAAATCATTTAAATAAGTCATATAAGTATTGACTGTTGGGGGACTTTAGAGAGTTCTGTCAGGCGCTTCATATAAAGAAGCTTTCCATCATGGCATTGTTTCATGGATTTAGATTTATGAAATAATTTTGTATTAATTTTTTTATTTTAATAAAATTTTATGAATTAAGCAGCACGTAAACATACCTTATCACTAGAAAAAAACATAATAACTTGTTAAACATGATAGTATTATCCAATCATTTAAGACAATTCTCCTTATAAAACCTTTTTGACACAATTTAGTCAAAAACTTACATAATATAGACCCATTCAACCTTTTTTTAAAGAGTGTAGATCGTTTTATATGTAGTTTTTAAAGCAGATTATTTAGATATTGCTGTTAGTGTAAATGAATATGCTCGTGGTTAATGCGGCCACACTAACTGGGATGTTCATTCATTCAAAACCGTTTGTGATTGTGCCAGAAAAATATGATCCTGACTCAATTTTAATGTCAGAAGCTGAATTTTCAACATCATTACTCTTCGAAGAAATTTCGAAACCCTTCAGAAATCACTCTAATATGAAGATTTGATCCTCAAGAAACATTTCTGATTATTATCAATGCCGCTTCATATTTTTATGGAAAGCCATGATAGTTTCTGTTTCAGTATTGATTGTTTAATAGAAAGTTCAAAAGAACATTTAATTGAAATGTCTAAATGTCTATAATGTCACTTAATAGAGGTGTATATATATTTTCAAAACTTAACCCAAACTTTGTAATGGCAGTCTATCATGTTTCCTTGATGAGCATATGGACTCTTCTTTAAAAAAATCCTAATTATTGCAAACATTTGACTTGTAGTGTAAAAAATATATAATAACTTTAATTTATTTTTCGACTTGATCTACTTTTTCAAAAAGATGAAACGTAACTTATTTTATTTATAACCTCCATCCATTTCTTTCCTCTGCATGCAAAAAAAAAAACATATTTTGTAGAACTTTAGGAACAAAACGTTATTGATTTTCTTTTTGTCAGGAACAAAAAAGGTTGAAATTGATGTGCAAAAACTCATTTGCATTCCCTTCACATTAGTAAATTCATCAGTTTGTCCCCATAATGTATTACACTTGCTGTTCTTATTCTCGTTTATTTCTCCGACTGGACTGCAGAGAGAGATTCAAATCACGCTTTCCCCTCCTTCCTCTTCTTCATCATCATGGCTCATCTGGTAATAGTTTCTTTCCTTGTGGTAGCAAAAATTATTCCTTATTATCTTCAAAGGTGTTTTGATGCTCATGTTGATTTGGTTTTCATGATGCTTAGAAGACAATTAGTGGCCTGAGGTCTTTAAGATGAGTTTGTAGAAGACGTGCTGCTCAGAACTGCGGCGTTGGCCACACACACGTGACTGTGCTTTGTACATAATCTCCCAATATAATAAGCCATTTTCATGCTATTAAGAGCCTTTAAAAAAATCACTAAAGGAAAATGTTGGGGTAACCCATTACAAATAACCCGATTTATGTAATCCGATTACTTTTTTAACAAGTGCGAAGTACTTTACATTGACAGCAGAATATCTACTCTAAGCTACTCTTTCAAATAAGTTCACTAGTTCCTTTGTTTTCCCATGTATTGACGGACAGCTATTGACAGAAATCGTAAGTGAGTAATTGTGTGTGTGTGTGTGAACATGATGAATATTGTAGTTCTAGACTAAATGTGATTTACTCTTCTTGCACAAAAACAGATTCAATATCCTTCAAAATGAATAAAATATTGAAAATAATTAAATTTTAAATTTAATCTAATATTTGAAACAATGTCTTTTTGCTGATGACCTTCAATGATCCAATTCACTCATACTAATAAGCAAAAATGACTCTTTTTTTTTGTTTTTGTTGCTGAAGTAAGAGTTTTGAAGTTTCTTTTCTTGCGTCCTATTCTTTTGCGTTTAAAAACAGCGGTTTGTTTGATCTGCATCCTCATATTTGTGAATTATGTTTAGTAGCATGGCATAACGTGTCCATGCTAACCAGCTAAATCTTACTTAAAGGGATACTCCACTTTTTTTGGAAATAGGCTCATTTTACCACTCCCCCAGTCGAGTTTTACCATTTTCAAATCCAGTTAGCTGATTTTTTGATATTTAGAAGAATATCAGTAACCAGACAGTTTCTGGTCTCATTGACTTCCATAGTAGGAAAAAAATATACTATGGAAGTCAATGAGACCAGAAACTGTCTGGTTACTGATATTCTTCTAAATATCAGAAAATCGGCTGAATACATTCAAAAACGGTAAAACTCTTACCTCTTAATTGTTTAAGCAACTTAAAGCTTAAACAACTCTTAATTGTTTAACTCTGGGGGAGTGGTAAAATGAGCCTATTTCCACAAAAAAAAAAAAAGTGGAGTATCCCTTTAAAAAAGTAAGTAACCTGGTTGCCTTAATTTTATGTTCATTGAAATGGAAAAAGTGAGTTAATACAATGAAGGAGAATGATTTAATCATCAGAAACTCAAAATTATATGTTATTTGAACTAAATAAATTATTTAAGTTGATTTGACAAAAGAAAAAAATGTTGTGATTACTAATCATGAAAATATTTTTTACAGTGTACTTACCACTAGGTCACCGTCTCTCACACACACACACACATGTTAATGTTAATTTCCCCAAAACATGGCATCTCAGCTGTAGTCTAAAAGTCCCTGAGCATTTGAAAAAAAGAAAAAGCTTAAAAGCTCCAGTTAAAATGGTTGAATGCACTTTCCCAGTTAAAGCGCATGTTTGCTTATCAAGAGGATTTTCTTCCTGGAGGGAGGAATCTCGGTCTAAGCTCAGAAATGCTCTTGTCGGGATCACAGGAATGTCTCCAATTTAAAGCGTTACCCAGTAATTACATACTGAGTGGGCACAGCAGGCTCACTGAAGGCTAATTAAATGCAAACGCTCTGTGTTCTTGAATTACGCTTTGATGCTTCTATATATGGGATGAATTTAGTCTCAAATTGATTAATAAATGCATGCAATTATCCTTGAACTTTATAAGCGTTGCAGGTATGTTTTACTATCCACAACCAATTGCCTTTAAACTTGCGTGTGCACAATTGAGAATTAAACGAATGTGCTGCATTTTTTATACAAATAGAGACATTTCTGAGAATTCACTCTAAAAAATGCTGGGTTATTTCAACCCAACTTTGGGTCAAATATGGACCAACAATTTTTATTATTACATTTTTTTTTATTTATTTAACCTTTATTTTACCAGGAAAGTCCCGTTGAGGTTAAGAACCTCTTTTTCAAGGGAGTGCTGGCCAAGAGGCAGCAAAAGCACAATCAATTACAACCCAATTTTTAACCCAATGTTTGGGTTTGTTGACCTAGAGTTGGGTTAAAACAACCCAGCATTTTAATGTTTTCTATTGTATTGAGTCGATCTCATTTGATTCATTTGGATTTTGATACTGTCTTTATGAGGTTTTCAAGCATTTCACAACCCACACACAAACAATACGCCTGTTGTTAGTTATTAATGCCTGCACAACTACCCATCTATTTGACAAACTCACAAATGTGCATTACTGGGTTGTTTTAACCCGAATTTGGGTCAAATATGGACAAACCCAAATGTTGGGTTAAAAATGTTATTTAAACATTTAACCCAATGGCTGAGTTTTTCCATATTTGACCCAAAGATGGGTTAAAACAACCCAGCATTTTAGTTGGGTTAAAAAATAACCCAACTATGGGGTGGTATAGCACCTTCCCAACTGTGGGTTATTTTAACCCAACCATTGGCTTATGCATGTTGAGTCTTTATGTTGGGATATCTTAAAATGTGTTGGGTCATTTGTTTATGTCGTTGGGTTATTTTTAGTTATAACCTAACAGTTGGGTTAAATACGTTCGCACGTCTATGGTTCAAATAGTAACGGTCCAGTCAGTGACAGAAACACTGAACAATAAGGTTATATGTTCATTTTGAAAGAAAATAATAATAATACTTTACAACTTAAGAATAACATGAATTTGCAGCATTCCGTCCAATTAAAGACGTAGTTGTAAATACAAAACCTTGATTTTGATGTATTGGTCAGAATTTGCCCATGCAACAAGAAAGATATGCATTTGTGCATCAAGTGACACGCGTGCATTCATTGCCTCATTTCTGAGTCAATGAATTCATTTGTATTTTGAGACTTTCATTTCAATTTTACAATGTTATTGTTATCAATTCTACCAAAATATTCAAATTTGTACGTCTCAAGTTGTTCATAGTGGGTGTGTGATAGAACTACTTTACACAAATGCCATGAATGCTAATGAAATCAGTCTGTGTCCTAATCAATAAATGATAAATCTTTCATTTGTCAACTCTCTGTACCACTTCAACTGCAGATTGCATTTATTTTCTTGGACACAGAGGAATTTTATTTGTCAGCTGAAATGATTTAGCATTATTCGTGCCTGTGTTGATCTTTAGCCTAGCAGGCCCTTGATTCGGAGAGCGATGTTTCAGACAGGTTGAGCGTAATTGAATTCATTAGGAACTTCATCAAGTGTATTCCCCTGTGATGAGCGAGCCCTTCTGCTGCATTATCTCCAAGATCCAACTTTAATTGTATTACGGTCCACAACTCTATTATTGTGCTCTTTGATGTTCTGCAGACAAAAAAAACACAATGATGAGGATTTCCTGTTTACCGCCGCACCTTTCAACAGATTACAAGAGCGTCTGGAAGATCGGACGAGATGTGAAATGCTGTTTGGGAAAGACGCATGATGTGAGTATGAATCGCAGAAGGATGGATTTTTATTTCATGGCATATCACTATAGTTATTTTTGTGTGAAATTGAATGAAGACATTTTTATATTTTTAAGATTGACACAAACTCAAATATGAGATTATAACAAAAGAAAACAATTCTGATTCCCTTTCCATCTTCTTCTCTCGTTGTGATGGCCCCTAGTTGAGGAGAAGAGTTTGTCAAAAGTAAAGTCCTCTGAGGTCTGGTGGGGTGAGGCCTGTGGCCTCTTGTGACCAAAAACAGTTTAGAAAGAGACACAGAAGTGGAAGAGCTGAGAGAGCACAGACTGGGTTTGGAGTGAAGACAATAGAGGTTTAAAAAATCAATTACTGGACGTCCGAGGGGAACTAAGAGACTAAAGTGGAAATTATTTCTGATCCAGCTTTGGAATGATTTGCTCATCCCTTGTGGCTTTGTGTTTTTGTGCATATTTGAGCACACCGTACAATTAATACAGCCCTCAGTACGGGAGTTAGTTCACAACGAGAGATGGAAGACATTTTAACATTTACCTTTTTATATTTCATTTATTTAATACAATTTCATTTCATTCATTCATTCATTCATTCATTCATTCATTCATTCATTCAATTTCATTTAATTCCTTTCATTCATTCAATTTCATTTCATTAATTCAATTTCATTCATTCATTCAATTTCATTCCATTCCTTCAATTTAATTCCATTCCTTCCATTTCATTCGTTCAATTCCATTCCATTCATTCCATTCCATTCATTCAATTTCATTCCATTCCATTCCATTCATTCCATTCCATTAATTCATTCAATTTCATTTTTTATTCCATTCATTCATTTAATTTTATTTCATTCATTCAAATTTCATTCATTCATTCATTCAATTTCATTACATTCAATCAATTTCATTTCATTCAAGTTTAATTTATTCATCCATTCCATTCATTCAATCATTCATCCATTCCATTCAATTTCATTCAATTCCTTCAATTTCATTTTATTCCTCTCGTTCATTCATTTCATTTCATTCATTCATCCATTCCATTCATTCAATTTCATTTCATTCAATTTCATGTCATTCCATTCATTCAATTTCATCTACAACTTACTTCATCTACAGTATTGTGCAATTCTTGCTAATTTCCTGACCAGCGGTGTGTGATTAACATGGTTAAAACCTTAAAAAGACCACTGAATATCTATTGGCCCATTTATACACTATAAGTAAATATAAAACTATTAGAATACTGAATATCAACTCATTATTAAAAGAAAATATGGAATTCTTTGCAGTTTGGGCAGGAGCGTTGTCTTGTTAAAATAACATCTGATCATTCCTTGTTGCGTAACTTTTCATTTGTGGGAAGCAAGCCATTGTGAAGCAGCTCACCAGTACCAGCTGCTAGAAAGGCTCCTCAAACAGTGACAGACTTCACTGTACTAGAGATGCATTTATTATTATATTTCTCAGCAGATATATTTGAAGAGACATACAACCCCCCATATTCTGGAAAAACCTACATTCAACTTAAGAAGCAGCACATCTGTTTCAACACTGAAAGAAATACATCAAATCATCATATTAGGATAATTTCTAAAGGATCATGTGACACAGAAGACTAAAAATAGCTATCTTTAAATGTATTTTTAAAAATATTTTGTTAAATTTAATAATATTGCGCAATTGTTCAAGATTTATTGTTCAAATAAATGGAGCATTGGGGATGTTTTTCAGAACATTGAAAAATCTTACCCAAACTTTTAAAACAGTAGTGTATCTGCAGTGTCAATCATAACAACAGCCCGGGAAGTGTGTGTTTATGCGTGTGTGAGTGTTATCATCTCAAATGAGCAGCAGTAGTCACAGCAGCGCAGTCATGTCAGTAAAGCTGAATTGGATGTAACATGAGTCATTAATCAAGCTGAGCCAGGCAAATAGAGGAGGGATGTGAAGCTGAAATGATTAAATGGCTCTCCGTAAGGTAAGCGTCTCAGCAGAAAGACTGCAGCGTGACGCGTGTTCTGGCACATTCCTCAGGCTACCCGAGACCAGAGTAATCAAACCCACATGAAGTTCTTCATCAGTGTCAACTGTTTCTCATCGCGGCCTAACCCTCCCCGCTTTTCTGTCTCTTCGTATTGCGTTTTTTCCCCTCTGCATCCTCCAAAAAGCTTGTTTTCATCCCATCTGCTGAGTAGCAAACACAGGGTGTGTGGGCCCTTTTCATGTTCTTTCCATCCTGGGGTGTTTTTTCTTTTCTTTAATATTTTCTTTTTCGTACAAACGTTTACACAAACAAATCGATAACTTTCGTTCTAAAATGTTTTCCAAATTCACGGAAGAAAAAAACCCAGACTGAAATCACTTGTCCGCAAAAATCATGGTGATGTATAAACATGGTAAGATGAAATTTTAAACATAGATATTAATAAGTAATATAGTGTAGGATCATTTATATACACTGCCGTTCAAAAGTTTGTGATCGGTTAATTTTTTTAAAATGTTTTTGAAGGGTTAAAATAACATTTCTATTTGATTATATTATAAAATGTAATTTATTCCTGAGATCAAAGCTGAATTTTCAGCATCATTACTCCAGTGTCACATGATCCTTCTGAAATAACACAGTCTCATCCCAAAAAGTCATATAACTGACGTCTTGGGACGTCTTTTGACCATACGTCAATATTAGCCTTTTTAGGGCCCCCTTAAACGTCGGTAGATGGCGATCCCGGGCCGTCATACTACTGACGCTTTACCTTTAACGTCAGTTAGGTGACGGGTTAGGTTTAGGTCTGGGGTAGAGTTAGGATCCCATAACCTCATCTACCGACGTTTAAGGGGGCCCTAAAAAGGCGAATATTGACGTATGGTCAAAAGACGTCCCAAAACGTCAGTTATATGACGTCTTGGGGTGAGACCGGGTTGTCTGAAATCACTCTAATATACTCAAGTACAATTTCTCATTATTAGCTATGTTTTTTCAATATTATTTGATGAATTGAAAGTTTTTTTTGTTTATATATATAAAACGCTATATATATAATTAGTTAAAATCATTTAAAGAGACCGTTAGTTCATACACAAAACTGTTGCAGAAAGAGTCATGTTTTCAAAAACATCTTTTACTTGTCCTGTTGCAAACTTGATGTTTGATGCTGTTTGTCCAAAAGGTGGCGCTATAGTGGTAACAAAAAGTACAATGCAGGTGACTACAACTTTTTTTTGAGAATAAATGAAAAATGTATGTGCTATAACAACGCATTCTCATCCCAAGGCATCATATATGACACTTTTGCCAAAGCGTAGACATCCAACGCACACGGCACCCTTTAGCGTCAAATGAGACGCCTCGGTTATGGTAGGTTTAGGTATGGGGTAGTGTTAGGGTTACACCACTAGGAGGCGCCTTCTATATCTGCGCCTCATTTTACGCTTTGGCAAAAGCGTCGTATATGACGCCTTGGGATGAGAACGGGCTCGCTATAATTGCTGATGACTTGAAACTACACTCCTAAGCTTTAAAGAGCTGAGCAAGTTTTCCAAAGGAGACTTTTTAAATGGATAAAAATGACTCTGTGAAACTCACATCATTTTTCCTCAACTGACTAAAGTTTAAGACTTCTTAAACTACTCTAAAGATTACATTTCTTGAAATAATGAGTTCTCTCAAGTGTAGATTCATGTGCTTTTTCAAACAGGTCGTGTAAAGCAAATCCTAACGGCATAAATGAGAAATGCTCTCCGTCCTATATCCTGACGGAAAAAAATCTTTTTTGGCAGCACCTTAATGAAAAGTGTTAAAGGTCGATCACTTTTTTTGTCTGCTACAAATGTGCCCATCCAAATATGATTAATCATGGCTCTTCCATATGCAGTGGAAAGCTATTATGGTTAGCTGTTACGGGGCATTTGCCAGCAGACCCAGACTGAATTTTGAGCAGGTCTGTGTGCTGTGTTTTGAATAATGCAGTGGAGACGGGTGACAAACTCAGAGACATTAGATTACTGCTACGATGAACATAACGAATCTTCTCAGATCTGTCAAATTACTGCTGTTGCCATCACATGATTTTTATTTATCTGAATTTTTTACTCCTGTGCCAGAAAAATGTGTGATGTGCCCTCATCGGGAATTCATCATTAGTGGGTGTAACAAAGTCCTTAGTAGATGGACAGGAAGAAGGAGACAGGGTCGGCGAGACTGGGACTTGTACAAGCTTTATTAACTCAAAACAGAACAGGTGCGCACAGAGCGCGTTCACCGTAGTATCTCTACAGCACAACTTCAATCAAAACTCTTTCCACGCTGATTCAGCTTTCCTCCTTTCAAGCTCCAGTCACGGCACAAGTCCCAGTCCTTTCTCTCTCTCCTCCTTCTCCCACTGTGCTGGTTTTAACCGTCTCTCCACACCAATCACTGCAATCAGACACAGGTGTTTATCATTTGCCCTTGATCCACTTACTCACCGCACAGCCTCCCGACCCATCTCTCCATGCAGACAGCGCGCAAACCACGCCCCCCTCACCACATACCCCCACCGCCCGACTCAGGCCGGGGAGCCGTCCGGCCTGCAGCCCCCCCCCCCCCTTTCCTGGAGAGGAAGTCGGCCACAGCCATCTGCGCCCCCGGCCTGTGGATCACCTGAAATTTAAACGGTTGTAACGCCAGATACCAACGGGTGATCCGCGCGTTGGTATCTTTCATGCGGTGGAGCCACTGCAAGGGAGCGTGGTCCGAACACAGGGTGAACTCCCGTCCCAGGAGGTAATATCGGAGGGTGAGGACAGCCCAGCGGATGGCCAAACACTCCTTCTCAATGGTGCTGTACATCGTCTCTCTCTTAGAGAGCTTCCGACTGATATACAGCACCGGCCGTTCCTCCCCCTCCACCTCCTGAGACAGGACTGCGCCCAAACCCCTGTCCGATGCATCTGTCTGCAGGATGAAAGGGAGAGAAAAGTCAGGAGCATGTAAAAGCGGTCCCCCGCACAGAGCAGCCTTTATCTGGGTAAACGCCTGCTGGCACTGCTCCGTCCACTGGACCGTATCTGGAGCCCCCTTTTTAGTCAGATCAGTCAGCGGGCTAGCGAGGTCCGAATAATTGGGTACAAACCGTCTATAATATCCCGCTAGCCCCAGGAACTGTCTCACCTCCTTTTTGGTCTTGGGACTCGGGCAGGTAGCAACTGCTGCTGTCTTATCAATTTGGGGACGCACCTGTCCGTGACCCAAGTGGAAGCCCAGATACCTTACTTCTACCCGCCCAATTGCACACTTCCTCGGGTTGGCCGTGAGCCCGGCCCTTCTCAGCGTTTTCAGGACAGCCCGCAAATACTGCATATGCCGCTGCCAGTCATTACTATAGATGATAATGTCATCCAGATAAGCTGCGGCATATGCAGCATGCGGCCGGAGAATTCTGTCCATCAAACGCTGAAAAGTCGCCGGTGCCCCGAACAAACCGAACGGAAGCGTGACGAATTGGTGTAAACCGAACGGCGTGGTAAAAGCTGTCTTTTCTTTGGACATTGGAGATAAGGGGATCTGCCAATATCCCTTTGTTAAGTCCAGCGTCGAATAAAAGCGAGCCGAACCAAGCCGATCAAGCAATTCGTCAATCCTCGGCATTGGATAAGCATCGAATTTAGACACCGCGTTCACCTTTCTGTAGTCCACACAGAACCGAATCGAGCCGTCAGGTTTAGGAACTAAAACTATCGGGCTGGCCCAGTCACTGTTGGACTCTTCTATTACCCCCATGTCCAGCATTGTTTCTAATTCGGCCTGAACTGTTTTCTTCTTGTGTTCAGGTAAACGATACGGACGGCAACGTACAACGACCCCCGGATCTGTCTCAACGTGGTGCTGAATGAGATTAGTTCGACCAGGCAGGGGCGAGAACACATCGGAAAACTCCGCTTGTAATTTTTTAATGTCAGTGAGCTGTGAGGGCGAGAGATGGTCACCAGATGGAGCCAGAGAGAAGGACTGCGAACTAACCCTCGCCTCTGGCCCGAGGTCCTCCTCCCCACTCACCACCGTCGCCAGCATCACTGCCTCAGCCTCAACCCACTTTTTTAGTAGGTTGAGGTGATACGTTTGACGTCCCCCGCCCCTGTCTGTTCGAATTACCTCATAGTTGAGATCACCAACTCGCCGTGTGACCTCAAAGGGCCCTTGCCACTTTGCAAGTAATTTCGAGCTGGACGTGGGGAGCAATACAAGCACTTTATCTCCCGGTGAAAATTGACGGAGCTTAGTTCCCCTATTGTATTGCTGTTTCTGTCTGTTCTGAGCCTGTAACAAATTCTCCAACGATAGCCGCCCCAGTGTGTGGAGTTTTGTTCTCAGGTCCAGGACATACTGAATTTCGTTCTTACTAGCCGACGGCCCGTCCTCCCAAGTCTCCCTCAGTACGTCCAACACCCCACGAGGCTGACGACCGAAGAGAAGCTCGAAGGGGGAAAACCCCGTGGAGGCTTGGGGGACCTCGCGTACAGCAAACAACAGGGGTTCCAGCCACTTATCCCAATTTTTGGCGTCTTCGTGAACGAACTTACGAATCATGGTTTTTAACGTGCGATTAAATCGTTCTACCAGACCATCTGTTTGTGGGTGATAGACGCTGGTACGAATCGATTTAATGCCCAGTAATTCATAAAGTTCGCGAACCGTCCGTGACATAAACGCCGTGCCTTGATCGGTGAGGATCTCCTTAGGGATCCCCACCCGGGAGATTAAGGAGAACAGCGCGCTCGCCACACTCTTAGCCGAGATGTTGCGAAGCGGAACTGCCTCCGGGTATCGTGTTGCGTAATCCACCAGGACCAACGCAAAACGATGCCCTCGTGCTGACCGTTCTAATGGCCCGACGAGGTCCATACCAATCCTTTCGAAGGGGACCTGCATCAGCGGAAGGGGGCACAAGGGTGCTTTTGGATTGGCCGGTGGATTCACCAACTGACATTCACGACAAGACGCGCACCACCTGCGCACATTCTCGTGAATGCCCGGCCAGAAGAATCGGGCCATGAGACGGTTTAGTGTCGCCTTTTGCCCTAAATGTCCAGCCATCGGATTACAATGAGCCGCCTGGAAAAGCATTTCCCGGCGGCTCCTTGGCACTAACAACTGGGTTGTATCTTCCTTTGTCTGGGCGTCTTGGGTCACCCGATACAACCTATCTTTAATCACGCAAAAATAGGGGTACGAGAGCGGTTGGTCTGGGTGGAGTAGCTGTCCGTCGATGGAACGGACCGAATCAAACGCGTGTTTGAGCGTTTCATCCTGGGACTGCTCCAGGGGAAAATCATCGCGCTCAGAGAGGAGATTTCTCTCTAAAGCTCTCTCTTCCCCTGTAGCAGCACCCAGAGGTCCCGGTACAGCATCCCCCACCTGCACCACCGCTGTCCTCCCCTGCTGCTTCGTTTCCCAAGAGGCATCCGCACATAAAATCCCCAATAATCTCGCAAAATCCGGCCAATCAGTTCCCAAAATTAGCGGATGCCGGAGGTGCGGGTTAACTGCCACCTCCACACTATGTTTTTGTCCCCGAAATAGAATTGTGACGGACATTAAAGGATAACTCTCCACCACCCCGTGCACACACCGAACCCTAACCAAGCGGCTTTTATCCAATGCCCCGGACCGAATCAGGCTTTGATGAATAGAGGTCTGGTTACATCCCGAATCCACCAAAGCCTGATAAGTACCCCCCTTTATACTCACGGGTATCTGGTACAGGCCAGCTTGATCGGGGGCGGCCGTTGGCGCGTCGGGGATCCGGACCAGTGTCCCCACCTCCATCACTGGACACCGGTCGATAAAATGGCCCGGGTCCCCACAGCGCCAACAGGCCGGCCCAGGCTTTACCGCTGCCCCAGCGGAGGGAAGGGGGCCAAGGGATTGATGTGGAGAGAGGGTTGTCGCGGGAACCAGGGTTGATGTGTCCCCCGCGGTCGCCCCCCGCGGACCCGTTCTCCCCGCGGAACCGCTATCTGTCGGCCAGCCGGACTTCCACCGCGGCGCTGGGCGGGGCGCCAGGCCCCCTCGAGACCTGGGAGCGGGGAGAGGTTTAGGAGAGAGAGAGACAGGGGAAGAGGGAGAGGGAGAGAGAGAGATCGATGGGAGGGGTTCGCCGACCCCCGAGCACGCCACCATGTGATCCTCCGCCAGTTGGATGGCCTGGTCCAGCGACGTCGGGCGGTGGCACTGGACCCATTGGGCAGTTTTCTTCGGAAGCTTCCCCACAAACTGCTCCAGTACCACGCGGTCGATGATCTTCTCGACGTCGCTATCCTCGGCCGTCAACCATTTGCGGCAGGAGTCCCGGAGCTGTTGCGCCATCACGAAGGGCCGGCCGGACTCTTCTAAGGTCAGGGACCTAAAGCGTTGACGGTGCTGTTCAGGGGTCCGGCCGACCCGCTGAATGATGGCACGCCGTAGGTCGTCGTAGACCAGGAGATTCGCGACTGGCAGTTGGTGGGCGGCGATCTGTGATTCTCCAGACAACAGCGGGATGAGACGCAACGGCCAGTCTTCTTTGGGCCACTCCCGGGCCTCGGCCGACCTCTCGAAGAGGTCCAGGAACGCCTCCGGGTCGTCCTGAGGACCCATCTTCCCGAGGGTCAATGGTGTGGCCGAGGCTGATGCTGGTGGGGGAGTGGCCGGAATCTCCCGGTCAAGACAGCTCCGGAACAGCTCGCGGTCTTTCTGCTGGCCTTGAAGCAGCGCCTGGAAGCGCTGTTCCTGTTCTTGCTTCATGCTCAGCAGGGCTTGATGTTGATCGCGCTGAAGAGCCGCGAGCGACTGGATGATCTCCGCAAATGGTGATCCTGACGGGCTCTGCATGGCGGCGGCAGACTCCTTCTTCCCGGGTTTCGGCACCAGTGTACCAAAGTCCTTAGTAGATGGACAGGAAGAAGGAGACAGGGTCGGCGAGACTGGGACTTGTACAAGCTTTATTAACTCAAAACAGAACAGGTGCGCACAGAGCGCGTTCACCGTAGTATCTCTACAGCACAACTTCAATCAAAACTCTTTCCACGCTGATTCAGCTTTCCTCCTTTCAAGCTCCAGTCACGGCACAAGTCCCAGTCCTTTCTCTCTCTCCTCCTTCTCCCACTGTGCTGGTTTTAACCGTCTCTCCACACCAATCACTGCAATCAGACACAGGTGTTTATCATTTGCCCTTGATCCACTTACTCACCGCACAGCCTCCCGACCCATCTCTCCATGCAGACAGCGCGCAAACCACGCCCCCCTCACCACAGTGGGTTGCTTTGGATATAATGAGTAAATGTAATATAAATGAAAGTGGAAAAAAAACTGAAGTCAGCCAAACTCTGTTAAAATTAGTATAGCCTTCACAACCTAGAATAAATGATGTCAGTGAAAAGGAAATCTATCTATCTATCTATCTATCTATCTATCTATCTATCTATCTGTCTGTCTGTCTGTCTGTCTGTCTGTCTGTCCGTCCGTCCGTCCGTCCGTCCGTCCGTCCGTCCGTCCGTCCGTCCGTCCGTCCGTCCGTCCGTCCGTCCGTCCGTCCGTCCGTCCGTCCGTCCGTCCGTCCGTCCGTCCGTCCGTCCGTCCATCCATCCATCCATCCATCCATCTATCTATCTATCTATCTATCTATCTATCTGTCTGTCTATCTGCCTATTCTGTCTGTCTGTCTGTATATATAATTGTCTGTCTGTCTGTCTGTCTGTCTGTCTGTCTGTCTATCTATCTATCTATCTATCTATCTATCTATCTATCTGTCTGTCTGTCTGTCTGTCTGTCTGTCTGTCTGTCTGTCTGTCTGTCTGTCTGTCTGTCTGTCTGTCTGTCTGTCTGTCTATCTATCTATCTATCTATCTGTCTGTCTGTATATATATCTGTCTATCTATCTATCTGTCTGTCTGTCTGTCTGTCTGTCTGTCTATCTATCTATCTGTCTGTCTGTCTGTCTGTCTATCTATCTATCTATCATCTATCTATCTGTCTATCTGCCTATTTTGTCTATCTATCTGTCTGTCTGTCTGTCTATCTATATATCGATCGATCGATCTATCTGTCTGTCTGTCTGTCTGTCTGTCTGTCTGTCTGTCTGTCTGTCTATCTATCTGTCTGTCTGTCTGTCTGTCTGTCTGTCTGTCTGTCTGTCTATCTATCTATCTATCTCATTCTCACAAAGAGTATTGCATGAACTTTTTCTGGTGAGAACTGAGTCTTTCCTGTGTGCCGTCTCTCTCAAGTTCCCATAACGCATCGTTCAAAACGTGTATCTGAGGGAGCAATTAACAGAACCAGGAGCGAAGCCAAGTCGACTGCGAGGCCAAGAGCTGAAACAGCACCGAGAGGACGCCCTGCTCATCGGAGGATTCAACTGCAGACACGTGAGTTACTGTATGAGCTCGTGCACTAACATGACCTCATACACATCTACATCGAAGTCAGGGGAGAAATTTGACACGGCCAAGTCCAAGCCCAGGAGGATGTCCACACAATCTTCAGGCTTCAGGTCACATCTGACCTTCAGCATGTTTACAGGGCATTTTTAGCTGAGCTTATTTGACTATATTTGAGCACTGAAGTAGAAATGAAGCACTGTGTTTCAGCTAATACATGGATAACCCTGTCTGGCCAGTGGTGATTGCAGTATTGTATGCCAGCGCTGTAGTTAGCCGAGAGCGTTTGAGTTTGTTGTGCTCTCACATCATCTGTCCTTTGTTTTAAAGGTCTCTGCGGTGCTGCTTGTTAACTGCTTTCCAACATTCTGCCAAATTCCCATCAACATCCCTAATATCAGGCGACGGTTTAATGCCTGGCAGCTTTTCCAGAAAAAAAAGGAAGTGTGCCAGGTATTGCATACAAAGTTCTTCTATGCGCTTTCTCTATTCTCATCTCCTGCAGAGGTAATTGATTACTAAAACTTAGCCTGAAAGTATTGATTTACAAGCGTTTTTTTTTTTTTTTTGCAAATTAAAAATAATTAGCATTCCTGCTTCCTCAGACTCTAGTGTCTGATAATGTATATGGTAACACCGAAAAGAAAAGGAGAAAATCATATTATTATTTCAGTGTATGTCCATTAAATACAGAAATTAATTCAGACACATTATCACAGTTTATTCGCTGTAGTTTAGAAACTTTATACAAGAACTCACTGTTTTTGTCCGTCCTTCTGTTAGACTGTCTCACAAGTTAATTATGTTGAATATCTGTCGACTGTTAAATTTAACTACACGATTAGATGATACCAATTTAGGTCGACCAATTACCAAGCAATGCTTAATTTTGTTCGGTCTGCGGTGTAAAAAGGTCGCATTAGCAATTTAAGAAATAACACTTAAACAAAACATGGTCAGGTCAAAGTCTGAATAATTTATGGTCGTACATTTTTATAAATTGTAGTCCATTGAGAATATTTGGGTATAAAATGTCACAGTTTACTTTATTTTGCTCTCCTCACTTACATAAATGACCTATAGTGTCCTGCACCCAGTAGTAAAAATATATAAAAAATTATATCTGGTGTCTCAATAATTTTGCGTTTGACTGTATAATGAACTATATCATAATATTAAAGTCAATACATAAATGTTGATGAAATAAAAAGCAGACATTTCTAAATGGCTTGTTAAAAAACTAATTTTAAAACTAATTTTAGTGCAGAATTTGTATGTAGCGGTGTATTATATATATATATATACATATATACACACACACTGTCAAACGATTAATCGCGATTACTGTAATCACATCCAAAATAAAAGTTTGTGTTAACATAATATATGTGGGTGCACTGTGTATAACTATATATATATATATATACAGTATATATATACAGTATATATATATATATATATATATATATATATATACACACATGCATGAATATTTAATAAAAAATATTATTTATATATAAAATATTTAGATTTATATATAATATAAATTATATATAAATCTATATACAGTATATACATGAAAATATTTCTTAAATATGTACAATTTATATATATAATAATTATACACAGTGCACTCACATATATTATGTTAACACAAACCTTTATTTTGGATGCGATTAATCACGATCAATCATTTGACAGCCCTAGTAAATATATATATATATATAGTATGTAAGCTGTGAGATGTCATGCATTAGTTATTTTTATCATGGCCAAGGAGTGTTTTTACCCATGTGGTGTGTATCAAACTAAATTCAGAGCTATAAAATGATATATATGATGCAAGAGTGAGCAGGGATGTGTCTTTTCAATGCTTTATGAGCCCAAGCTCTTATATGCTGTCTTTTCCCTCATTCTATCCCATCATCTCTCTGCCTGACCTCGCTTATAAAAATTCATATTTCTGCAGCTCTCATTGGCACCCAGCCCTTCCTGAAGAGGAACACACACCTCCGGGGCTCATGGGAACCGTAGGCATATGACACGTCAGTATCTGAGGCTTTTTCATGGATGGATGATGCAGTTTTTCATTTCTCCCACTGTCTGTCTGGTCTCGGCTCTGTGGTCATGCGTGGAGGTCATGAATCGCTGACAGGTGATGTTGTACTTTACATGCATGAGCAATAGAGGTTTGCCACTGAAAAACAAGGAGTTATTTTGTGGCTGAGTGAGTGTGATTTGCTCAACGTATAGATATGTAGTCGCAGCCTGTGTTGAAACATGAATTAATCAGTCGAAACGCTGTTTTGAGTGGATGAGTCTTGATTTTAATTTAAGAAATGCCAAGTACCAATTAAAAATAAAGCAGTCAAACTTTTGACAAGCTAATTAGACGAGTTGAAACTGAATATTTTTAGCCAGCGTCATTTTATTTTTCTAATTTAAAACACTCAAGTGTGTTTGGAGTAGGGTGAATGTGCTTCGGTTAATTAAATCCAAATAACAATCGTACAAGTGTCGAAAAGAAAAGCATATCTAAACAGGAGCATAAAATACCAACACACTTTCATGGCAATTCCTAACAGTTTTATGTTCGGTGACTTTTCGGTGACTTTTCTTCTAAAAATTGTACGTTTCCATACCAATCACATCAAACTAATACATACTAAATCACTAAGTTGTAAAAAAAGTTAGTCCTTCATTAGATTGGGCTTTAAAATACAATGCAAAGACACTTTTAGACCAGCAATTATGATAGTTAAGTTCAAATTCAAATTCACTTATGGATAAATCAGATTTGTGAACTAGTTTGATTCATAAAAAAAGATGACTCAAAAGAATAACTCACTTACAAATTCAAAACCATTATCCCTTATGATCTTGTTTTCCTCTACATACGAGCATTTGGATTATTTGTTCAAAAGATAAATCAAAAATAATTTAAAATATGAATTCTATGTATTTTATAAATTATTTAACATGTTATGCTTTATTTTTTTATTTTTTGTATTGAAATGTAGAGAATACAAATTTAATTTTTATTTACAGTTTCATTTTGTCCTATTTTTCCCCACACTTTTTTTTTTTTTTTACAATTCTATTCATTTCTATGACTTTTCCAGGCTTTGATACACATTTTTAAAAGTTAACATAATGTTCCCAGGTTTCTATCATCGGGGGAGCCACTGAAAAAGCACATAACGCACCCAAAATTGGCTTAATGGCAGTTGGAATTCTTTCTAATGGATCTTGAGTCAAAATAGTCAACTCTTTGGTGTTCAACGTTGTTTTGACGTTGAATTCATGTTGAACTGACATTATTTCAACAACATTTGAAGGTTTAATGTCAGTCGAATGCCAGCTGGGATAATAGTTCCCCTTTAATTTTCAGAACGGTGCTCTTCTAAAGAGTCCAGAAATGAGCATCCAAACACACAAGCCCTATTTTGGGGCCATGATATCAAAGAGTGATGAGGATCCCATTTACTTGGGATAAAATCAAACCTCCTAGCAACCACCTAGAGCACTGCATGGCAACGCCCTGGCAACCACCTTAGGAGTTTTGGATAGACAAGCAGACTCGCATTTTCTTCAATAAATGTCCAAAGTCAGTTTGTTTGTTTTTGATGTGCTCTGTCTTGGTCATAAACAGGGGTGAGCACTTGTTCTCCTCTTCATTACAATGGCACTTTGATGTCGGAGGGTTTCGCATCCAAAAGCCTGAGGACTGGTTTTATTGCTATTTTTTTTTTCAGCTCAGACTTGCACCTTGAGGAACCAGAAGGGCCTTGGCGCAATTTTGCAGGATGAAATGTTTGTATTGATCTCGGCAGGAGAAACACTCCAAATGGTTTCTTCTGTTCTTTTTATTATTTGTTGCCATGACAGACACATTGAACAAAGCAAACAAACCCAGTGAGGAAATACAATTTCCCTCTCAGTACATCAAACAGCGGACGATAGGGCAAAAAGCTTGTGCGAGAGTGTGCATGTCTTTGGGTTGTTCGTCTTGAGAACGTCAAGGCCGAAGCCATATTTTATACTGGTAAAGCCTGCTATAAGTTATGTTGTTGACAGTGGTGTGCGATGGTGTTTTAAAATGAGTTTTTAAAACATTTTTTATATATATCAAATGTGAATTCATGTCCCTGTTACACTTAAAGGAGTCATGAACTGGCTTTTTAAATTTTATTATATTGTCGTGTGAGGTCAACTTATGATGTTCGCTTGGTTTTAGCATTCAATGTGTCTGAAGACATGACCAGAGCAAAGGCAGGAGACACTGCTTGCAGTCAGTGAAATCTTTATTGACTTGAAAATTGAGCAAGTTATTGTTATTTAAATAGTACATGTACCATTAACTCAATGTTACGAGTGAGCGAGCTGCCTGAGACAAGATGGCCGCCAGGTGCAGACGACGAAAAAAAAAAAAATACGGTGACAGGATGCACGCAGCACGCGCAGCACGCGACAGAGCCGTCCGTTAAAGATGACGTGTTAGTATGTCCCAAAGCTTGCCTACTTTTTTGCTACACACTCAAAAGTAAGTATTTTTTCTTCACAAAAAGAGTACATACTTTTAGGGCGTAGTATAGACCATTTCACAAGATGTAAACAACACTGGTCCAGAAGCACTTCCTGTTTCAGTTTGTAACTGTTTTCTTTATTTCACATGTAAAGAAAACTTCTTAAAGATGTTTGTTTAACTTTTTGAATCAGTTTTAAATGTTCTGTTGGTTGTATTTTATCCCAGCTTTTATGTAGTGTTAAAAAACTGAAACAGGAAGTGCTTCTGGGCCAGTGTTGTTTACATATTTTGAAATGGTCTATAAGTAAGCGAATTGGGACGCAGGAAAACATTCATTCCTTCGAACTGAAAGGGTCAACCATTTGACAGTAATAGGGAATTTTAAATAATGTTCACATACATAATACATAACTACACTGAAAATAAAAATAATATTCAAAATACTTCAACGTTAATTATGCAAGGAAAATAATACAAATAATAAACAAATACATTTCTACATACAATGAACATAAAGACAATAAAACATGAAACAACTCCCCCCTGCTCCCATTGAGAAATGGACTATGCCAACACTACCCAGAATTCTTTGGGATGGCATAAAAGGAGGGACAGAAAGGCCGCGCGTCCTCTTTAATACCCACCCCAGGAAGCCATGCTGCTGAGATGAATCCTGAAGGTTAGTTTTCCAAATGAGGATAAAACTAATGATTTATGTAATTACCAAAATAAAGAAAATAAAGAAATAACGTTAAATCTCGTGGTGTTGTTTTATTAATCAGTCTAACGTGCACCTCAGACTAGAGAAAAAAGTTACCAAATAATGAGAAACAAACATTTGAAGAGTTTGGTTGCAAAATGCTATATATCCATTTTGATGAATTTGAATAAAACTGTGTTGTCTTTAGCAAGAAAATGGGAAGATGAAAAACACTATTTTCTGTTTCAAATTTTCCACATAGCATTTGTAGGTTATAATAACTATGAAAAAATAAATCCAGGTTTTGATTTTCAATGATTTATTATAAAAACGGATGCCATCATTCATACATTAATATCATCAGGAACTAACAACGTTTTTTATCGTTAATGTCAATCTTGAGACGTAGCCTCTGAAATTTTTTGACGGCGATCAGCTGTAAAATGGCTTGGTCCTGCTCGGTTTTCGTTGACTTCGAATAAAACAATTGAAAGATTTTCAAAAAGATCCCCTGGGGTCAGCGTGATGGAAGTTTGACGCTGTCGTGTGAGAACCGTGAGAACAAGCGACAGCCGCCATTTCCTCCTCCTGAATGCCTCATCTTAATCTCCTCACGTAAGTTAAATGATTCGATTTCGAGGTCACTTTTACCCATGCAGGATGCCTTACCCACCGCTGGTTCACCAATGCTGTCAAAATAATTCATTTTTTGTTTGTTTGATGATCGAAAAGTACAAAATAAAAAAAGAAAAGCTAGGAAGCCGGGTGTATTTAACATAAATATCTATTTGAAGGCTAGATGTGTCGTCAGCGCTGCTGGTCAATGGAGGTCATCGTCTGCACCTGGCGGCCATCTTGTCACAGGCAGCTCGCTCACTCATAACATTGTGGTAATGGGACATGTACTATTTAAATAACCATAACTTGCTCAATTTTCTATCGATTTTCAAACGGTTTGGTTTGTCATAAACGTCAGAGATGTAGCTATGACACTGCGTACTTTTGAGTAAAAGTGTATAAATTAATAATCATCCAGATAATTATAGCCACGTTAATAACGTTTGTAAGAAACCAAACCGTTTGTAAATCCGTCAAGAT
Source organism: Cyprinella venusta (assembly GCA_038021265.1). NCBI lineage: Eukaryota > Metazoa > Chordata > Actinopteri > Cypriniformes > Leuciscidae > Cyprinella > Cyprinella venusta. Next base: position 3,893,720 of record CM075866.1, on the reverse strand, counting down.
TTAAGCGAGATAAGAGTATTTGTGTTCATGCTAACCACTCATCTTACGTCAGCTTGTCTGTGACAAGATGGCCGCCGGTGATGACGTTAGAAACTCCGCCGGAGCACATCTAGCCTTTCTATGGTATTTAAATCGCTGCCGTTACTGTTTCCATGGCGTGGAATGGTGGGTTGTGATTGGTTGAGCGGATGTATCTCATTTTTGCAGAAAATGGAGACTGGCGTTTGTCGCGGTTTGCAAAGAAAGGTAAACATTACAAAATAATACAGCAGATATCTCATTTTATATAACATTAAACTTTGACTTTTCAATACCGACCAGATAAAAACCGAATTTTGCAATAACTCATTTAAAAAAATGGCGTTTTATCACGTTTTGGAACCAAACTCTTAATTTATAGAATAATATAAACCAAACAAACACAGGGCATTTAATGTCATTATGGGTATCTTAGGACTTTGTCACGGTGTCCCTGAGCAAGTTGTGCCCATAGACTTTAAGGTTGTGCCAGAGGCGTGGATAAAATGTAATGTAATGACTTCTTAGATGTCAAAAATTTGATTTCTCGGTTCATCACTCCTTTAATGTTCTCATTTTCCTGGTTAAATAAACTACGCAACTACCAAATTTTGTATTTTTACACTATGTAATTAGTGTTCCATTTATTAAAACCAAGCATAAATCTCATCAAGTTAGTGTTTTTACTTTTATTGCAAAATAATAACTAAAGGCAGTAACATTTTAAACGATAGATTTTATTTGTAAACTGATGTTTAGCTCTTCTTTTTATTAGTCAAAATATTTTCATCAAGCTCGGTAAACAATGTGAAATGTAGGCTACTCTTTAAAATCCCGAAGCTAAAAATCTCCACAGTCATCATGTTTTCAGGCCATTTCAAAAGCAGTTATATCTAAGTGGGTGAGATGTTTATACTTTTTAACTTCCCATTAACTCCATCATTGCGTCTTCAATTTGAGACTGATTCGCAAATGTGCTCGAAAACAAGAGGCAGGATTTATACAGAAATATATAAAGATTTACAGAAACTTACCGACTTCTGTTGCCATTATTTTTGGAGTGACTTATCGTGAAAAGAAAAAAATATACATCTGTTAATGGAAACGGTGTAATTTCGCTAAATTTTTTTGTCGCCATTTTGGAAATATATCGCAGAAGTTTTGTGCAAATCTGTAATGGAAGCACGGCTAGTGTCACTAAAGAAAAACTAGTGTTTATTTTACACTTTAATATCACATTTTATAATATTTGGGTTTTTATTTTTGCAATATGGATTAGTTTCTCATCCAATTTTCTTGGAGAGGCCCTCCTCTGATTTTTGCCCCTTCGTTGTGTAGATACAGCCAGCAGACCAGCACAAACCAGTATTTCTCTTCAGCAGGGTTGAGAAAGGACCATGAAAATCCCATTCACTCTTCTTGAAGCAATAATGACTCGTGCAATAAAAACATATGGAGCTCTTGATATCTGAGAGAGAAGATTTTTAATTCACTTGATATGTTTGCACTGCATGATTGGATGGTTTCCAAGAGCCGGAGAGTTTGAACAGATGTAAAAACTACTGAGACCAACCAACGCCGCCGGTCTTAAGATTGAATCCTTTTGTGGGTGGATTTCACCATGTGTTCAGATCAATTAATTGATTTTACGAGCCCGCCGTTATCTGTGCTCATGCCGGAATTACCATAAAAATGACTTTTAGGCTAAAACACGTCCTCATTGAACTCATAATTTCAAATTCTATGAACAATATGACTTTTTTTTCACATAAATGGCAGCGGCCTCAACAGTTTACCTGGTGTGTTTTCTTTGTTTTGCTGTGTTTTGCTTACTCTCTTTATGAGTGCACAAATTTAGAAGATTAGCATTATTAAAATAATTGTCTTTTTTTCCATGTAAAATTTCTAAACATCCTTAAAACAAGATGCTTTTATTGGTTAAAGCTTAACTTAATTTAACATTTTATTGTTTTAATGTCGTCGGCATAGTTTTTTCATGTTTTAAGCAAAATCCAACAACATTTAGTGAGATCTATGCTTAAAACCTGCTCATCTCACATGACTTTATTGCTCATATTTATTTTATTTTAAGTATTTTTTCAATGTAAAGCAACACATCATACTGTTTTGAACAACTCTTTGTAATGTACACACTGTTTATTATTCTTATGTAACATTATAAATGTCTTTACTGTCACTTTTGATCAATTGAATGCTTCTTTGCGGAAATAAAAGTATTAATTTCTTTAAAAAGAAACACTTACTGACCCCCAACATTTGGGTAAAATTTTATTTCAGCAATCCACTTTAGACATTACTTTAAGTAAGTAGGGCTGTCAAACGATTAATCGTGATTAATCGCATCCAAAATAAAAGTTTGCGTTTACATAATATATGTGGGTGCACTGTGTATAATTATATATATATATATATATATATATATATATATATATAATCTATATTATATAAATATTTTATATATGGATAACACATTTTTTAAAATATATACATGCATGTGTGTGTATTTATATATACAAAATAATTATATACAGCACACAAATATATTATATAAACACAGATTTTATTTTGGATGCGATTAATCACAATTAATTTTTGCACAGCCCTAATATATATATATATATATATAATTATGTAAACACTCACATATATTATATAAACATAGACTTTTATTTTGGATCCAATTAATCACGATTAATCGTTTGACAGCCCTGTAAGTGACTACCAGTGTTAGGGATTTTACTTTTAAAAAGAAGTGTATCTCGTTACTCATTACTTCTTAAAAAAAAGTAATCCGCTACTTTACTTAGTTACCCCATATGGAAAGTTACTTATTACATTACTTGTTACATTTACGTTACTTTTATGTTGCTTGACTTTGGGCAAATCCCAATATCTGTTCCTAAATGTGTAAGTTCTACAATGCAGAATGTCATATATAATGCCTTAAATGCATAATGCAGTGAAACTGGGAATTATTATTTAATATTTTGCTGTCACCAACAACAAAGCCACATGATTTCATTATGGAGTTATGAATGTTGCCAGTAATTCTGACGTGACATGAACATAGCTCTTTTTTTCACATTCATAAGCTCCTTTTTTCTGTGTCTGCAGGGAAACTCGCATTCAGAGAGCTTTAAAACCGGTCATCACTGCATCGAGAGGGTGGAGAGAAAAGGAAAATACTGCTTTTCGGGGCTGGTGTCGATACAGCAGAAGTGAAAGAGAATGGCTAATACACCTTACGTGATGACGAATCGATTAGCGTCCTTCCTAGTGTTTTTGAAGAGAGCCCAGAGCCAGTAGACCATAAGGTTGGTTTTTAAAGTTCAGCTTCTGTCTATTCTCCACAGCGTCAGCAAGAGCTCCAATGCACACGTTGTCAATAAGCATTAAAATGAGTGAAGAAAATAGTATGGCATATTGAGTGTGAAGGCGGTCTGACTGAAACAGAAGGAGCTCTTAATGTCAGGCCTGTCTGGTGAAGGAAACTTTGGGTTTAAGAGTAGCAGTGCTTCAAAATCTACGAGCCGACTCGTTGCATGGGCTGCTGACAACCTAAACAGCTTTTCTAACCTCTCGAAACCTCTACTCATTTAGACAGTTTGTAAAGTGACAGGCTTTTACAACCAAAAATACATTTTCCTTCATTCTCTATGGCAACACATGAAAACTGCTCACCAAATGTGTGTCCTTTGCTTTCCATTATGCTGCATTAGTGCTAAAAGCTTCCAGTGAAATGACAAATAAAGAAATACAAAATTGAGCCTATGTATCAATTTTTCCCCCAGACGAAATTCACTATAACTTCCAAACTCCCCTGGAGGACTAAAATATTGCTTTATATTAGCACAATTTGATGGTCTAATCAACATTAGAAATATATAGGATACAAATAGTGGGTGTTTGATTCGTAACAAAGTTTTTTAAGGTTCAAATCTTTGAATGAGTGTTTTGTTTGAAGGCATTTAGCACTAGAAATCCACTAGTATACCGAATTTTCTAGAACATGCTGTGACTTTTATTCTAAAGCGATTTATATAATGCAAAAAAATCAAATCATGTACAAAATGCAAATATCTGGATTTGTGTTAAAGTAGAGGAACAGTACGCATGAGCCTTTAAGCTTATTTAAATAGTGCATTTCCCACACTCTGCTAGTTTTCGCTTAAATAAATTTAGGCTTGGCGTTTATAGTAAATGTTGTTTGCTATCCTTTATGTTTGTGTTTTTTATTCCTGTTCTGAATACGGTTAAATTTAATGTATTTGTTGTGGTTTTTGATATTTATAATGTTGGTGAACTTTTCCTTTTCTTTACTGGTATTTATTACATTTATTTCTGATTGTATCCGATGCAACTTACCTGTGCTTTTTCCCTCAACAATGCTACTTATAGCCAGGTGCGACTAATTTTCTGGAAAATACAGTATTGCGCTATGTTACGATGATTTGTTCGATGATCTGTACATAATATTTTTAGAAATGCAAATGTACCAACCCAGTCTAATGAGAAAACAAGTATTTTACAAGATGATAATTTCATATGAATTCACATAATGCGATTTATTGAAAACGGTAAGGATCAATGCATAAGTATGGTACGAAAACATGCGAATGAGATCGTACGAAGGGTTATTGTCGTTAACTAAATCTATTAAAAACTATTTTAAAAACTATTAAAGCTATTGTATATAAATTTTAAGTAAACATTAGTTGAAAAACTTGAACTAAACTAAAATTAGAAATGTCGTCTTGTTGGTTGAAATGTTGCACGAATTATCCGCCATTATATCGGTATCGGGCGATTTAATATCCTTTAAAATGCAATAATCATTAATGGCCCAATAAGAAAATTTGGCTTATATATAAAAGCAGAATAAAATAAAATACTTTTTTCTTCAGCTGAGACACTTCAGATTTCCACTGAATTGCTTGAAATATGATTGGAATCCCTTCAAAAAAGGAAAATCCAGTTTAGTGCAAGTCTATTATATAAGCTACATAAAATACTAATCAGAGCATTATAATTGTGTGCTCAGGACATGGATTTTGATCCATGTGAGGCTTTTGATTTTGTAATCAGGATCTAAAAAGTCATATAAAAACTCTGATTTAGATTTATCGGCCGATATATCGGTTATCGGTTTTCAAATATAAAGAATTATCGGTTATAGAATATGCCAAATTTTTTATATCGGTGCATCCCTAAATATGGCTAAATGACATGTACAAGTCAAATAAACTGTGCTTGGTCAGTTTTCATTTCCAAACCGATGAAATTTGGTCCGACGCAAAAGAAGTAGTCTCGGTCCGGATCAAATTGAAAAAAGGTTTGGTTCGTTTTTTGTGTGAAAGTATTTCTGTATGGTTCTGTCTGTATGGTTTACAGGAAGTTCTGGTGGTTCCCAAAAAGCTGAAAAACATCCATGTAACTAATAGTTTACTTATTTATTTTATTATTATTTTATATTTTAATTATTATTCTGTATTTATTTATTTTTAAAGTTCTGTAGTGCAATCAAATAATTGCAGTGTGAAACCAAACCAAAACTTTCTGAAAGTATAAAATGTATCAAAATGTGATCTTTGGTTTGGACCTTGGTGTGGACTTTTGTGGAAGTTGTAAACTAAACCAGACTGTCTGGGCCACTAAACATGGACATTTCCCATTTGAAGAACAGTTCTGAAGTACTAAAATGACACCATGTCAATATTTTCCTTGCTATTGCTCCAACTCTTATTTCTTGCTTGTCTTATAGGCCGAGGGTAGCGTGACCGGTGGTGGATGTCCATGACGGACTGGGCCGAAATGCTCATCCCACAGCGCAACCGATCCTGACCTCCACGGCCTTCTCTGCATTTATTCCTTTCTCCCGTAACTCCTGCCAGATTGAGGCCTACGTTGGGTCATTACCCACAAGCCTCTTTATTAAACTCATCTGTCAAACGGCACATCATAAAGCAAAACCTGAGCAGTGAAAAAGCAGACCCAGATCTCTCCGTCTGTTAGGTAAGCATCCCAAATCATTATCTCCTCGTCTCTGCTTGACTTTCTCTGTATGGGAAGTCAATGTTATTGACACACGGGCTTACAGGAGCTTTCTAAACCATCTCTTCATGGTGTATTATTCCCGGCTGAAGTCGAGAGGTGAACGTGTCTTTGCCTAATAGGCTGTTTTTTGGGAGTTTTCAATGGATTTTTTTGTGATATGTAATGCGGTAAGTGGGAGATTTAAGAAGGTTGGCTGCAAATGTTATTAAACTGACATTTACTTTTCCCCCATCAATTAGCTTTGATACTAGTAGCAGAAGTTATGTTGCAACCAAGATCAATAGCAAACTGAGCTGGCGTTGTGAATATCTGAGATTATTCAATTCAATTCTCATTTATTTGTATTGCACGTTTCGCAATACACTTCGTTTCAAAGCGGTTTTACAGAAAATGCTCGCGTCCACGTTAATCCAAAATCACAGTTAGCAAAAAATGTAGTAATTTAAACGATTTAATAAAGGCAGAAACAATGAGCTAATTGAGGTAATGAATACTTTAATCGTTAGCAAATGATTATGACATTTAGAAAAACGTTGCAGTGGTGCGTGTTGATTCAGAGTTGAGGCTAAACTGCTCTACTGTTTGGAACTATTGAAAATATTTACAATATTGTTTCTTGAACTTTTTGTTTATTGAATAGTTGTATAAAATCAATATCACATTTGCAAACGTGCTGATTTGGGAACGGCGCTTTTATCCGTGTGATATAGAGCATCACAGTCCCACCTACAGCCGGTGCCGGAAGTAAAAATTCAATACAATTTCTCCATTGACAGTTGAGATATAAGGCATTAAAACGTAACCATATATTGTAGACTTAAAACCAGCTACGGCTGTGCTAAGTGGTTGTATATGCTCATATAAACACCAAAAGTTCATGGTGCACTAACCTTGTTTTAAGATAAATAGCTTTTATTCGCGATGTATTGGATAAGTACTTCATTACCCACAATCCTGAACAATCCCACAGTGATGCATCTGATTGATGGAAGTCGTGTCGTGTCTGAAACCCCGCGAAGATCCGTGTAGACTGAAGATCGTGTAATGACGTAGGGCTAAGTTCATTGGTCGCACCTCAGAGACGCCCCCGCGCCATTGGATGAGCCTATGAGCGAGCCAGATGCTCACTGTTTTAGCATGTGCAGCTGCAAATGCGTTTGCTTCAATAAATCAAGTAAAATGAGTTTCCTTACCCATTCACTATATAAAATTCACTGAAGGAAAAAGTTCATGTGGCCGTCGTTAGATTTGGGAAGTTGCTCAAAAGGCTCTTTCATGGTGTCTTCAGTGGACTTTAGTGAGGTGCGGTGGATTATGGGAGGAGTAGTTCCTTTGCTTGGAAATGAAAATATGCACACAGGTTTTTACCCTTGACTTCTTTTGGGGGGGATTTTCTCTTCGTTTTTTTCACTGGAAATGATATGTTGCTCTATATACTCTACATGCTGATATACATGCTCTAATTACTCTTTAGATATGGATTTTACAAAATGTCAATGGCACTGTAAAAAAAGATATTTTCAAGATTTGTAATCACAACAATTTTTCTTTTGTCAAATCAACTTAAATAGTTTATTTAGTTGAGATAACTTATTATTTTGAGTTTCTGATGATTAAATTGACCTCCTTCATTGTATTACCTCACTTTTTCCAGTTCAATCAACTTAACATTTTCAGGCAACCAGGTTACTTACTTTTTTAAGCTAAAATAACAATATTTTTTTTCTTCCGGCACCAACGCTTTTTTGGGCTGTGGGTGGGACTGTGATGCTCCATTGCTCGTAAATATTTAAAAAAAAAAACAAGAACTTATGCAGAGTTTTTGGAAGCATTTTTATTCATTTTTGGTGGAATTTTTGCCCCAAGTCCGTTAATTTCGCAGTGTGATTGCGCGGGACGAGGCTCTTTTTCAAGTGCAAGCGGAAAAGCAAACATAGTAAAGGCTGCTAATACACCCTAAAAAATTACTGGGTTGTTTTAACCCAACTTTGGGTCAAATATGGACAAACCCAAACATTGGGTTAAAAATTTTTTTATTGAATTTAATTAAAAAAATTTACCCAATGGCTGGATTCGGCCGTATTTTACCCAAAGTTGGGTTAGAACAACCCAGCAATTTTTAGAGTGCAGCTACTATATTTCTCTATATGTGACGTTTTTTAAAAAGAAAAAAAATCATCATGCAGTGTGTAATTTTTGTGGTACAGGTTGCACCAAATGTGTTGATTAACCCAACTTTAGGCTCAACTATTGATGATGAAATCATGTTCAAAAGTTTCAAGACGGTCTCGATTCACAACATGATTCAATATGGGAAGGAAAACTGTAAATAAAAGCGCCAATGGTAATTTGTTTCCACCATGACTCTTTAATTATGAAAATCCCAAGTTTCCTGCTGGGTATTACAACGTTGCGGTGACACTCATCTCGTAAAGACGATCATACCGACATGACTTGAAGGCTGCGTCTCTCTCTCTCTCTCTCTCCAGACATATTCCCGTTTTCTTCCTCTGCTTGTGTGTGCCGCTCACCTGCTGAGCGTGAGATTGCTCTCAGGCTTTGACTAATTGCTTTTCTTCCACGAGAGCGTGAGAGGAAACCATTCGCCTTTGTGAATTTGCCGATGCTCTGAACGTGTTGGATCTGGTGGTGTTTTTGGCACCTCTGTCCCAGACTTGATGTCTGGAGTCGTGCAGTGTACATGCGCCCAATTCTCTCCTCCTTCATCTATTTCCCTCTCTTCTTCTGTCCTCCTCCTCAGTCAGTCCAGGACGACAATTAAGTGCCCCATCTTTGGACCTCAGAGGTCCTGTTTGGTTGGACTCTAAATCTGGATCTGAGGAATCTCCTGATAATGAGTTGACACGCAGCCCACCGTAAGCAGGTGATCCTCACATTTCTCACGCTGTTGAGTTTGCTCTCCGTTGTGTGCTTTTTGTCTTTGTTTTGTTTTCTTCCTCCGTCTGCCACACAGGCATTGGCACTGCAAGGTGAATCTCCCAGAGTCCCTCACACGGGCTGAATGCCAATTAGATGTGCCGAGTCATTGGCAGACCCACGAGGAATCTGCGCCCGCAGAAAGAGACCCAAAAATGATTAGGTTCTGCACATCCCTTACATGTTATCTTGGCTAATGCAATGATGCTGTAAGCTACTAATAAGAGTGTTGCACTCACATCTTCATTTAATGACGTGTTGGCACGACTGGCACATACCAAGCACTTTTAATATTAGCAATATACATTTACACATATATAAGCATATGATAAATATATGTACTTTAATTAATATAAATTAGGGCATGATGTTGTGTACTGTGTGTGTATATATATATATATATATATATATATATATATATATATATATGAAGAGTTCAGATGCAAAAGCCTCTAAATGCCATTTGAAATTTTCTTCTAAAATGACCATTTTTATCAAGCTTGTATATTTAAGTTCAGTAATTTCACTTAAATGACAATTAATAGGTAATCTTCATTGCCATTTAAGTGAAATTACTGAACTTAAATATACAAGCTTGATAAAAATGATCATTTTAGAAGAAAATTTCAAATGGCATTTAGAGGCTTTTGCATCTGAACTCTTCATATATATAGTACACACACACATATTATATGAAATATTTAATAAAATCTCCAGTACGTGCCTGTATAATAGATATGATGACAACTTAAATAAAATATCTAATTTAATATTGTATATATTGCCAAAAAGATATTTAAGATTGATATGTTAAAAATTAAATCATATATAAAATAAATAAAATATATAAAATAAAAAACAAATTATATATTGAAATATATAATGTATAATATATAATTGCTTATATATTATCTGATTATTTATATATATATATATTTTTTTTTTACACATGCAAATATATATATATATATATATATATATATATTTCTGCTAGGGCTGTCAAACGATTAATCGCGATTAATCGCATTCAAAATAAAAGTTTGTGTTTACATAATATATGTGGGCGTAGTGTGTATAATTATTTTGTATATATAAATACACACACATGCATGTATATATTTAAGAAAAATCTGAAAGTATATACTTTATATATTATTTATACATAATTAATATTATGCATACATATAAATATTTGATATATTAAAAACACATTTGTCTTAAATATATACATAGATGTGTGTCTATTTATATATACAAAATAATTATACACACTACGCCCACATATATTATGTAAACACAAACTTTTATTTTGGATGCGATTAATCGCGATTAATCGTTTGACAGCCCTAATTTCTACACATGCAAATATATACATGCATATGTTGTGTGTGTGTGTATATATATATATATATATATATATATATACACACACACAAATAAGTCAGAGCAGCATTCACCGCATATATTGTTGTTTTTAATGAATAAATCGTGATTAAGTGCATGTCTAACAGATAATTTATATAAAATATCTAATTTAATATTGTATATATTGCAAAAAAGATATTTAAGATTGATATGTTCAACATTAAATCATATATAAAAATATTTTATATAATATAAAAAACAATTTATATATATTAAAATTTATATATTAATAATATAATTGATAGTATAATAAGTAATTGATTATATATATTATCTGATTTTTTTTATAAATATATATATGAGAGAGAGCACTATTCACCTAGCATATACTATTGTGATTAGGATGGCAGTATTTTATTGAATAAATTTGTTCTAAATATGACAAAAACATTACTATATGACTAAGTTGAGAGGATATTATTGAACAGCAGCATCCAACTGAATATATCACCATGAAAGTGAGGTAAAATAACACAGGGACACGCATCAGTGACTTTTTTCATTAATATAAACCATCTGAACAAACCAGTGCACTTCTAAACGAATCAGACGCTCCAGTGCTAAATATGACGTTTAGAGGAATTGCCTGTGTATCATCAGTGTCTTATTTATGGTTTATAGTAAAATAACACCAAATTTAGCTAGCTTCTCCCTAACAATAACACTGCTCAAATCAAATTATTTAAAAATCTGCATATTTCCCCCCAAAAACAAGCACAGAAATGATGAATAAGCTGCTGTTTTGGCAGAGTGCTGTGACTCATTGTTGTATCTTTACAGGAAACACATGCTGCGTTTTCATCTGATTAAGATGTAGACAATACTGGATCCTGAGCGAGACGTTTAAAAATACCAGGATCTTCACGAGGAAAGCAGATCATCCATAAATATGCTGATTTCTACTTAAGGCAAACTCTTAAGGTATGTATTCTTCAAGGAGAAGGCAAAAAACCAACCAAGCAGGAAAAATGTCTATTAAACAAAAGTCAAAATATGAATAATGATCCCCTCACAGTCCAGGGTAGAGCTTTGGAGGAAAGACGCCCTTGGACAGGTAACAATAATCGCATTCATGCAGCTTGCGTTGGTTTGTGTGTGTGTTTTTTTGCAAATGCAGCACTTTGAACAGGTAATTACAGAGCAAACGGAGGAGATGAGTTGACATCTGTGCGTTTCCACACATGAGGTGGTGGATTTGTTTATGTTTGCAAGGAGAGGGATTTGAGGTGCAGGCATAAGCACATTCACACGCTGACCTAGAAAACTCTCTCTAATGATGCCAAAGGCAATATGACTTAAACAAACATTCGCTCTCAGCCTGAAACCTGCAGGAATTTCCATACTGCATTTACTGTATTTGATCAAAAATACAAACGACAACAGCATTATTGTGAAATCTTAAATAACTGTTTTCTTATATTGAAAAAAATTAAATTATTGTAATATGCTTATCATTTGCTGCTCAGTAAACAATTATTATTATCAATGTTAAAATACAGCTGCGCTGCTTCATATTTTTGTGGAAACCGTGATCCGCTTCCTCACAATTCAAAAGAACAGCATTTATTTAAAGTATAAATATTTTATAACATTACTTTTGTTTTTACTGTCACTTTTTGCTCAATTTAATGCGCCTTTGCTCAATAAAAGTATTTTATTCACTTAAACGCCGATGTATAACTTTATATTGAATTAATGTAATGCAAGCTATATATCCCAGGTAATGCAAGAACTATTGCTGTGGATTATTGCTTTATTGTAATGGCCTTCTTTGAAACTAAAACTCCAACTGTTACCACGTAAAACTACTACTACTACTTATAATAATATTCATAGCATTTATGTGTTTAATTAGCAGATGCTTTTGCTACAGTGACTTCAGTGAAAATGGACTAGTGAAATTGTTTAAAAAGTGATGTGAACTTCTGTGAAAAACATTTTTTTTTGTAGAAATAATTTATGGAAAAAATAATTGATAATTTTCACTGTTTTGTTGAATAATGAAAAGTTACCCTCTTCAGTGGAAAAAAAAAACATTAACATTGATTTTCATTGTTCTTAAAAGCTTAAAATTTACTTTTTTATATACACTCTAAAAAATGCTAGGTTGTTTCAACCCAAATTTGGGTAAAATATTAACAAACCCAAATGTTGGGTTAAAAAATGTAATTTAAAATTTTAACCCAACTTCAATTTTCACTTTCTAATTTTTAATTTTAATTTTTTTTTATTACATTTTTAACCTAATATTTGGGTTTGTCCATATTTGACCCAAATTTGGGTTGAAACAACCCAGCATTTTTTAGAGTGTGTATATATATATATATATATATATATATATATATATATATATATAATAAAATAAAATATATTATATATATATATATATATATATATATATATATATATATATATATATCATTGTCTACTCTCTTTGATGTCTCAGTTCAGGATAGTAATTAGTGAAAGGTTTTGGGATGGTGCGTTCTTGCAAAAACGCAAAATGGAGAGAAAAAGAGGCGTTTTAAATGAAAACACAAAAGTGTGCACATTAAAGGGATAGTTTACTTTGAAATTAATTTTTGGTGTGTTTTAGCTTGCCTCAAGGGCATCCAAGATGGTGGGGTCTTTGTTTCCGCAGTAGTTTCAATTTTGATATTTTTAGGTCAAACCGTTCTTGTCTGTCAGTCATATAATGGAGGTCTATGGTCACCACCTCAAAGAGCATGCACAGAGAAGTCCAAATTAAACATGATTTAATGACTCGTAAATGTATGTACACAGTGATGGCCTAAGACACGAAACGAGCGGTTTGTGTGAGAAAACAAACACGAGAAAACAAGTTTCCCAGTCGCATCTCCGACTTGAGGGGGCGTTCCAGTTAAAAGTTCCTCCTGGGAACTAGGACTTTCCTATTACCATGAGCACAGACGGCGTCATGCGGGTCACGTTCCTCCGACGTCTCGTGCACCGGCTAAACAGCTGCCATTGAGTTGAACGGTAATACAAACGTATGGCTTTCTCCAGTTATACCTCATCGGTAGTGATTCTGGATGATTGAAAGCAGCGGCACAGAGACTTCGCCCTCGTTAACAGCCCGTTGAGGCAATAGGCCACCGGCCTAACCGTGAAGTGTTTTGATAGAGTCACGTCATGCAGAAGTAGCGTTTCCATGGCGGAATACAAATGCGCCGAGAGCTCCCTTGATCCCCTTTTCACAGTCATTTATAAGTAAATGGGCCTTGTAGAAGAAAGTGAATATGAAAAGGAATTGCAAAAGATCCCCTCTGGGTCTCGCCCAAGTAATGTAATATCTATTCATGAAAGAGGATAAGCATCTGATAGGGGCAATCAAGACGAGTCAGATTGGAGCCGTGACTTTTCAGCAAGAATACGCGATTCGATGCAATCTTCGGCTTCCCGTTCTGGTCAACGGCTTTCAGAATAGGAATGAGTCGTGCGTGTGTTGCTGTGCGTCTTTATCCGAGAAAGTCCAGCTACAGAATGAGGTCGTGCCGGTGCGTTCATCACTAATGCATTGCCCATGGGGGCTGAGCGGCAAACCCTGCACATCTGCATATATTAACGTGTGCTTTCCCTGATAAATATAGCGGAGGCAGTGTTGGCGTATCCGGCCCTGAATGAATCGGCCGTCTGGCCAGATTAGCTCAGAGCGCGTAACAATCTGTATGAGCTTATATCATGTGTGTTTTGCACACTATAAATACCCCTGTGTTGCTCTCCGGCTTCTTATCTGTACTTGTTAATCAGCCAGGACCTACTGAGGTCATTCAATTGAGTTGCGAACATAATGAGAACTTCATCATCGGCGGCCGAGTGCAGTTGGCTCGAGCTTGTCCTCGGGGAGGTGTGATATTTGTAATAATTATTTGTGTGTGTGTCAGTGTGCGTATGCTGTTGTGAGAGCCAGCGTTCTCGCTAATGCGGTGAATCCTTGGAAATCCACCAGAGAATCATTATTTGTTGCCGCAGAGTGATACCGGTGTGGTTGGCTTTTCATCTACACTTAAAAACAAGGCTCTTTATTGGTACTGATGGTTCAATGAACAACCTTTAAAGGGATAGTTCACTTTGAAATTAATTTTTGGTGTGTTTTAAAGGGCGTCCAAGATTTAGGTGTCTTTGTTTCCGCAGTAGTTTCAATTTTTTTCTTGTTTTTCAGTCATATAATGAAGGTCTATGGTCACCACCTCAAAGAGCATTCACAGAGAAGTCCAAATTAAACATGATTTAATGACTCGTAAATGTAAGTACACATTGATGGCCTAAGACACGAAACGAGCGGTTTGTGTGAGAAAACAAACAGTATTTGTATTGTTTTACCTCTTGTAATCACAGCCACAAAGCGCCCGTGCCCTCAAATCACTTGGACGTGACTGATTACAAGAGGTAAAAACGACATAAATACTGTTCGTTTTCTCACACAAACCGCTCGTTTCGTGTCTTAGGCCATCAATGTGTGCTTACATTTACGAGTCATTAAATCATGTTTAATTTGGACTTCTCTGTGCATGCTCTTTGAGGTGGTGACCATAGACTTCCATTATATGACTGACAGACAGGAACGGTTTGACCTAAAAATATCAAAATTGAAAATACTGCAGAAACAAAGACACCTACGTCTTGGATGCCCTTGAGGTAAGCTAAAACATACCGAAAATTATTTGAAATTTTGATTATTTATAATTTTTAATTATAAAAATTACCGTGGGAACATTTTTCTTTTGATTTTTTTTTAAAAATGTTTTAAAAATGGTTCTTTTTAGAACTGTTCGCTGAAAGGTTCTTTTGGGAACATAAAATGGTTGTAAAACCCCCCCCTTTGGAAACGTTTTTAATAGTGTAAGTTCTTGAACGAGATGACTTTAACTAAACATGTAAACCAAAATTAGACAAAATCTTTGTATTTCCACAAAATAAAATCCTTAAACCAAGGATCCACTAAATACTACAAGAAAAACTTTTTAACTACCTTTTAAACTAAATATCTGAAAAAGGAAAAACGCATAAGATATTGAGACTTGTTTTCACATATTGCGTTCAACATAAGTGCTTCGTTCGATTTTTCACTTGTTTTTCTACTTGTTTGTACAAAATACGCTTGTAAATCTGTATTGTGAGCTTTTTCATATATTTTGTTGAAGGTCATTCAGGCAGGTTTATAGACTTCTGCCATAGATTTTTGAGGATTAGGTTCTCTTTTCGTAACCTTCTCGGAGATGAAACTACAACGTCAGTGTATTTCAATTGATTTTCACAATCTTCTAAGCGTCGCGGTATGTGCACGATCAGCTGACTTTTTATGCTACGATAATTTAAGGAGGAATTGAATGCAATCCAGAAGTTTATACAGCCTCATGCAATTTTTCCAGAAACTTTTGTGTGATGAGACTTGTTTTGTCTGCCATTTTGGATTGGCAAGCACTGCCTTATCATGTCCATATAAGATATCTATCTTAACCAGCTCTTTAGGTTTTGAAACCGATCCACTGTCAGCTGCTTAGCATTATGGGTAAATAGAAGAGCGATGATTTGTGAGGTTGTAAGTCACGCACCTTTAAGTCAGGCCTCAGGTATGAGCATATTTCTTGTAGATGTTCAATTGAGCAGCATTAAGGAGAATAGTTTGTCTTGCTTTCTCCTCTTCCTCCCCTTCACACAGAAGTCATCCATACTGGAAAACTCCACACCCAGAGTCTCGCTTGGACACGCATCGGTCCTTATTCTGCTTTCCTGACGTCTCTAAGAAGGATTACGGTTATTCTTCAGCCTCAGTTAGTTGATGATGCCATAGCTGGAAATTCATCCTGAGTCATGGCCTGCACAGACGTCTCTGACTTCACATTCAAAACGGCTTGTTATTTCAAAGCCCGATAGATCCGAGCTCTCATATTTCCGTCAGTCCCTCTTCAGAGAATGCAGCGTTTTTCATATATATATTTGAATGCATTTCCCCGTCAGTGTTTCTTCAGTTTCTGAGCTCTTTTAGACGAGACCTCTTCTGTCAGTGATTGGTGGGAAACGCTCTCGCTCCCATTAAAAATATCTTTCTGTAGAGTAATGCCCCTTCTTTAACTATCGGACAAGCCGGACAGTTGTTCACGGTTACCTTGGTGATCCATCATGTACTTAACTTCATTGTTGAAAGCTAAAACCACAATTAAAGTGTCCCTTTTATGCTTTTTCATATATTTCCTTTCATGCAGTGTGTACTAGAGCTGTTTGTGAACGTAAAAGGCCTCAAAGTTTAAAGTGTAGATAAATGTAGTTATTGTCTCCTAAAAGAAAGAACCGTTTCTAAACTGCCTGAAACGAGTTCCAGTCCTAGTTTCTGGACGAACTTACATAGGTTTGTAACAAATTTGCATAGTGCTAAAAGGCAAGGGGAGAAATGATGGGAGTGATGAAGCAGTGAATTGGGTCTCCCATTCACAACTAAATGAAGACAGGGTTAACAAAAACACCCATTGCTTGGAAATAATGACGGTTCTTTGTTCATAATGCATATATTTTGACGTAAATAAGACGATTAAAGATGAGACGGAGGCTCACTGACATATTTTAAAATATATTTCAGCATTTGTTAATCGACGGCCTACCCCTGACTGAGTAATGTTAACCCAATCCGATCGCGGCTACTGCGTTCTAATTATTCATCCGTCTCGGCGATCCGAATCAGGCGACAGACGTTGCCTAGCAACACGCCCCCTTTCCTCTCCTCTCGGACGTCGGACAACCGTGAGGACACCGAGCAAGAATTCCGTTTCGGAATTCAAAACTGTGACTTGTAAGAATTGTTTTCATTGTTTTTGAACTGTTTTGGTATTTTAAATGACGATTATAATCACTCGTGTTACTGCGTCCCCTGTTGGTATGGGAACCGGTTGTTGTGAGTGCAGTTACCAACATTGCTAGCGTTGCTAACTTAAGATTAACATGAAAAACATTAAATAAAGTGAACATTTTCAAGTTCAAATAGCTGCGTTTTGATAAGGTGTAGTCATAATACATATATTTTTAATGTAAGTGCTTGGTACTCGGCCAATGCTACCATTAGCAAATTTCCGGGTGGCGTCCATTTTTTTCTCCGACTTGGACACGCAAAACATAATAGAACCCTTGAAGTGTGGACGTGACGTCAAATCCGAGGTCCGAGTCGGTTCGTTGGCTATAATAGAACGCACCATCAGTGTTATTCCACGAGATTTATGGAGAAGCAGTTTGATTTATAAATATTAGATTATTTTCACATTCACTTACCCTGCTGTGCGCGAACACAGCTGTTCCTCAATTTGTGTTTCCCAGTTGAACAGTCATTGTATGAGACGCCGGCTGCTTGCGCTGGGACAATGTTTATGAAATTATTCTCTACTCGATTGCATATTATGTCGTGAATATATCCCTCGAATGAAAAACTGCGGTCCCTTTAGTCTGGCTCTCTCAGATATTTCACATGTTCGTTAAAAATTACTAATTATCTCCTTGGGAAATGTCTGACACCGACGTGCCAGGCGTGAAAGCTTGACAGGCGTAGCAACAGTAACTAGGGAGGGTGGGGCTTAGCGAAGGGTCAATTTATTAACTCAGTGAATCTGTCAGAGTGAATTTTTATTTCCAGTGTTGGAATTTTTTTAATGTAATATATCCATTTGTATGAAGAAAAAACATTAAGACATTCCGCTATAGTTTTTATGTTTTTGGTAGAAGTCTCTTCTGCTCACCAAGGCTGTGTTTATTTGATCAAAAATACAAAAAAAAAAGTGAAATATTATTACAATTTAAAATCACTGTTTTCTATTTGAATATATTGTAAAATGTAATTTATTCCTGTTATTAAGGCTGCATTTTCAGCATTAATCCAGTCTTCAGTGTCACATGATCCTTCAGAAATCACTCTGACATGCTGATTTTCTGCTCAAGAACCATTGCTTATTATTATTAATGTTAAGACAGTGAGTTAAGACAGTTAAACTGCTTGAAGCTACATAAATAATTACAAAATGGCAATGTTTATAAGATGAACTATTCCTTAAATCAGAACAGGAGGGAAAAAACTCTTAAGCCACGTTTATGCCCTTGACCGTCCATTATGCGCCTGCCACACACACCTCACAGAATTGTAATTTGCTGCAAATGTGTGTGATTATGAGCTAAGCAAACAAGAGATTGGTTGTGTGTGTGCGTGCTCTAGGAATTCATCAAGATATTTGATTAGTGTCTCTACTGGAATCACCTCTCGTGCACCTTTGGCTCCTTTAAATGAGCTCGCGCGCAATCAAACGATGGGTCAGTATTATGGTCATCGCCACGCGCCATTTGCAAGCATCATCCAATTACATGCGCGGTGTTTCACATCAGCTTTTACAAGTGAAGGCGAACTCTCCTTCTCCTCTGATCGCTGCCTGTGAAAGTCGGAATGGCATCTCGGTGATTGAATAAAAGCAGCAGGGGCACTTTAATTACCCGCATTCATAGAAGCCTTCGGCGAGATGGAGCTGTGTTTATACACCTCCAGCTGCAGTAATTACATCGGCTGCTGAGGTGTTTGCTGCCTTTCAGCCTCTCGCTGGAAGTACAGAGATTGACAGAGTGAGGTGACATACTAGTAATAAAAGCTCTGTGAGTTACCAGTGATTCAGATGCTGGTGAGGTCATCAGTTAACTGTGACAAATAACACTGTGTGCTTTTAGATTTAGTTCACATGGTTTATGAGTGGGTGGTACAACCAAAGTGATATATCATGATACGATTAAATGTATAGCACACACACACACACACACACATATATATATATATATATATATATATATATATGTGAAGAGTTCAGATGCAAAAATTTTGGAAACATTATCATTTTAGAAGAAAATTTCAAATGGCACTTAGAGGCTTTTGCATCTGCTTTATAATCAGAAAAGTTATTTAAAAATATAAAAATATATTACACAATACGAAACCAGTTTTTACTTGGCCACTCTAAATGAACAGTATATATATATATATAGACCATTTCAAAACATGTAAACAACACTGGCCCAGAAGCACTTCCTGTTTCAGTTTGTAACTGTTTTCTTTATTTCACATGTAAAGAAAACTACTTAAAGATGTTTGTTTAACTCTTTGATTCAGTTTTAAATGTTCTGTTGGTTGTATTTTATCCCAGCTTTTATGTAGTGTTAAAAAACTGAAACAGGAAGTGCTTCTGGGCCAGTGTTGTTTACATCTTTTGAAATGGTCTATATATATATAAATATATACTGTTCATTTAGAGTGGCCAAGTAAAAACTGGTTTCGTATTGTGTAATATATTTTTATATTTTTAAATAACTTTTCTGATTATAAAGCTGAATTTTCAGACTTCAGTTTCACACGATCCTTCAGAAATCACTCTCTAAAATGATGATTTGATGCTCAAGAAACATTTTGGGTTTTTATTGATGTTGAAAACAGTTTTTTGATGGATAGAAAGTTCAAGAGAACAGCTTAAAAAATAGAATATATTTAACATTAAATGTCTTTTGGGTCACTTTTGAACAATTTAATGCATCCTTGCGGGATAAAAGTATTTTCTCATAAGTAAAATCTTCAAAATACTGTTGAAATAGATTAATTTATTGAATAACTTTATATATTATTAGACAATGTGTTAATGCCTATTTTTGAATAATCCAGTGAATGCAATACTTTTACAAAAAAATCTTATTTAATTTTCTCTTTTTATTTAGAACTTGGACACAAACCAAGATTATTATTCATAGTAAACATGTCTAATATTCAAATATTTCTCTAATATTCTATATTTATTGAAGACTGTTTCTGCTATAGAGTGAACAAAGTGATTTGTCTCTATTTCTCCCAATAAAGATTTTATTTTTTCATTTAATTGACTGTACACACTCACCTAAAGGATTATTAGGAACACCTGTTCAATTTCTCATTAATGCAATTATCTAATCAACCAGATTATCAGATGGCAGTTGCTTCAATGCATTTAGGGCTGTGGTCCTGGTCAAGACAATCTCCTGAACTCCTGAAAGAATGCTTTCAGCACCTTGTTGAATCAACACCATGTAGAATTAAGGCAATTCTGAAGGTGAAAAGGGGTCAAACACAGTATTAGTATGGTGTTCCTAATAATCCTTTAGGTGAGTGTATCTCACAATATGAATTTAGCCCACACATTTGAATTTAATTTATAGCCGCTTTAATATTTTCTTTTCTTGTATTTGATAATATATTATTTCAAGTGTACAGTGCAATTAATTACTACCAGTCGTAGGTTGAACCTGTGCAGTTGTTTGAATGAGTTTTTCTTTGTTACACGGTAAAATCTTTATGTACAATCAACTTGGATGTTTGTCATTTCAACTTAAATTACATTAAACTGACTTAAAAAAATGAGTTGAATCTTGTATAACTTATTTTGACAATTTAAAACAATGTAAAAACACGTTGTCAACTTAATGATCATATCATTTTTAAACCGTGTGGTTAGTTAGTGTATTTTTGTGTTTAAGATGAATTCACTCCTACATTCTCTTGATGTCATGCACTCTTTGAAGAAAATGTTCTATATAGAACCTTAAAAGGTTCTATCAGCGCTACATATTTGGAACCCCTATAGGTTCTATTCACTCTTAAAAAAAGGGTTCCTCTAGAACCCTGGGCTTCCATACTTGGCCAATAGAACCTTTTACCAAAAAAAAATGGTTCTATATAGAACCATATATGAAGCGGGGGATGGAACCATTTCTGGTTCTAAATAGAATCATTTCTTCTAAGAGTGTGTCATGTCTCTTCCTCTTTAAAATGCCTGTTCTTGACCAGAAAAAGCTGCAAACTGGACCAGACTTGATGCTATCAGTCAAAAGTTTTTCAGCGTGAGACTGCCGACCCCCTGATCGTGGCTTTATGGTCTCAAACATCCCGTTTCTCCCATTCCAGATATTTCATGATAGAGGGAGATCTTCATCTGACACCCAGAGCATGTGATCCCAACCTGAAATTATTGCTGGGGCTTTCTGACTCATTTTTCTCATTTTCCAGACAGCCAGAGATTGAACTCAAACTCAAGCGTTCTCAGAAATCAACCTTCAATCAAGAGTGTTCAACCAGCCATCAGATAAGAGGCATTTTCAGCAGTTACGGATCAGATCGTGAAGACTTCTCTGCCACAAATGGAGGAAATTTAGCAGCCACCATCACTTCATGTAAGTGAAATCAACTAGAGTTGTATTTACAATCACACACTTCAGTTTTGTGGTAAACTCTTAAATGTACAAAATTTGACTCCCTTGTTTTAGTCAACTCTGATCTGATTTTCCCTGTCATCTGCCTTCAGGGTATGCGTCACTATTCTCGATTATGGGATAAATCCCACTATTGAATATTTTATAGTGTCAAAATATATGTGGCATATATTCCAAACACATTGAAATATATTTGCATTGTTGTTCACTTACATTTATCATTTTGAAATATATTCTCAAATATAGCATGAAGTTAAGTGTGCAATATATTTACGTTTTTAACGTAATGTAAAATATATGACAAAATATATGGTCATAAAATGTTTAGCTTGTTAAAGAAGGGTCAAAAATGTATTTTGATCATAGTAATTCATCTACCTTTTCCTCTATACACAACAATAGGCACCATATTTCACTACTGTATTATTATGACACATAAATATAATAATAAATACTGTACTTGCATTGAAATAACTGCAATGTAAAATGACAGATAGTTGCTTTCCTAGGACTATTAGGCCATATTAAGTGGCACGTACCTAACACTACATGCAATTATTAGATTTATTGTTGTTTTATTGACATCTTTCCTGAAAACATTTAAATATTGGAGATATGCACAATACTTATGGTGCAAGTATAACAGTGACACTCCAACAGTGAAGTACAAACAATAGATTTCTAACACTGCACACACACTGTAAAAATGAATACGCTTTATCTAATCAATAAAATTGTTGTGGCAACAGATTACAAGCAATATTATTAATTAAATTGAACAAATTCGGATTGAGTAATAATTAATCAAATTATTCCTTAAAAGTTAACTATTTAAAATGAGTAAAGTTTACACCAAAAAATGTAACAAAAATATCTGAATAACAGACAGACATCAAAGATTAATTATTTTATATTATCTTTAATTTATATTGCCAACATTGAAGACATCTGATGTTAACCGTAAAGAAAATCGTAATTTTAAAACAAACCTAAAACAAACACTGATCACCATGCTGATTTAACGTACGTTTTTGGGTAAGTTTTACTCATTTTAAATGGTTAACTTTTAAGGAATCAATTTGATTAATTATTACTCAATTCTATTCTTAAATTTAATTAATAATATTGCTTGTAATCTGTTGCCACATTTTTTTTTATTCGATAAAGCGCATTCATTTTTACAGTGCACACTATTAAATAACTGTATTCAATTCTGAAAATATATTTCAAATGAAACCATTTGCAAAAGTTAAAACATATGAACATATATGTTGTTAATAAATACATTGACATACAAATATATTCACATTTTTTGCTAAAATATATTAAAAACTAAAATAAAAATACATTTAACTGAAATATATTTATTGGGCCAATTTCAAATATTTGCATACATACCAAAAATATATTCTGAAAATATATTTCTTTTGTGTATGGGTGGTGATGCAGATTGAAAATACATACAAGTTACTCTCCTCACGAGAGTAAGCGTAAGTGGAGGGAAGTATCTCTCTCACTGCGAATTATGAATCTGACCCTTTAAATAGATTACAATTATTATTGTCATCATTAATACATTCATTTTATGTGTGATCCGAGCAGGCAGTCAAATGAAAAATGTCGAAAACTGAATATTTAATCTTTTAACACATTTCTATTGTGGCGAAGGGCTGCTGCGGGGGGGTCACCGGCACACAATGAGCTTGTCAGATCGCCTTCCTCATCCCCAAACACTCATTTACACAGTCAATATTCAGCAGGTGGGGGATATTAGCATGGCACCTGTTGCTAAGTAACAGGCAGAAAGGATTTCTTGTTTGCCACGGTTGCTCTCACTCTTTCAATACGTCACAATTCAGAGCAGGGTTCTGTCTCAAAAGTCGGAGAGCACGTTGAAAATCTGGGATTGATTGATTGATTGATTGATCCGCTTTTATCTTTGTACCTTATCTACCCCCAAAGAAAAAAATAATGTGACAAGCAGTTGTGTGACATCGAGTCTGATATATAAGATTGTTTAGCCTCGACTTTTACCACTGGGATCATAACATTGTACAATGTGACCACAAACGCTCGTAAAGGACAGAAAGCGTTGAAGACGTAACATCCCGATCCCGCTGAGCTTTGTGAAGAGGTGGACTAGACAGCTAACAAGCAATTAAGGTAAACATATAATTTTACACATATTTGCAATCAAAAGCCGTGCAATTACGAGACAGTTAAACCCCTTCAACCTGAAAACCCCCTGAACTGGAGTTTAAAGACAAGAGTTCAGAAAGCTGTGGAAAAAGGTTCCCTCGTCTCCTCCATAGCAATTTTCTCATAATTAACATTTTAGCAAGGTCAGTGCCTCCGTGCGCCACTTGATTTAACAGCACTTGTGTTTTCAAAGTCTTTCAAAAGGGAAGTGAAACGCTTCCCATGTCTTTCATCATTGAATTCAAAGGTTATATGTCCGATCAAATGGACTGTATTTTGGTGGAAACGTGTGAAAATTGGACGATGCTAATATGGACGTGAATTCGTCTTGTTGAAGGGATAGTTCACCCAATAAATTCAGCCGAGCACAATCGGAGTTATATTAAAATGTGCATCCATCCATATAGGGTTAGTAAAAGAGTAAAGTCTTTAAGTAGGCTATCTATTTTTTATTAAGTATTTATTTTGTATTTATACATAACCTCACTGTAATTTATAATGTATCATAATTACGTGATGCAATAAGGGTTCCCCCAAATCAAATTGTGCTAAGGGCCCCCAAAAGACTCAGACCGGTACTGCTGTGTTCATGTGCGCTAAAGTGCTAACGAGCTCATCCGTTTAGTTTCCCAGTCTGAATAGATGCGGTTCAGTGACACACAACCATCCCAGAGGTCTTGGCAAAGGGCTTTTCACTTACTGCCAACTTTTTAATGAGATGTCCACTAAATGTTCCCTCCGTACGGGTCTGTTTCGTTTCTTAAAACTTGATTTGGAGCAGTGGATGTCAATTCAATACTACATCTAATTGTGTCGGCATTATATTATCGATGATCCGAATGATAAAACTGGCATTGGGAACCTCATCGGTTTTCCTCATTAGGCCTGAGATCCAGTTTAAATGAACGCTCTTAAGTTAATCATCAAACAGGTGCGGCATGGAGGCCAGATGCAAATATGTCACTTTAACTGAAACAATGAGAAAATTACCAGGATGAATAGGCCTGGCTTAAAGCATATGGGTTTCCTATAGTAACCCGTGTTGTCTGCTTAATGACATTACACATTACTCAAATTGATCCGTTTCGAGGTTTGCGGAGTCTCATTGTCGTAAACTAATTACCGAACGTGCTCATCTGCTATGCTAATGGCTCGACGTATTCCAGACGCGCTAAATAAACAGCCCGGCGTAATTGCAGCACTGAGAATGGCAGATGTGATTAATAATATTCCGAGTGCTGGATTCTTATGTTAATTGAAGATCACATTCTTTATAGTTGCAATGGCAGGATAGTCTCGCAGGTGCAAATTACACACTGATGGAGTGGCGAAGCAGTTTAAAGAACTGATGCTGCTTACAAAAAAGTTTTGCAGTTGATCTGCTTTACTTTTATTTTTTGTAGGTATGCGTTGTTAAATAGGCCCCATGGAAGCATTTAAAGTCATCATCACAATTGAGAATTCTTTTTTTTTTTTTTTTTTATGAAATATCGCAGTGCTTATTATAAATGATTATAATTTGGGCGCATCATTATTCATATACTCTAAACAATGCTGGGTTGTTTGAACCCAAATTTGGCTCAAATATGGACCAACCCAAATGTTGGGTCAAATTTTAACCCATTTTAATTACATTTTTAACCCAGCATTTGGGTTTGTCCATATTTGACCCAAATTTGGGTTCAAACAACCCAGCATTTTTGGTAACGCTTCCTTTTACAGTCCAGTTACCCATGTAAATACTATGTACTTATTTTAGTAACTACGATTACTGGGTAATAACTAGTAGTAACCCTGAACCTACCCCTAAACCTACCCCTGTTCCATGTACTTACCTTATATTAGCCAGTACTTTCAAGTACACTGTAAGTACTGTACTGTAAAAGGAAGCGTTACCGCATTTTTTTAAAGAGTATGCCCTTGTGATTTTTTAATCAAAATAACTTCCCTTTAACTGATCTCAAGAAATTGTGTATTTCCATTTTTTGGCGTGCTATCAACACTCATAATCGCTTTTCAGCATGTTTATGAACGCCGTTGACTTAACGGCCGAAAAATTGTTCCAAAATGAAAGTTGAAGGGACGTTTTTAACGTCATCTGTTCTGTGTTACATATTTTTAACGATTTATGCCGACCTACCGCGACTATTTTGGGCCAGGGACACGACGTTGCCGTCGGACCAATGTTTGCTGGGTTCCTTTTGAAACAGGAAGTTAAAGGGATAGTTCATTTTGAAATTAATGGTATATTTATATTAATGGTTAATTTGGTGTGTTTTAGCTTGCCTCAAGGGCATCCAAGATGTTGGTGTCTTTGTTTCCACAGTAGTTTCAATTTTGATATTTTTAGGTCAAACCGTTTGTCTATCAGTCATATAATGGAGGTCTATGGTCACCACCTCAAAGTGCATGCACAGAGAAGTCCAGATTAAACATGATTTAATGACTCGTAAATGTAAGTACACATTGATGGCCCAAAACACGAAACGAGCGGTTTGTGTGAGAAAACGAACAGTATTTATATCGTTTATATTTATATCAGTATTTATAACTATCGCTTTAAGGGCTCGACCTGTTTTTATATATCCAGTAGTCTTTCATTTTGCAGTTGAGCTGTGATTCGCTGTTTGCTTATGCTATAGTCAGAGGCAGGAAGTTTAGCGGGAGGGGATTTTTCATTTTTAGAAAGCATTTGATTGGATTAAAATGTGCAATTGCACTTGAGTGTCATCAATATTTCACAGAGAAACCTCTGGTGACCTCAACTCACAGACACTCACTCACAGGAGGAAAAGCCACAAAACACCCATTTTAAGGCTTGTATATTGCTGTTCCAGTTACATGAACTCTAAACAAACTTGAGAAAACTGAATTTTGTCATGTGGTTGTGGAAAGCAACTAAGCAAGGATGAATTATGGTCTCATAAGGCCCACGGGGCACCAACCAGCCTGATGCCATTTTTCTAAATATAAAATATGTTCCCCAAAAGCCTGTAAGTCATACTGTTCAGACAGAGCAATCATCCATTGAGGAAATGTTTTATATTCATTTATTCAATTTTTTTTATTTAATTATACAATACTGTTTACTGAATTTTAATTTAATAAGTTACTGTGTACAATTTATTATTATTATTCAATTATT
Source organism: Cyprinella venusta (assembly GCA_038021265.1). Taxonomy (NCBI): domain Eukaryota; kingdom Metazoa; phylum Chordata; class Actinopteri; order Cypriniformes; family Leuciscidae; genus Cyprinella; species Cyprinella venusta. Next base: position 3,866,653 of record CM075866.1, on the reverse strand, counting down.
TATCTGTTGTTTTTATTTATCGAATAACCAAAATATTAATTTGATTTAATTATAATTAAATGACTACACACTGTAAAAACAATATATTTTTGGTTTAACTTAAAAAAGTAAGTAACCTGGTTGCCTTAAAATTTTAAGTTGAATTTTAACTGGAAAAAGTGAGTTAATACAATGAAGGAGATTAATTTAATCATCAGAAACTCAAAATAATAAGTTTTCTCAACTAAATAAATTATTTAAGTTGATTTGACAAAAGAAAAAAATGTTGCGATAACAAATCTTGAAAATATTTTTTTACAGTGTAAATATATTTTTATTAATTTATTTATTTCAAGCAAAATAGTGTGACAAAAGAAAAGATACACAATAATAATAACTTTTACACTTATGCTTGAAATATGTATTTATTATATGAAAGTACAGTGGATTTTTTTTTTCTTGTATCTTTATTTTTATTCATAAATTTTTGTCACTTCTGAATCCTAACATTTGCTTTTAATGTCAATGAAATCATAAAGTAATCATCTATTTTATAATGTCAACATGATTGTATGTGATAGGTCCTGGATTGGTTGTGTGTGTTATTGGTCCTGGATTGGTTGTGTGTGTTATTAGCAGGCCCATCTAATGTAACCGTGTGTGATGCAGCGTTAATGGATGCACTGTTTCACCCTGAAGGTCAGAGTCAATTATTGTGAGACTCTTGAGTGTTTTTGAACAGCTGATGAGAATAAAAATAAGATCTTTTATGGTTGTTTCGCTAGATGTTTAAGATTAGTAGAACGATGGTGGCTGAATCACCCAATGGATGTCGGGTATGAGGTACTCGCGGCTCTGGGGTCATTGATGTTAAAAAGTTCACCTCGCAACCTGCCGAGAGAGTTTACCGATTTTGCCATATTCAGCGTAGACGTAAGTGAGCAGACATTATGTTTCTAACGCCCTAGATTACAAAACAGTTCGACCTGGGACTTCTAGATCTCACATCTGCACTGCTGTTCCCAGCATGCCAACTGCTGCTAAAATGAGAAAAATCGTTGCCAGGAACATGGAGTCCTGAGAGATTAAACAGGTGCTGTAACTATCTCTCCTTGAGTGTAAATGTCTTCATGAAAGCCTATTTGAGAAACTCGAGTATGCACTTAAGGACTTGCGGAGGGATCCCCATATGGAGGAACACCTCTCCAGTTTGGTCAAGAAAGCCATTAGGGATATTAGTAGTGGATGACTAGATGAAGTGTGGTGCACGGACTACTAAATGATGCATCTGCATGTGCAGTTTATGGATTTGGATTACCAAAATTATCCGTACATTTATACAACCAACATGAAACATTGTGGTTTTCTGATCTTTCTCTATGAAATCCATGCATTTCATGTTTATATGCTTTTTATACACCAATTACACAGTGTCTGATTAGTCATGTGCTTGTGTTCTAGTTCTGTTTATTGTGAGCACATGGCTTGCCATTTGCTCTCCTGTCTATTGTCTAGCCCCTCCCATCTTGTTTCTGATTATTGGTTAATTTGTCCTTCTCCTTACCCTCATTTGTCTGTTCCCCTATTTAGGCTATGTTTACACGGAAACGATTCTGAAGAGAAACCGCAAAAAGTGGCGTCATCTTTTTTTATTCTGCGTTTAGACGAGCGTTTTGGGTGGGAAATCCACGTGCAGATGGAGACGCAAAAGTGTGTGAAATTCAATGTAGTATGCACTTCAGGCGGCTAGGAGTGCATACTACAATGACACCAAGTCCACGCGCCTGCGTACAACGTTCACCGTCAAGCAGACTTTTGCGTTTTTTTTACCGTTTACACGGGAACGCGGCGGTGGAGCGTTTTTAAGATTTCCACTCTGGAGGGTGGTTTCACTTTTTTGCGTTTTTGAGCCTCAAAAACGCCGTCGCCGTGTAAACGAAAGGCACATCCGATAAAATATTTTTACGTTTTCACCCGCGAGCGTTCTCGTGTAAACAGGGCCTCAGTCCCCCTGTGTTTGCAGTCCTGTGCTGGTTCGTTATCTATGTTCCCATTGTGTTTTCAGTGGATACCCGAGTTCTCTCTTGTTTTTCCCCTACGCGGTGGTTTTGGTTTGTAGTTTATTTCATAAATATCCTTCCTGCACTTCGATCCTTGGTTGCTGTTTACCAATCCGTGACAATGCTATTCTTAAAGTCCCCCTAGTCGATTATTTTATCCCTTTAAACTGACCTTTGATCACCAAAATGACATTGAAACGTTTTTTCCTCGTTTTTTTTTGTCGCGCCTTAAAATAGCTTGAATGTAACTCGACACCCTTGCTTCATTAAGTATACGTGGATCTATGAATATGCAAATGAGCCCCGCCTCCACTCACTCAGCTCAGAGATCCACTGGTTGACGATCTGATTGGTTACAAGGTAGTGTGTGATGTCAGAAACACCAGCGATTTCAAACCGTGTTTTTGAGTTTGTCTTTGGTTCGCTGCAGTTTTAAGGAAAAAAATACTGTCGACTTATGAATTTACACATGGTTTTGTCTTAAAGCGTATTAAAAACACCACATAGACATATAAACTACATTAAAAGCTTGATTTTCACCGCAGGGGGACTTTAAAGCTTTAGTTATTGATTGATAATGTGACTTTGAAAGACAAAGAGAATCCTAAAAGAGTCGTTTTGCATACATTAGTGTTATTTCTTCATCGAATGTTTCAAGAATCTTCAGTAGAATCGATGAGGAACCGAAATCGTTACATCCCTTACGATTCCCATCCATACAGTATGTAGCACGTTCATTTTGTAGCTTCAGGTCAATAACCTGAGCTCTTGTACTCCGCTGAACGCCTTACAGGAGTGTTTGACAGGAAGCCTCGACGCTCCTGGTCAGTTCTTTTGATGCATTTTTCATCCGCTTCATTTTTTGACCTTGGATCACTGCGGCTCGCTTTCTTGTTTGTTAGAACACATCCAACTCTTTTAAATTATGAACTGGTTTATGCTTTTTGAAACTTGAGTTTAATAAACTCTACACCGATCCTAATCCCAGAGGCTTTCGGTGAGACGGCGTTATACAGGAAGACTGTGGAGGAAGGAAGGGAAGGAGTGAAAGAGAAATCTCTCTTCAAGAATAGCTCCAGAGCGGAGCGGCTTTTCCTGCGATAGGAAGCCTGGAACGGGAGGGTGAAAGCCTCACTGAAGCATTTGCTGACAGAAATTCAACCGTAATGGGAGAAATAACTTCTCTCAGCTATTCCACGCCACTTTTCAGACTTCCTGTTTCCTTCTGAGATACTTCCTGTGGATACCAGCAAAACGCTCTACACATTTAAAGGGGTTCTCACCTCTTTTGGGCCCTATTTTATGTTTTCTTTTACAAAAGAGTGGATGTGTTTCTCCATCTGCTTTCTCTCTCATGCCCTCGATATCCTCTTGTATCAAGCGTCCATGTCTCTTCTGGACTCTATGATTCTGGGTTTATGATTTGTCTCTTTTCTCTCAGCATGTCAAGGGTGGGTGTCAGAGTTCATGGGAATGAAACTGAACCCGTGCAGGTGGCTGTGTTGGGCAATTAAAGGCACGGCATCATGATTATAGATGCAAAAATTTTTTTTTTAATTTTTTGATTTATATATTTCAATTTGTATCATTTGTTTTTAACGTTTTCCCTAGCCACCGCCAGCATTTTTGACCTTTTCACAAAAATGTCATGGCTCCCCCAGAATTTTTTTTTTTTTTTAAATATGAATATCGAACTTAAAATATACCGAAAGAAAGAACAGATCAAGAAAAAATATTCTTGCTTTTTTATTTTATTATTTTTTTTTTTATCAAAATTTGAATGCAGGCACGTTTCATTTTTAAAAAAGCTTCAAAAAAAGAAAATTTTGTTTTTGTCAAAGACTTCATCCGGGAGGGATTCAGAACGATGAATGGTGATGGAGTCGATCGAGTCCTTCAAAACTCAACACAGTCGTTTCCTCTTCCTGGGTCGACGTTTCATTTGTTTTAAATGCCGTTTAATCAATGTTTGACGATTGCTTTGGCTTACATGTACGTAAAAAAAAGCTTGTTTCGTCTTCACATGTTCTTGGATCCAGAGATTCTGTACTCTTTCAGATGATGTGTAATAGCGCCCCCTACCGTGTAACTGTGAAAATATGGATAGCCTGGAAAATTCCATCAATGGCGGGGAAAGAGTTAAAACGAATAGTTTATAGTTTCAAAATAAAGCTCTTTTGCTCACATCAGTGGTTCACAATGACCACATTCGTCCAAAAAGATCCCTAAAAAGGACCATAAAAGTAGTTAAAAATTAGTGATATGTTCCAAGTCATTTGTTGTAATGTGCCTTGTGGCACTAAAATGAACTTATAGCAACTTAAATCAACTGAAAGACTGAAGAGTGGCATCTGGACCACTTTTATGGTGCTTTTTGGCCTTATAAATTATGACAGAATTGAGATTTTGGAGGTTGTGGAAGTATAAGCAGCTTGATCTGGATGATCTCGTAATGTGTTTGTGTTCTCGCTGGCCTAATTACTGAGCTTCAGGCTACAGGAAGTGGGAATCTGTTTCCGGGAAGATACTGGGTTATAATCTTTTTTTCACCCTAATGTGTCAGTCTTGGGTCATGCAGATTGAGTCTAAGGCGGTCTTCATGCTTAGTTTGATTGATTGGTTCAAAAAAACAAAACTCACCAGTCCTTTTTCACATTGTACTTTTGGGTTTGTTTGCTCTGTCGATGTGAGCACTAGTGGCAGCTGTTTAACTGATGAGAAACTGCATTATAGAATGATAAATGTGACCGAGACCATATGTTATCAATACTGGTTTGCTTTCGCGATTGTTGCAAAATTCGCAAAATGAATGACTTATTCCTAGACTTGTACACTGTAAAAAATTATTTTTGGTGAAGTAAACACTACTGAAACAAACAACAGTGTAATTTACATGACAAAGTTAGTTCAAGCAAGAATTAAAAAAAAACTTTCAGTACTTAATTCAAGCGAGTAAAAATGAAAGTGTAAATGTCAACTCAATAAAATTAAGTAAAAATTACTCCACTTTTCTGATACTGGGCTTCCCATCATGCACTGGACCTTGAATAATTAATGAGGCTCATTTTTCACTGGTTTCCAGCTGTATTTACACTGTTTTATCATTGATTTTTTGTTGTCAGTATTAGTAAATTGCCATTTTGTGACATTTCGAGTAAATTTTTTGCTCAAAATGACATCCAAACACAAAAACGACCCATCAAATGTTACCGCCATTGTGTATTGTCTACTTAGCAAATCTATCTATCCAAAATACCTTTACAACCCACTAGAAACACCAATAGCAACTTTAAATTACTTTAAACTAGAAACTACTTTAAACTAAGTTAAACTTTAAATTAATTTAAACTTTAGACTAATTTAAACTTCAAACTACTTTAAACTTCTTCAAACTTTCTGATAAAAACTTTCACAAGCCAACTTAAAGGAGACATATCTTGCAAAATCCACTTTTTTAGCCCTTAAATGCATTTTGTTGTATATTTGGAGTGTTTATAAGTACAGAAAAGATGAAATTATTCTCTTCGGGTGCTTCGTTTATATCTTTATATTCTGTTTTGGTCATATTTTTCAACCTGTTCGGATTTTCCTGTTGTCTATTACGTTTTTTGAACAATTACGTCACAGTATTTGCAGCGGAACTGACAAATAAGGACATTGACTACCGGTCCAACACTTTTGTAGTCCAAGCTCAATGATGCAGAAGTTACGAGAGGGCTAGTCAAAATGTTGGGTTGTTGGATGTAGTGACCTGAAGCACTTCAAGGATTCCCACTTCAACAACCTCCGCCAGTATACAGAAGGGTTTGCCGATCGACTTCGTCTGAATGAGGGGTACATTCCTTCTATCATTTAGCTGCTGTGTTTGCTGATGCTTTTCTAAACGTAAGTTATCATATTATTATCAATACAGATTTTTAGTGGTAAGATTAGACTGTAGTCATTTATCTTGTCAGTGTGCTTGTTTTAACAAGAGAAATAGTCGCCTTTCACTAATAACACAACATAGTTAACTTAACTTTACATACCACAGCATCCATATGAAGACGTTGTTCTGCAGGTTTGTCGTCGTCTTTTTCAAATCGCTCGCTCTGGCTCGAATACGTAACGCTTGATGGACAAGTCTTCCGTTGTTGACATTTTGTTAACGTGTGAATAAAAATGTTCTTTGAAACTATAGTAATCGTATATCTCTTATCAAACTACAATAATGGCCGAACGCGGGGAGTTGAACCGAACGTGAGCTCAGTGACCTGGAGAGCGGGCGGGGAAAGACGCAACTCCTTTTTATTTAAAGGGGACGCTTCGAAACGGGTTGCTTACAGAAGCACATCAGAAAAGAGGTAGAAAAGGGGCCTGTTGAGCTATAATAATGTGGAATTCAGACCCAAGCATTGCAGTTATGCCTTATATAGACCACAAATGTATGATTTATAAGTAAAAATGAATGATTTAAAAGCACGATATGTACCCTTTAAAGTTTGTCTCGACGAACTTTTTAATCTACTTCCTCCTAACACTCTCTTGTAAAACAGCAACAGTTTTCACGTTGTTAGTTGAATGTTGATGCATGTTATGTTTGGATTAATATGGAAAAATGATCAACTGAAGTCATCAACTAACATTTTCTTTGACTAAGATTAGATTGCATTTAGCCTTAAACTTGCTCCTCACAGAAAACGTTCGGCATGTTTACATTTTCAAAACACATCACTTAGTATGATTAATAATTTGTGAGACTTCCTCATGAGGACCAAAAAAAGTCCCTACAAGGACAAGGATTTCAGATTTTGCTGTCTTTTTTGGGGTTTACCACACACACACACACACACACACACACACACACACTATTAACTGTGTGAGGGGGGGGGCATGTGTTTCTGCTGACAATCCTCTGGAGCTCTTTATTGAGGGCAACAGCTGGTTGTTCCCTCTGCCCGTATCTCACACCCAGACACACCCTCCAGTGACACACTGATCCCTGTGTTTCTCCTTTTCCTCCCTCCACATGGACTCTCAGCCCCACTAGAGTGCACAAAGAGAAGTCTATTTCCCTCCAAATTAGATTTGCTAGAGGAAAGAGCTTTGCACTTTTATAGCTCACCCTGACTGCAGTAGACTAATATTTAACTTTCATGCTTGTGTGTTTGTAGTTCTGCAACATATCTTCTCTAAGCCTCACGGCACAGAACGGACGATGACTAGCGTCAGTTTCAGAGTTAGCGATCTAGCAAACTGGATGCTGGAAGGTGCTGGATATTGCTTTTAACCTCTTCGTGAAATCTCGCTAGAGTTTGGACTAAAGATGGACTTGAGCTCGTGTTGTTGGAGGCTGAGGTGTTCGGTACGTGCACTTTTAAGTTATTTACGGAAGTTGAATGAATATGAAACTTAAATTTTTTTTTGTACTATTGTAATGAAACAAATGATATGAATACAATGAATTACGAAATTATGTTTTAATGCTTTTTTATAATCTTTTACTTATTCATGAAACAGCATCAGTTTTTTTTTTAATATTCATGAGCCGTTTTAAATACATCAAGAATATTTTGAATTTTGAGAGAGATTTTGAATAGGTTCGATGAATTACGAAATTATGTTTTAATGCTTTTTTAATAATCTTTTACTTATTCATGAAACAGCATCAATTTTTTTTAAGAATATTCATGAGCCGTTTTAAATACATCAAGAATATTTTGAGTTTAGAGAGAATTTTGAATAGGTTCGATGAATTACGAAATTATGTTTTAATGCTTTTTTATAATCTTTTACTTATTCATGAAACAGCATCAATTTTTTTTAAGAATATTCATGAGCCGTTTTAAATACATCAAGAATATTTTGAGTTTAGAGAGAATTTTGAATAGGTTCGATGAATTACGAAATTGTTTTAATGCTTTTTTATAATCTTTTACTTATTCATGAAACAGCATCAATTTTTTTAAGAATATTCATGAGCTGTTTTAAATACATCAAGAATATTTTGAATTTTGTGAGAATTTTGAATAGGTTCGATGAATTACGAAATTATGTTTTAATGCTTTTTTAATAATCTTTTACTTATTCATGAAACAGCATCAATTTTTTTTAAGAATATTCATGAGCCGTTTTAAATACATCAAGAATATTTTGAGTTTAGAGAGAATTTTGAATAGGTTCGATGAATTACGAAATTGTTTTAATGCTTTTTTATAATCTTTTACTTATTCATGAAACAGCATCAATTTTTTTAAGAATATTCATGAGCCGTTTTAAATACATCAAGAATATTTTGAATTTCGAGAGAATTTGAGGTTCGTATTCGATAAAAGCGTCTTCTAAATTAACAAATTAAAGGTGTTTGATTTAAATATTCATGAAGCTCTTTTGCATACATTTGCATATACATATACATCAGCAGTTCGCAAAGAAAAGCTCGCAGAAGGTCAAAAACCACCAATAAAGGACTATAAAAGTAGCACTATATTCAAAGTCATCTAAATTGCGACTTGAGACCAAAACGCCATCGACATCATTGTGTTGACTTGAGAAACAGCACTAAAGAGGTAAAATAGTTCATTTTCCACCCGAGTTCAAGGTTCATGCTTTTCTCAAGCCAACATCGGTTTGTTCACACGTACAGCTTAGTTACATTTTGGTCTCCTTTGAGCGAATCAATCGTGTGAATAAATGACTGGCTGATCTATTCATGTAAATCCGACTTGCTGTGACACCTTGTTATGCTGTTAATGGCACGTGATGTAATTTGCTTTACATACAAACGAGTTAATCTTGCACACGTTAGCAGTTCCGCTGAGATGCGGCTCATGATCGCGTGAGCTCATCTGAAGCGCTGGGGGAAACCACTGAGGTTCCCCTAATGGGAGAAACGTCACCGTGTTGTGTGTGTGTTGTGGATTCCTCTGAATGGCAGTTGTCTGAAATAGCTGGCCCACTTTTGTTGTTTAATACAGACAGGTGGTGCAGACTGAGATGAGACCACAGCTGTTCCCCGGCCGCTCCACTTAACGCACATCTAATCTCGTGTATAGAGCGAGCGTACGCGGATGTGCGAACATGTTAGTGGAAGTTATAGGCAGCCGTTTGCCCTGGCAAATTCCCATATTTCCCAGTGGAGGTCTTGCTGTGGGACTGAGCCGCTGGTCTCAAAGTCTGCTGTGTAATCTCGAGGAGTCCCTGAAACTGTTTATTTGTGATTTTGATGGACTGTAATAGTATTTTCTTTTCCAATAATCTCTGGAAGTGATTTCAGTGAGGACTGTAGAGGATTGCGTCTGATTGGTGTTTTTTAAAGAGCCAGAGGTGACTCATGCACTGTAAAAAAAAAGATTGTTGGTTTAACTTAAATGAAGTTACTTGGTTGCCTTAATTTTAAGTTCATTGAAATGGAAAAAGGGAGTTAATACAATGAAGGAGATTGATTTAATCACTAGAAACTCAAAATATTATGTTATCTGAACTACATAAATTATTTAAGTTGATTTGAGAAAAGAAAAAATGTTGTGATTACAAATCATGAAAATATTTTTTTTTTACAGTGCACTGATTTCATGGGATCTTGTGCAATTTAAGTAGTTTAATTTTTTACTGGATTGTTCAAATATCGTTAATCTAATAATAATCCGGTATTTCAAACGAGCTTCACAGGGGATATTTATAACATTATTTATTTATTTATTTATTTTATTATTACGTTTTCGTAACATTAATATAGATTTGATAATGAAAATAAAAGTAGTCTTCTAAAATTTGTGGGTTTGACCGTTTTTGTTTATTTTGATTTTTTCCATCTTTTGAAAGTTTCATACTATTATACTCATTTTTTTCATTTTGATGCTTATTTGTTTATATATTAGATTTATTAGAACCATATTTAGAAGAAATAAAATATGTTTTGATGTTTTGTTTGAAATAAACCTTATTATTTAGAGAAAGAAAAACAATGATGAAAGAAACATCTGGAATTATATATATATATATATATATATATATATATATATATATATAAAAGAATATTTAGAGAAAGAAAAACAATGAAAGAAACATCTGGAATTATATATATATATATATATATATATATTTAAAGTAAGAAAAACAATGAAAGAAACATCTGGAATTATATATATTTAGAGTAAGAAAAACAATGAAAGAAACATCTGGAATTATATATATATATATATATATATATATATATGAGAATATTTATTTATATATATACAGTGTATATATATATATATATCGTCATGTATATTCATATAAGTTCAAAAACCAACTAAAATTACAACTCCTGAAACCCATAAATAAAGCTAATATGATATTTTCAGTCTTCCAATAATAAAACAAATACATTAACATTCAGAAATCTCGGTTCAGTAAGATTTTTTTATGTTTTGGAAAATTCTTTTATGCTCATCAAGCCTGCATTTATTTGATCAAAAAATACAGGAAAAAAATCAGTAATATTTTGAAATAATACAATTTAAAAAGCTGTTTTTTATTGCAACATATGTTAACATTTTTGGAAACATTTAATATTTTGGAAATATTAATATCTTCCCACCACCCCCACCCCATGTTTTGTGACATTTAAATGTCTTTACTTTTTCTAAACTCAATTTAATTTCTTAAAAATGATGCATCCTCTATGAATAAAAGTAAAAAAAAATCTTAGTTACTTTATCTTAGACTTTCTTAGACTTTTTATCGTAGACTTTTTAGTGGTCAGCGTTTGCTACATAGAATTTTACCGCATACTAAGAATACCAAGCTAACAATTTAAGTATCAGAATATTGAATTCAATCCTTAAATATGTTTGGAAAGAATGTGTGTGTGTGTGTGCATGCGCACGCAGGAGAAGAATTCAGACGGATTCAACCCCTTAATCTCCTGGAAAATCCCTCTCTATAAATGTGTATCTGTGCTGAAGAGGTTGGACGTCACGCTCCTGCCTCTTCATAAAACATCATTGCCGGCTTTGTGTTGTTGAAGCATGTCCATCTGTGGGCACATTTATTTCTAGCCAAAATCGAAGCCACCAGCTATTTATCCTGTCCGGTTTTGCAAGGCATTCCCATCGAACATCCGGTTAGTGTAAAATTATGAGTCTGCCCAGCATGATGGCGCATTACGGAACAAATTGGCCACTTTGGGACACGTCTAAATGACTCCCTCCGCCCCGCGTTCACCACACACTCTAAATAAATGCTGCTTTTTGAAGCGGGGCCATTAGTCCTGAGGACTGACCATTACCCACACTGCAGCAGTGAGTTTTCAGAGCTCCCCCGCGTCTCTACGCTGATTTATTACCGCTCTGATATTGACCTTGTGGTTGTGTGGGTTTGTTTCGGGTCTGGTTACTCGCTTCACCCCGACTCGAACTGAACTCTTAGGCATGGAAGGTGAGGTAAGTGTGATATTGCAGTACTTTTTAATGAGTTAGCTCGGCTTGGTGACCCTAACCTTTTTAAAATATGGTCCTCTTGGTGTCGTTTATCAGACAAAATGCAAAAACCTTTTAGTCTTTACATCCTGCTGATTCTTTTAATTAAGCAAATGATCAATCTCACCCTGTTGAACTGATGAATGATGCAAACCTTTAAAAGACTCTTAAGGCCCCTTAAGGAGGTGTGTGTGTGTGTGAGAGAGAGAGAAAGAGAGAGAGAGACTTGTCTTCTTGTCTAGCTTGATATTTCATCCAAAACTCTTTCTTTCTCGGAACAAAATACGAAGTTTGAAGCATCTTTGCAAGCTTTTAAAACATACTGTAAAAGATTAATAAAAATCTCATAATTTCAAATTATGTCGTAACAATTATGACAGTCAAAATTGCGAAGAAATGTCGGAATTATGACATAGTTGACATTCATATGGTGTAATTATAACCTTTTGTGCTTGTAATTGAGATAAACATAAAAGCATAATTTTCCGATAAGACTAATTTAAAGGAGTAGTTCACTTTAAAAAAATTTTAGCTGATAATTTACTCACCCCCATGTCATCCAAGATGTCCATGTCTTTCTTCAGTCGAAAAGAAATTAAGGTTTTTGATGAAAACATTCCAGGATTTTCTCCATAGGCGAGCATTTGAGTTTATAAAACTTAAACTTTGTTATTTATTTATTAAATGAGCGATCGTTTCGCTTGATAAGACCCTTATTCATCGTCTGGAGTCGTTTAAAGCCCTTTGAACAGTTTGCAGTTTGCACTGAAACTGTCTTTTGGACCTTGAACCGTTTGGTTCCCATTGAAGTCCATTATATGGAGAAAATCCTGGAATGTTTTCATCAAAAACCTTCATTTCTTTTCGACTGAAGAAAGAAAGATATGGACATCCTGGATGACATGGGCGTGAGTAAATTATCAGCAAATTTTGTTTTTAAAAGTGAACTACTCCTTTAAGACATTGCCATTCGACTTTTTATCTTGTATTTTCAAATTGCATTTTCATAATTTAAAAAAAAATGATCAAAATTGTATAGAAAGCTCAAAAAAGTAGTTGAAATTGGTTTCATTACAAAAATACACAATTATTAATTAACACAATTATGCTTTTTTGGCATAATTACGACAAATATGAAGTCATTGGATACTTTAATCTCATTATTATGACTTAGAATCTTAGTAATTTTCACCTTGTTATGTCATAAACCTTTTTTAATTGGGCATAAATGTCTTCTGAAGCTGTATAGTAGCTTTTCTGAGAAACATCTTTAAAATGATTTAATTTTTTTTCAAAGATTTCAATTATGTCTCATACTTGTGTTTAAAAAGTGTTGCACAACGTTTGCCCTCATTGACGCACCATTATCAGACATGCAGAATGGAAAATACATTTAAAATCTGCAGCAGAGGGGAAGATTTTCAGTGAATAATCTGAAACGTGGCCTGTTCTTCTCAGAAACCTACTGTGTGTCTTCAGAACACTTGAAAAATAGTGAACGAGTTATTATAGACAATAATCTGATGGCGTTTTTGGAGCTTTTGGAGTCTTTCTCATTGGCCAGTGTTGCAACGACGCTTGAGTTTGAGTAAATGATGACAGGATATTCATTAATAGGTGCGTTGTCCCGTCAACTGGATACATTTCCTCAGTTGATTTGCAGAACCGGAGGCTCTTAGACTGGATGTGATCTGTGTTTCAGATAGCGGCGTCTCCTCAGCCAATGAGCAGATGTGAAACAGATAGACTGTGGCCTCATCGATCCGGCGCTGACTTGTGTAATAGCCGGGCTGTTTTTACCCCTTAAAAAGAGAGCCGTTCAAGTTTCTGTTTGAGTTTACAATCGCCCCTTGCTATCTGTCCCGCCCGCCGCCTCAGGGGACCACCGTCCAGAGACGCCCCAGAACGACTGGGAGTTTCCCGCTCTGAGATCAGTAAACTGCGATAAGTGCACGAGGGATCGGCCGTGGGAAGACGACTGGCTTCTTGCGGGTGGAATAAACAGATGTCTTCTGATGTGGTGCGGGTTTCATCTCAACATGAGGTCTGAAGTGCCCCGTGAAACGAACTCCCGCTCTATTAAATGGAAAGATTCCAAATTGAATCTTAAAGTCCCCCTGTGGTGAAAATCAAGCTTTAGTGTTGTTTAAATGTCTATGTGGTGTTTTTAATACGCTTTAAGACAAACCATGTGTAAATTCATAAGTCGACGGCATTGCTGAGTGTTTTCTGCTTAAAACTGCAGGACAGTCTCAAAAACACGGTTTGAAATCGTTGGTGTTTCTGACGTCACACAGTACCTTGTAACCAATCAGATCAACATGTCAACCAGTGGATCTCTGAGCTGAGTGAGGGAGTGGAGGCAGGGCTCATTTGCATATTCATAGAAACACACTTAATGATGCAAGAGTGTTTCATTCAGTTACATTCAGGATATTTGAAGGCATGATGAAAATGTTTTGGTGATCAAAGATGATTTTAAAGGAGTAGATCACTTTAAAAAAATTGCTGATAATTTAATCACCCCCATGTCATCCAAGATATTCATCTCTTTCTTCAGTCGAAAATAAATTAAGGTTTTGGATGAAAACATTCCAGGATTTTCTCCATGTAATGCACTTCATTGGGCACCAAACGGTTCAAGGTCCAAATGAGAGTTTCAGTGCAGCTTTAAAGGGCACCAGACGATGAATAAGGGTCTTATCTAGAGAATCGATCGGTCATTTCAAAAATAAATAAAAAAATGTACGTTTTATAAGCACAAATGCTCGCCTTGCTCTGTTCTGTGATGAGCGTTTATGACTCTCAAACTCGTTTATCAAAATGAACAAATCTTTTTTCGAGTCATGACTCGAAGGGTCCTTGATAAGACCCTTATTCATCGTCTGGAATCGTTTAAAGCCCTTTGAACAGTTTGTAGTTTGCACTGAAACTGTCTTTTGGACCTTGAACCGTTTGGTTCCCATTGAAGTCCATTATATGGAGAAAATCCTTAAGTGTTTTCATCAAAAACCTTAATTTCTTTTGGACTGAAGAAAGAAAGACATGGACATCTTGGATGACATGGGGGTGAGTAAATTATCAGCAAAAGTTTTTTCAAAGGGATAAAGTTATTGAATACAGGGGGACTACTTTTCTGTCATGGGGCTCCATACTTCATACAGTGCCTTTTTAGGGGTCCATCATGAGATCATTTTATGAAACAGAACCCTACTGAACCCTTTTTTTTTCTAAAGGCCGATTCACACCACGCAGTTAAACTCCAACAAACAAATTGGCCTTTGGATTTAGAATTTTATGAAAAATAACTTTAAATCTTATGATTTTTAATAAAAAAAATACTGACTTTGTGAGCAAAAGACAATTTTATCGTTTTTGTGTAGTCACTTTTATAAAATGTATGCAATTTTACATGTTAGGGGACATTTATACTGTGAATTTTTAAAAAATATGAATATTATATGGAATATTAAATAAAATATTTGGACAATTTTGTGAATTATTTTTTTATTTAATTAAATCATATCATTTTCTTATACAAAGCTATATTTCTACACAGTAAATGTTTTGCGACTCTGATTGGCCTCGTTCTCCCGTCTGTCACTGAATGAGTGATCACGCGTGCTGCAGGTTCGCTGTTGGTTCATTTCTCATCCTCACTCATTCACCTCCTGCTCTTCTTCCTCTTTGCAGGGAACAAGAGATCCCGTTTTCCTCACGAGAGGGAGTTTCCCACCCGATTGTCCCGTCTGCAGTGAGACGCGCATCAAACTCAGCGTCTACGGTGTGAATGACGGCCACCAGCAGACGGTGAGTGAAGAGGTTTCTCTCCTCATCAATCAGAGCTGGAGACTCGTGTTACGGCTCTTCTCGCCTCGGGTCCTTTCAGCTGTTGTTCTGCAGATCTGTGTATTTGTTGAGGTCCCGTCATTGCTTATTTGGTCCATGGCCGACACTAATAGGGGTTTCTGGGACCCGAATGTTGTTTGTTAAACCCTGAAGGTTTTTTTTTTTCCTTGTAATCACATGCTTGGTAACTTCTGTCACAAAATCATTGAGAGCCGCAGCTTTAGTCTATAAATCAGTCGTTGTCTCGCAAGCCACACGTTTGATTATTTTGCATAAACTCTGGCACATTGACGTTTTATTCTGCCATGAATTGACAGTTCATTTAATTTCTGTCACAGCGGTCCGTTCTGCAGACAACAGCAAAGAAATTAGATATTATTTCACAGACGAAATCTGATAACAAAGCGGCATGTGCTGGAGAAATCTGCCAACTTTATTGCTCGGGGACACATTGTACGATTTTGGGCTGGAACTCACGAGAGATGACTAATCGAGGTGATTTCTGTGGCCTTGGCTCCTAAAATATTCAAAGATTGTCTTGTGACCAAAGATAGTCTGCGATCATTTCCTGACAGTGTCTATGACTGCTGGACAGTGCTTGTTAATGGATGCGCACGCCTGGGTTGTTATTCACAGCAATGTCCACACACAAGTTAATATGCTTACATTGTAGATTTATTTTACAGTGACTGGTCTTCATTTCAAGTAAGCAAGAGTCCATTAAACCGTCAATAAATCAGTTCCAGTCCTTCACCAGTACAGATTTCCTACTTGCGTATCGTGGTATGACATAACTTAGCGTAGCAGTCCAAAAACTGCGTGCACCTTCCCTCCAGCAACACCTGTCACCTGAAGGAAGGTTCCCACCTGTGTATTTAGTAACCAATTACCAAGAGAGACCAATTTTATTCATCAATTTTATTCTTTTTTTTTTTTTTTTGATTTCAAAGTCTCTATGCTTTATTTTGATAAAAAAAAAATACAGAAAATCTGTAATATTGTGAAATGGTATTACAATTTAGAATAACTGTTTTCTATTTTTATTTATTTATTTATTTTTTTTAGATATCAGTTTTATTCTTCATGTCCCTCCCATCCATTCTTTCACAATTTGAGGCTGATGGATCTTGACATTGTTCCCATTAAACAAATTTAGGTTCTGGGAACATTCTGGGAACGTTAGTTTTTGGTTTCCAGTACGTTCCTAGAACTTTCCCTTAAAGGGATACTCCACTTTTTTTGGAAATTGGCTCATTTTACCACTCCTCCAGAGTTAAACAGTTGAGTTTTACCATTTTCAAATGTATTCAGACGATTTTTTTCATATTTATAAGAATATCAGTAACCAGACAGTTTCTGGTCTCATTGACTACCATAGTATATATTTTTTTCCTACTATGGAAGTCAATGAGACCAGAAACTGTCTGGTTACTGATATTCTTCTAAATATCAGAAAATCGGCTGTGTTGTAGTCGAGTCCACCTCACTCGAGTCCGAGTCCAGACCGAAACCAGAGACCGTCGAGTCAGAGTCGAGACCGAGACCAGTGAGGGTTGATTACTTAATTTACTTTTATTTACTTAGAGAAATTCTTTTTTTTTTTACTGAATTTACTTAGAGTTTAAAAATATGATCAGTTTAGGGTAAAAAGGCCACATAGTAGTTGGTGTTAAAAGTAATTTTATTACAGTTTGTCATGCGCAGTTGCGCTCTAGAAAATCACCAATCACTGGGCGTGTCAATCATTTTAAAGAAATATTTTATTAACATACATTGATAATCATGAAAAATATTTTTAATTGAACTTGAGTGGACTCGGGAATAAGTCCGAGTCCTAAAAAAAAAAAATGTTCGAGTACGAGTCAATTCCGAGTCCAAATGCACACGAGTCCATGACAAGACCAAGACCATTAAAATATGGTCTCGAGACCGAGACGAGTCCGAGTCTCGAGTACTACAACACTGGATTTCAAAGCGGTACTTTCAAAACTCTGGGGGAGTGGTAAAATGAGCCTATTTCCAAAAAAAGTGGAGTATCCCTTTAAGGTTAAGGGAACGCTCCCGGAACATTCTCTTTACGTTATAAAAATGGAACCTAAAAATAACCTACATGGAACGTTCCTAAAATGTTCTTTTTTGGTTCCCAAAAAAATAACCTCATGGGACCATTCGGGAACATTAGGGGAAAGTTCTGTATTTGCTTGGTTTTCTTACACTATAAAAACTTTGGTAACGCTTCTTTTTACAGTACAATACTTGCAGGGAACTTACAGTGTACTTACCTAGAAAGTACTGCTAATATAAGGTAAGTACATGGAACAGGGGTAGGTTTAGGGGTAGGTTCAGGGTTAGTACTAGTTATTACCCAGT
Organism: Cyprinella venusta; assembly: GCA_038021265.1. NCBI lineage: Eukaryota > Metazoa > Chordata > Actinopteri > Cypriniformes > Leuciscidae > Cyprinella > Cyprinella venusta. Next base: position 3,848,952 of record CM075866.1, on the reverse strand, counting down.
AATTGTAGTTACTAAGATAAGTACATAGTATTTACATGGGTAACTGGACTGTAAAAGGAAGCGTTACCAAAACTTCTACTGTGATTTATTAAATTTTTTGGGTGAAACATTTTTACACTTGATTTTAATATATAATATACATTTTAACGCAATGAAATCAATTACATATACCATATGAACGCAGTAAAATAAGTACAAAAATTACGGTAAGTAGATCTGAGTAACTGCATTTGGTACATTAACAAATAAAATTGAGTAGAAATAATTGAGAGAAACTGAGCAAAATATGAACTTTTATAGTATGAGGAATATTACATTTTAATTTCCTCTAAACCTTTGTAACATACTCCACACAACCACAGGTAATGTTATACATGACAATGGCCTTTATTGTCGATAAGTACAGCAACACAGCATATTTGCATATTTGATACTGTTTTAACATTCATACAAATTGTTTTGCCTGGAAGTGAAATTTATGACTTCAGGCTTCAGCTTCACTGAACGAAGCACCTGTCCAGGGCTGTGTGTGTACAGTACGTCATGTTTATTAGCCCCCTGAGAGAGTCAGGACCTCATTACATTTATTTTCCCACAGCAGACACAAAGCTGGTGCGGCCTAGTGGTTAAAGATCACGGCTGGTAAGTGAAGAAGAAGTGAAGTGACGTGAAGGCCAAGTATGGGAACCCATACTCAGAATTTGTCCTGCGCTTTTAACCCGTCACACACATTATGAGCACTACTGAGAATCGAAACCCTCGACCTTTGGGGTTACAAGTCAAACTCTCTAACCATTAGGCCACAACTGCAAGGTTTAAATCCTGCAGAGGAACGTTGAGCTAGTTTCCTCCAGTGATATTGTGCCTGTTTGAGTCATTTGGTTCCAGTGAATCAGTTCCAATCCACTTCATACCGCCAAGCTTCAGGGAGCAGAGCATTAGCAGACGATGCTTAATGAGAGCGAGAAAGAGAGTTTTTGAAATTCTGAGCAGATCCTTCAGGTTTCATTTGAGCTTCATTTCCTCGTCCGCCTGTAGCTTCACACTTTAGTATTCCTGTACGAGTCTCGCCTCATGAATAAGAGAGCAGGAAGAGCGATGGGCAGACGGAAACGCTTCCCGATTGCTCTCGCTGGATTTGATCTTGCCGGAGGGCTTGAAGTCAGAACGGACAGGTGGGACTGCATCGCGTCTCACATATATGTACAGTATAGATGAAAATAATACCACGGTTATTTCTGTAATGCTCTCGCTTACGAATATAAGTTGCAAGCTCAGGCACTTTAACTTTAAAGGGATACTCCACTTTTTTTGGAAATAGGCTCATTTTAGCACTCCCCCAGAGTTAAACGGTTGAGTTTTACCATTTTCGAATGTATTCAGCCGATTTTTTTTTTAATATTTAGAAGAATATCAGTAACCAGACAGTTTCTGGTCTCATTGACTTCCATAGTATATTTTTTCCTACTATGGAAGTCAATGAGACCAGAAACTGTCTGGTTACTGACATTCTTCTAAATATCAGAAAATCGACTGAATGCATTAAAAAACGATAAAACTCAACTGTTTAACTCTGGGGAAGTTGTAAAATGAGCCTATTTCCAAAAAAAAAAAAAAAAGTGGAGTATCCCTTTAATTACTGTATAACTTGATTATTCAGATAATGGCAAAAATAAAATAATGAGACTTAGTCGTGTTAGTCATGTCCTGGTCAATAGTGATGCTCCGATCATGATTTTTCACGGCCGATTCCAATTGCCAATTTTTTTATTTTTTTTTTACAAACTAATGGTCAGATTCTTATTACATGCCAAATTGGCCTTAAAGGAGTAGTTCACTTTAAAAAAAAACTTTTGCTGATGATTTCCTCACCCCCATGTCATTCAAATATCCATGTCTTTCTTTCTTCAGTCGAAAAGAAATGAAGGTTTTTGATCAGTCATTTGGTTCATTCAATGAACGAAATGAACCAAATGACTCAAAAAAAGATTTGTTCATTTTGATGAACGTGTTCGAACAGGAGAGTCGCGAACACGCGTCACAGAACAGAGCAAGGCGAGCATTTGAGCTTATAAAACTTAAACTTTTTTATTTATTTATTAAATGAGCGATCGTTTCGCTTGATAAGACCCTTATTCATCGTCTGGAATCATTTAAAGCTCTTTGAACAGTTTGCATTTTGTACTGAAACTGTCTTTTGGACCTTGAACCGTTTGGTTCCCATTGAAGTCTATTATATGGAGAAAAATCCTGGAATGTTTCCATCAAAAACCTTAATTTCTTTTCGACTGAAGAAAGAAAGACATGGACATCTTGGATGACATGGGGGTGAGTAAATTATCAGCAAATGTTTTTTTAAAAGTGAACTACTCCTTTAAAAATGGAGCTTAATATTTTGTCTAGGATTTTAAAGCGTTTGTGTTGGGCACATGGAACTGTACAGAGTATGATAACAACCCACAGAATACAATATTCTCAAGAGGTTGGAATTCCAGAAATAGGCTTTGTTTATGCACTATATAAAGCCCAAACTTCTGAACCCGCAGCGGGGGTTTTGGAGTCGTATGGGCTCCATTACTGTCAGGTCCAGCTCTGCGGTCTGAGTTTACTCAAGAGATTGCTGTCTATATATAGTGGCTCATCTGAAGATCAAAAGATTCCAGTCAGACATTGTTTGCTTTTGATTCACAACTGTGATGGATCACATGGACAGTGTAGCAGATCTCCATGTTTTTAAATGCACAATGCAGACCATGCCTCTTTATCACACTGCATCAAGAAACTTGGAAAATTATGATTTATTTATATATATATATATATATATATATATCAGTGGCTCGTTTGTTTTAACATTACATCTTGTTGAGTACTAGGTGGGAGAAAACAAGGTTAGCTTCAGGACTCGCATCCCAGAAAGCAACAGTGTCGGCTCATATCAGGTCCACTTAATGGATTCCAAACGGTCCAGATGTGGGCCAGATCTGGGCCGACACTATGTTGCTGTCTGGGATTGGGCTTCAAGATGCTAAATTGTCACAAATTGAATTGTTTAATAAGCAAAATTAAATAAATCTATATTTTTTTGAAAATCAAACATTAAATGATTGTAATATTACTCTGAACTGCATACACTCTAAAAACTGCAGGGTTGAAAACAACCCAAGTTGGGTTCTTTTATAACCCAGCTGCTGGGTCAAAAGGGGTCTCTCCCAGTGCCGGGTTATTGATTTAACCCAACATGTTGGGTTGTGTTTTCTACAGAAATTACTAAATTGTTGGGTTGAACTGACTAAACAATGGGTTGAAGAATACAACCCAAGTTATGGGTCATGGGTATCATTTGCATTAAAAATGACTTTTTTTTTTTTTCAATTAACCTTTGCATTATGAAAGCAACTTGTGCAGTTATTTTATAAAATAAAAGATAATATTCTAAACGTTATTCTATCAATGCATGTTTGTATTTCTGATTTACCAATTAAAAGATCTTCAATTGACATGAGGTGGTCTTTAAAAATAAATTTATTTATTTCATTAAGAATTTACAATTTAAACTGAATTCATAAGCTCTTGCAATGCTATTAAAATGAAATAAACATTAGCAATTTTCTAAATGCATGAAGCATTTTTAGTTTGAGTCATTTTTAATCTTTAAATGTCAAATCTGTTTTGATGGATTTGTGCTCTTTGGTAACCAATAATTTACAAATATTGTTGCAAGTGAACCTTTTTGTAGTTTTTCTTTTACATTGTACTTTTGTTCATGGTTTTTGAGGATGTCCGTTTTGGCTTCTCTCTGAGTTTTGTTTCTTTCAAATATAGAAGTTCATAAGCCTATTGATTTTGCTGTTATAAAATGGTGTTATGATAATTTTCCACAATTATTATGTTCAGTCGCATACTATTATTTGCATTTAACATTGTTTTTTTCCCCCTTTTTGACCATGAACTGACCTGTAATTCACCAGTATTGAATTTTTGAACTTGCTAAATTATTGGAGGTCACCATGTGAATGATCACGATTCAGTTTGAGATATTGTGGAAAACATAATGAGGCAAATAAAATCATTTTGGGGAAACTGCATACTGCATGTTGTGTTAGAGAGAATAAGTGTAAGAAATGAGCATTCGGCCAATGCAGATAAGACTTCCCATATCTTATAACACTTATGTACCTGATTTAAGAAGCACTTTGAGGGGCAAACTAATAGCTGTGCTACAAGTTGCCTGTCAGGAGAAAGTAATTATCTACTGTCCGCTGATCCGCTGAACATGTCATAGCTGTCGCAGCAACAGCGCACCAGCTAATCAAGCGCTCCTTTATTTCCACTCGCGCTCAGAAGGAACGCGCCACCAGATAATGAACGAATATTTTTATCACTTAGTCTCCATAAACCCGCCCCTTAATTTGATTGTCTTGATGCATGGAGGTGCTCATGGGAGCGAAGACGTGTTTGCATAGTCACTGATTTTCCTAAACGCGTTGAAAAGAATAAAAACTAGTTATTAAAATTATTAGATGTGCACACATCAATTTATCCAGAGTGAGAAATGGGTTGGGCCAGGGGTTATGGATTTATGTACATTTATTTATATGAAAGTGCCCCTATTATGCTATTTTAAATGCTCCTAATTTTCGATTTACAAGCACTTTAATTTTCTCATCTCATAATAAACCTTGCTGCATCACCTCTTTACTCACAGTGTCTGAAACAGTTCGATTGAGGACTCTCTCTGAACTCCGCCTTTCCAAGAGTCTACTCTGCTCTGATTGGTCAGATGACCCAGTCTGTTGTGATTGGTCTACTCTGCTCTGATTAGTCAGATGACCCAGTCAGTTTAGATTTGTGTACTCTGCTCTGATTGGTCAGATGGCCCGGTCAGATGGCCCAGTCAGTTGCAATTGGTCTACTTTGATTGGTCAGATGACCCAGTCTGTTGTGATTGGTCTACTCTGCTCTGATTGGTCAGATGGCCCAGTCTATTGTGATTGGTGGACTCTGCTCTGATTGGTCAGTTGACCCAGTCTGTTGTGATTGGTCTACTCTGCTCTGATTAGTCAGATGACCCAGTCAGTTTAGATTTGTCTACTCTGCTCTGATTGGTCGGTTGACCCAGTCAGTTGCAATTGGTCTACTTTGATTGGTCAGATGACCCAGTCTGTTGTGATTGGTCTACTTTGCTCTGATTGGTCGGTTGACCCAGTCAGTTTAGATTTGTCTACTCTGCTCTGATTGGTCGGTTGACCCAGTCAGTTGAGATTGGTGTACTCTGCTCTGATTGGTCAGATGACCCAGTTTGTTGTGATTGGTCTACTTTGATTGGTCAGACACATTGGGCAAACACTGAACCAGACTATTTACATTTTGAGCAAGCAATCTCATTGGCTGCAGATCAGCAGAGGCCAATCAGCTTTTGACATGCGGTAATGATGTGATTACTTTCAGAGTGCATTTAAAGAACCAATCAGCTTGTGCCATCTAGAGTTACATGACTGAACTAGATATTTGTTAAATTAATTTATATCATACTCAAATCTTGATAGTTAAAAAAAAGCAATCTAAAGTACAAGCTAATTTTAAAGTGCATGAGTGCACTCCAAAACAACGAGTTTTTAATTAGCCATTTTTACCTTGGCCGAGATGAATTTGCTTTAAGCAAAAGAGAATGGGATATTAAGATTTGTTTTCATACTGCATCTTGAATGCAACAATTTTTTTTTCACTTGCTTTAAATTGCTTACACTTAAAACAAGTCATAAAATCTGCCAGACAATTAAAATGCATGTGCTTCAGTCTTATACAAGTCATTTACAAGTCTTTTTTTCTATCTAATTCATGATCTATTTTATTTATTTATCTGTCGTTGTTGTTTTAACTTTTTGATTTATAGGAACTTTTTTTATTTATAGGATTATTTGTCGTTGTTGTTTTAACTTTTTGATTTATTTTTAGGAAGTGAAAAATTCTAGATCCAACAAGAGCAAAGAAACTAAGAAAGGCGAACAAGCTGACAAAGCTGCGGATGAATTAAATGAATTAAAACTTTTTATGGGATTATTTTAACTGGAAAATAAGACAGAGATACAACAATGTGATTTATTCATTTAATATAAGTTTTTAGAAGAAACGGGTAAATAAACCAAGCTGACAACGCTGTGGATAAATTAAATGTGCAACTTTTTATTGCATTATTCTCAATTTCATTATCTTTTGCATTTCAACTCTGTCAGAGTTGTTAATCTACTTAGGTGATCTTCATGATGATGTTGTCGAGCGATGGCATAAATCTCTTTATCAAAGCCGTCAGTGGAGAAAGACGCCCTCGTACGCTGTGATTACGTCACTTTGAGCGTTAGCAATCAAACACCACCCCGAACGAAACATCTGATCTTCCCCCCGAGACGTGACCTGTCAGGATCCATACGTTTCTTTGACATCATCACATCTCATTTCATCATCCTGTTTGAAAATGATGTATCGTCACGACACGCAGATGAAGAGGAACGTCAGTTCTCGTCGTTTCCCCGCAGGGCGAGGCGTCTTTAATCCGGAGAGAAGCGCAGATCAAAGCTGTACAAAGAGACGAAGATGAAACAAAGGCGGATCTGGAGCGACACATCCGCACGTTTACACTAGCCGCTCCTGGATCTGTCTCACACGCCGCTCTCCCGCTGTGACATCCCAGCATCCCGTCTGCTTTTGGCCTGTAATCTAATGGTGTGCACCTGAAGACCTTCCCAGCATTCTCTGCGGGGGACCGTCTCTCCGTTTATGTGTGCAAGAAGCACACCGACTCTCGGCTCCGGCTCATCATGTGCAAGCGGTGCACAAATGTGTGTTTTTCAGGCTCTGTTTCCACCCAGTGCTTCAAAAGACAGCGGGATATCTTTATTTGCACTGCTTGTGTGTTCAGCCTCAGTGTGTGCTTACAGATTTGTGGCTGGTCCCACTTTTGAGGGGAAAAAAATGTGTGAGCCAAAACATTATGAGCAGTTAGAGTTAAAGCGGATATCATCTTCTAACAAGGCCACATGTCAACAAAGGCTGTCTAGTCTGGTCCAGGCCAGCAGAAGCTCTACTGTGGCACCAGTCACACTCAATTGTAATGATGGTTATGGGAGGAATGTGTCGGTGCACGTAAGACGTAAAATTGACGCTGTTTCATGGCAGAGGTGTTCCCTGGTGGAAGTGGCTCTTTCAGCAGAATAAAACACACTGTAACTGCACATGTTATTCAAGAATGGTTTTGGGAACATGGTGTTGCTTCGGCCTCTAAGTTCCCCAGATCTCAGTCATATTGATCATCTGTGGGATGTTTTGGCAGTACGTGGAGGACCAACAGGATATTAGGCGGGTAGTCATAATTAGGGCTGGGTATTGACACAAATTTCACAATTTGATTCGATTTCGATTCACAAGCTTGCAATTTGATTCGATTTCGATTCAATATTGATTATTTTGGATATCAGTTACAATAAATGGCAACTTTTCTCAAGGAAATCACATCTCTTAAAAGGATACTCCACTTTTTTTGGGAAATAGGCTCATTTTACAACTCCCCCAGAGTTAAACAGTTGAGTTTTACCGTTTTTTTTTTTGTTTTTTTTCCAGAAGTATCTTCTTATTAAACGGTCTGTACACTTACAAAGTTCTCAATGCTCCCCCAGAGTTAAACTGTTGAGTTTTACCTTTTTTGAATCCATTCAGCCAATCTCCGGTTCTGGCGGTACCACTTTTAGCATAGCTTAGCATACATCATTGAAGTGCACAAGACCATTAGCATTGCTCCCAAAAAATTACCAAAGTGTTTTGATATTTTTCCTATTTAAAACTTGACTCTTCTATGGTTACATCGTGCACTAAGACAGACGGAAAATGTAAAGTTGCGATTTTCTAGGCTGATATGACTAGGAACTATACTCTCATTCCTGCGTAATAACCAAGACACTTTACTGCCGTACCATGAGTGCAGCAGGCGTAATGATATGACACAGCGCCTGAAAATAGTCCCCAGCTAACGTGACTGGGACTAAGTTTGTGTAGTCATTTCTGTGTAGACATTTCTGTATTTTAAATCCTTTTTTTATTGATTTCATGTAATATTCTAATTTTCTAAGATTTTGAATTCGGGGTTTTCAAGCTGTCATAAGCCATAATCATAACAATTATAACAAATAAAAGCTTCATATATCTCACTCTGCATGCAATGAGTCTATATAGTATAGTAGTTTCACCCTTTAAAGGGTTAGTTCACCCAAAAATGAAAATGTTGTCAGTATTTACTCACCCTCATGTTGTTCCAAACCTCTATGTGTTTATTTGTTCTGCTGAACACTAGGGTTGGGTATCGAGAATCGAGTATCGATTGGAACCGGGTCTAACTTTTCGTTTTTCCCGGAATCGTTCAAAAGTTAAAATTTCGATTTCTAGTTTCGATATTCACAGTCCACCGACCAGAAGAAGAAACCGCTGAACAACACCAATGAAGAAGCGTCTACTGGAAGTGTTGGCATAACCGCGCAAGTAGCTTACGTCGGCGGTCCAAAGTGTGGCTTCACTTTTCTAAAAATAACAAAATCTCGGCAAAATCATGCAGAGTATTTCCCTTTAGAAAGGAGTATTTCCTCCAGAAAGACCGTTGGTTAGCAAGGTTAGCTAAACTTTTTTGACCCTGCCTCTTAAAAGAATCGGAATCGAGAATCGTTAGGAACCGGAATCGAAACAAGGAATCAGAATCAGAATCGTTCAAATTCAAACGATACACAACCCTACTGAACACAAAGGAAGATATTTGGAAGAATGATTTAATCAAACAGATCTCAATCCCCATTGACTACCATATTAGGAAAAAATACATACTATGGGAGTCAATGGGGATCTGTTTGATTAAAACATTCTTCCAAATATCTTCCTTTGTGTCCAGCAGAACAAATAAACACATAGAGGTTTGGAACAACATGAGGGTGAGTAAATACTGACAGAATTTTCTTTTTTTGGGTGAACTAACCCTTTAAGTTGAATTGCTGAAATAAATGCACGAGTTTCACCTGCATTATTAGGAGCATCTGTTTGAACGGGAGCACTTTTGCATGTGATACCTGCAGACATCAGTAACATCTGACCGACCTGTCAGAGATTCCCAAGCCGATCAGAGGAGGGTCAATGGAAGCAATTACAGCAGCGATGACTGCCGGGATCGGCTTTGGTCGCGCTCGGGTTTTCGGCACTGACCCCGCGCAGGTGCTTCATACTGATAACGCCACCCTGTCAATCTAAATGAAAAGCCACCTCTCCCTCTTCACCACCCCTGCGCTCAGGCCTTCTCCTGTAATTCCTGTTTTAAGGCTGGAAAGAGGAGCGAAGGGCTTTCATGTAAAAGACCAGGATTTAGAGTTGACAAGTGGTGTTTGTATTTCCTGCACGCTTCGGTCAGTGTGTGTGTGCGTGAGATAGACAGACAGAGAGATCATTAAGATGTCCCGGGCCACACACCACGTTGATTAGTGTGTTGTTCGGCGACAATCATGGCGTCGTTTCAAAACAGTCCTTGAAGCACCCGAACTCATCTGAAAGGGAATATGCTTTATGAACACGCATTTCTCATTGCCGTCTGCCAGGGTAATTCCGCGGCCGTCGCATTACGCTCATTTGTTTATGCTAATTTTATGTTAATTCTCTGTCATTCAGAGGATTCTGGCGGAGGAAAATGGCACGGCGGCCGCTGGTTGCGAGCGCAGCGCGTACTCGTGTTCGCACGCGTGGAATTGTTTCATATTCCATCATATTTCTCTGCCAGAACAATGACGCTCTGAGATGAAGAAGAGCCTGGGCTTCCGGGAAATTTCGTCTTTATTTTTAATGCCTTTAACTTCCGCTGTCATTATTTACTGATTTACATTATTATTTAATTTTAATATTTAATAACCAATGTAAAAATGTTAAATTAAAAATTATTTTGATTGCACATGTTAACATTAAGGGCATTAAAAATACATTTTTGTAGACTATGTACTTTTTTTTCTTTCACAGGCTCTCTAAAGAGTGCAAAAGTCTGGTTGAGGAAGTAAAAACTCAATGAAATTCATAGGGAAATACATTTTTAATGGTAACTTATAAACTGTTAAATACAGACCTGCTGGGAGCTGCAAAGTTGTTAATCGATGGTATTTGCTGCTGAAGACGTCAGCCCGCATTATTTCAGCATAGTTTTTTAAATAATCATGTTATTAGTGGAATTCTTGGAGAAAAACTACATTACCCATGATGCTGTTCAGAAAATTACACCAATCAGAGAGTTGGGGGGAAAAACAGCTCTTTAGCTCCACCCACCCATGTTTGCTAGGCGATATCTCTACGGTCTCAAAATTAATGTTTGTATATATATATATATATATATATATATATTTATATATATATATATATTTATATTGAGGATTGTATATATACTATATATATATATATATATATATATATATATATATATATATATATTAGGGCTGTCAAAACGATTAATCGCGATTAATCACATCCAAAATAAAAGTTTGTGTTTACATAATATATGTGAGGGCACTGTGTAAAATTATTTTAGATATATAAATACACACACATGCTTGTATATATTTAAGAAATATTTTCATGTATATTCTGTATATGGATTTATATATAATTTATATTATATATAAATATAAATATTTGATATATAAATAATATTTTTTTCTTAAATATACATGCATGTGTGTTATTATTATGTAAACACAAACTTTTATTTTGGATGCGATTAATCGCGATTAATCGTTTTGACAGCCCTAATATATATATATAAATATATATATATATAAAGAGTAAAAAAAGTTGCTTTTTTAGTCTGGGATTTTTTTTCGTGGTGTAAATATAATTTCAATATTTAAATCTTTTCAATATCTAAATCCGCGTATTTATGATATTTACCCCAAAGGCTTTTTTTTCCCATTAAGGGCTTTCACTGTAAAAAAAAATATTGTTTGTTTAACTTAAAGAAGTAAGTAACCTGGTTGCCTTAAAATTTTAAGTTGATTGAACTGAAAAAAGTGAGTTAATACAATGAAGGAGATTGAGTTAATCATTAGAAACTCAAAATAATAAGTTATCAGAACTAAATAAATTATTTAAGTTGATTTGACAAAAGAAAAAATGTTGTGATAACAAATCTTGAAAATATTTTTTGAATTTTAAATTCTTAAATTTGATCAATAAACTCAATTGGAATTCAATTAGAAAAGTTACATTAAATAAAATGTTAAATTAAATGTTATGAAAATACAAATAAGAAATTTTGAGGAAAAAATTATGCTTTTTAACATCTTAGTGAGTCATTGAGTCATTCATTGAAATGTTTCGTTCAAATGGCTGATTCGCTTAAGAATGAGGCAGTTGAATCCTTGACTTGACCAATTCAAATCTCATAATCATTAAGTAATGAATCCCGGCTTTGGTTCTGCTCTGATCTTTCTTTAAAGCTAATTTCGCTGCTGAAATATAACAAAAACAGTCAATATTGAGTCTAAAATGTAATATATAACCTATTCTGCAATAAAAATGAAAACCTCGATTGTTTTGTTTGTTTTTGCTTCATGGGATTGTAGTTCTTTCCCTCACTAAATCATTTTGTCTTATTTTCAAAAACTTTTTGGCTTCAAATCAATCTTTGCAGTATTGTGATTCACCTCATAGCTGATTGGATTTGTAACCCTCATTAACAAAGACTTTTTTTGAAATCCCCATGGAAAATATAGAAAAAAATACATCCAGAACCAACTGCGTTGTAAAAGGGGGTAGGCACTAATGCACTCCATGGGAATCTCTTGACTTTAGTATTAAAATCCCTGGTTTAAAGTACTTTTGTGCTGTTTTTTAGTCCTTTTTTGGGGGGCTTGACAGATGTGGTCACTATGAGCTGAACTATTCCTCTTGTAAAAGCCTGAGCAGTGATGACTGAGCGGCCAGTAAACAGCGTCTCCATGAAGCCGTGGAGGTGAAGAGTGATGAATTAGCTTGTTAATACAGTGCCATTGTAAACGGTCACAGGGTTTTATACAGCGGCGGATATTAATAGCGATTTGGATGTCTGCTTCTTGATTTTATAGCGGTGGAAAGTGGCAAAGCGCCAGAACGTGAGCAAACTTGGCTGACTGCTTGTTAGACAAATGAAGCAGTCAAATAAAAGAAAGCAGCTGTTGGGTTTTACGTGCAGACGGGAGTTAGCGAGCATCTGCTGCTTTAGCGCCGTACCGTCTCAGTTATAAACGTGCCGAGGCGCCATGACAAGGCTTGTGGGTAACATAATACCGATGTGGCATTTGGGAACAACTCTAGGAGCCTTAAAGAAGCTCGATGGAGTTCCATCATAATCATTATGTTGCAAGCCGGTTTATTTATTACGTAAAATTTCCATTAAAATGTCCAATGCTGCATATAATGTGACCATGAAATATATTATGTTTTCTTTTTGTGATATTATTGCCTTTATTCAATCATAATATTTAACAAATAGGCTCAGATGGATTGATTTTGGGTCGCTCTGCTAATTTTACATAATAAAACACTACAGTATGTGTTGAATTTGATTATAAATTATGATTATGCTGCAAGCTAGTTACAATTAAAGATGTTAGTGCAAGGAAGTAAAAGTGAAAGGTTTTATTTATTTATTACCATTAAATACCAATAAAAGTTTACAAGTTTAACTTTCTGTATGTTATGAAATAAATGTAAAATTCTATAGAACACAAAAGAAGACGAAAAATAAAAAAAAGTATTTTTTTTATGTTTTGGACCCCATTGACTTTCATTGTATTTCAATTGACACATTTGAAACATTCTTCAAAATATATTCTATATTCTTTTGTGTTCCACAGAATAGAAAAGCACAAATGCTGACTTGAAATTTCAGTTTTGTTACTTTTTATGTTCGATAAGTAGTTTATTTTTAACTAAAATGTTACAAAATATATAAATTAGTTGAAAAACTAAAACTGAAATAAAAATAAATTGAACCTAAATGCCAATAAATATATAAAAAAAAGCTAATACAATCACAAGCACATACAGAAATGATTAAACAATTGAACTAAAATGAATATAAAATACAAATAAAATCTAATTGAAAAAGTGTATAAAATTCAAATATGAACTAAAATGTCTCTGGATGGCAATTGATGTGTGTGTCCCTTCTGGAGGTGCTGTGCTTTAGTCAAACATCACACATCTTTCACAACTCTTTCTTCCCTTCATAATCCCATTCCAGCTTCTACAAGACGGGATTTGTCCAGATCAATTCTGTAATGCGTTTTTCATTCTGAAATGTAATTAAGGTGGTCTCGCTTCTTCCTCCCGCTCATCACTGATTCATATTCTGTCACCTGGTTTGTATTAGTGGGTCATGGGTGAGTTCAGTGCTTGGCTAACTCTAATCTCTCAATGTAAAACTGGCTTACTGTAACTGTAATATATCCGTGGGGGTCAGGGGTTATTCCGGCACTCAAACAGCCTCGGCCTCAGAGAGAGTGTGTTCAAGCTCCACCTGATGCATTTTACACATGCCAGCAGCACTTTCCATAATCTCTGATCTGATTGGGTTTATGCATCCTATGGGACTCAGGATCACAGGATTAGAGCTTTTGAGAAAGAACAGATTTGTTTGCTTTATTTAATTATTTTAATTAATATTTTAGTTTATTTTATATATATATATATATATTTTTCTGTCCTTGCACTGGTTCATGTATTTTTAAACTTGTTTATTTTATTTAAACATTTTTTTGTTATTATGTTTTGTTTTTTCTCTTTATTTATTTTAGGACTTTATTTCCTATTCTTGCACTGTGGCAGGTTTCGAATTAAGTCATTATTTCAACACAATATCTGGTTATTATGACACAATATTTTGTTATTATGACTTTAGTCGTTATTTCGACACAATATCTCGTTATTTCAACTTAAGTCGTTATTTCGACATAACATCTCTTTATTTCAACTTAAGTCGTTATTTTGACATAATATCTCATTATTTCAACTTAAGTCGTTATGTCGACATGACATCTAATTATTTCAACTTAAGTCATTATTTCGACTTAATATCTTGTTATTTCGACATAATACCTCGTTATTTCGACTTAAGTTATTATTTTGACATATCTTACTAGTACGACATATCTCATTATTTTGACTTACGTTGTTATTTCAACAAAATATCTCGTTTTTACGACAAAATATCTCATTATTATAAAATATCTGATTATTTTGACTTAAGTCATTATTTCAACATAATATCTCTTTATTACGACAAAATATCTTGTTATTTTGAAGTTGTCACGACATCTTGTTATTTTGACTTAAGTCGTTATTTCTACATAATATCGTTATTTAGACATATCTTGTCATTACGACATAATATCTAATTATTTTGACATAAGAAGTCGTATTTTTGACAAAATATCTTGTGATTTTGAAATATCTCTTTATTTTGACATAATGATGATAAACTCATAATAAAGTATAGTACAAAAACTATTTATTTTACATTATAATATTTCTTATTTTGCATATGGCAAAATAAAGGCAAATTATTTCCTTAATGCATTGAATATCAAAGTCAGGAGATTAGCTCAAATGAGATATAAATATAACATTATAAAGTAGCTATAAAAATAAATCCATGTACATCAATTCAATTTAATCTGAGTAACTCCTCTCACACACAGCTGCTGATTTTCTCCATCAAATGTTTTAAACATGCAAAACACCTGCTCTGACCGTGTGCGACAACACTAAGATTTATTGCTCGGCATATGCATGTGTTGACAGCATTACTATTTCATTTTTTTGGTCATGTTGCCATAAGCACTGTACAAACAAGGTTCGTTGATTTGATGTTCTGATTAGGACAGAATTGTAGTTAATGCTAAGGCTCATTGTGGGTGTAAAGTCGAGTGCTTATGTAGGCAGCGTTTTAAATCTCAAAGCAAAGGCTGTTTCAGAAGGTAGGCAGCATCATTTAACAAGCTCATTAAAAAATACATGCAGTCAAAGTGAGCAGTGTTGATTTGTAATTATAAATCATTCAATACTAAAATGTATCACTAGATCTAATAAACTGTTATGCAGAGTTTTAGACTATTTCACCTGATGTATAACGAATTCGTTAAATTGACACGCGTGATATTTTCGGTCACGTAAGACATAACGTGGATACTCGTCATGATTGACATTTTGACATAATTTTGCGATCTATCACAGCGAGTGCGAGTACCAAACGAAGTTTCTTTCTGGCTTAAAATCACATCAATGTTTAAAAAAGAGATAAGACTTGAAAATTATTAACGTTCTTGAAGCAATACTGGCCTGATCTTTCAAATAGGTGATTATAGTTTTAGGGGGGGCTAAAACAGTCTAAACCACCTCTGATGTGTGATCCATTTCAGTCATGTTGCCTCATGCTGGCAACTCACTCGATTTTAGAACAGAGCCAGAGACTCAAAGCACTTCCTTAATTGGACTTCCTGTATGTCAAAGAGACGCGGCATGATAGTTTCACCCAGAGGCGCGCATGAGTGTGTGTGTGTGTGTGTGTTTAACGGTTCTCTCCTGACCAGCATCAAAAGTGTATATTTTTGCCCCCTCTGTTGCCATGAATTAATTCAAGTGTATTGACTGCACGTTTGAGTGACTGTGAAATGACCTTGTGCTTAAAGGGATACTTCACCTCTGGAAAGATGAATTTGAATTTAAAGTAGGTAATTTATGTAGAAGAAATGTGAAATTATTTTTGAATTTGGAGCTTTCTAGACTGAGAAATGTATGTATTTTTGGCTCATGTGGATGAAAAACAACAAATCCCAGAATGCACTTGCTTCGCTGCCTTAGGAGGCCACGCCTACCGGTAACAGTCGTTAAACAACAAGTCTAGGCTACTAGTGAGTCTCCGTGATGAGTCTGCCCGAAAATGTGTTTCGAGATCGCCCAAAATGTCCGGGATTCGGCTTTTGCATTCTACAGTCGCCATTCATCATGTTTACTGTGGCGAGCGGGACGAGTGAGGGCCGCGGGAAAGCTGAATCCCGGACATCGACGGCCGGACATGTCCGGGAAAAAGAGGATGGTAACCCCGACTGCTCAGCTTTCTCCACAGAACAAGAACCTGCTAGCTTAGCTTCCAAAACAAGATGGCCGACACTATGTGTTCATTCTGTGAGTGAGATCGCCCTCTATGGGCGGGTTGAGGACATGCGGGACAGACCTACTACTGACTGTATTCTTTAGCCTCTGGATGACAAAATCTTCCGATGACACAAAATGACGATTTTTGCATCATCGGAGGATTTTTTCCAGACAAAAACTACATAAATCTCTCGTCTCAAGGGGATATGAGGGTGGAAAGCACGGTAACTCGAAAAAACTGCAAGTTTCCTACTAATACAAAGCTAAATCCTGAAGTAACCCTTTAAAGTCTTTAAAGTCTAACCGTATCACAGAGTCACTACAACCAGAAGCCACTCTGTTGATGTTGGGCAGCCAGATGTTATTTCTGTTGTGAATCTTTACTCTGTGCTGTCTGTGATCTCTCTGAGATGATCAAGCTCGTGCATCTTCGTGTCATTGTCATTCATCTGCCGAGCCGCCCACCTGCATGCTTCAAAGCGGCAGGAAGACGAGCTGCTCTTGCGAAACAAAACTATCTGATTCTGCGACACACAGTACGTATGTGAGATAAGAACCCTCAAACGCTAACCTTTGACCTTTAACCCACATGGCCCCTAATTGTCTGATGATTATTTTTTTGATCAGATTAGAATTGATAGCATGAATTCTGTACCTGTGTGCAATATAACTAAATAAACTGCAGATAAAACAAAGATGAATAAAGATAGGACTAAGATTTCCGATTGAAAGAAGAACAGTCATATTAACACTTTTCTATTTCTAATGTAAAACGCATACGTTTTAACGACTATAAGTTGGTAAAGTAATCATATTAATCTCCATAATTTTGTTGTATAAGCATCTCATTTAATCGACAACTGCTCATTTGAGCATTATATTCTAAAGTTATATTTAAGAATTTTAAATATTATTATTTTTTTTAATCCCTTAAAGTACAAATATTTGCAAATTGTAACTCATAATTATTTTATAAGACCATAAGAATGTTTTTTTTCCGTCATTTTCTGGTGGGTAATCGTGTTTTAAGAGCCGTTTTCTATTGAGGTATATTATCCCCTCGTCCATTTGTCCTGCCGGAAAACCTTCCCCTCGTCACATTGTACTAACTTAAAAGACTACAATTGGAAAATGTATATATTATGGAATTGAACCTGCCAAGTGACTAGAAAGAGTGACTGCGTTACACGCCACTGTTGAAATACACCCGCATTTGGGTTGCCAGGTGGTAGCGTCAAGTCCTGTATCAGTTTTCTCTTTTGTAACTCCCCCGGTTGAATTGAAACTGTGGTTGAAATCCCTCAGAGGGAAGCGTTCGGATCGGCTCTCCACAGTTTAGTTTAATTAGCTCTGTGGGATCGCCGTCGTTGCCCTTCGAGGTCTGACACTGGAGTGAGACTTGTTGTGTTGTGTTCACACTGAATATGAATTGAATTATTTGTGTGAGTAGGTTACATACAAAGTCAATGCAAAGACACGAATAGATGCATCATTCGCGCCAGGCGCCGTGAATGACGCGAATTGGGTGGCGTGTTTGCCGCGAGTTGAGAAATCTTGAACTCGCGCGGCAGATTCAAGCATCTAACTAGACGCATATTTGACGCTCTATTCGCGTTCGATGTGAACACACAATTAGAGTCGAATGGAAAAGTAATCCAGGCACGTTCAGACTCTGGAAAATACTCCATTCTGATTGGTCAGTCGTGTCATTCTGCTAGTATTTTGTAAATGCCGTTAAACTGCCTAAATAACTGATCTATATAGCTGTGCTAGTTTTGTCTCGTGTATCACTCTGCTGTCTCTTTCTTCTCGCATGATAGAATAGTTTCAACTCAAATCAATATTGTCCATTTCTGTATTTATTTGGGAGGAAGTTGGATAATGTGAAGTCATAAGGTAATGAAATTCCATTGAATTGCAATTAGGTCAATTCCCCTTCCAGCTCATGAACTAAAAGGGAGTGTATTCTGACTTGTTCATGACTTGCAGTTGTAACTGGCTTGCAGTGGTCATGTGGAGGTTTGAGGCGAGCATGGGCATGTTGTGGAATGACTGTGTTTTCTTCAGTTAGTTGTGTTTCAGCACATGGAGTGAGTCTGATCATGGACACATTTACTGTATGATTCTTTGATTCAATGCCTGATGCTGTTTATGGAAGATTGACTGGGCATTACCGGGTCTGAAGTTCAAACTGGTAGGTCACTCTCCATGTGTTTGTGTATTAACCATACTTCGGGTGAGTGAAGGTGTATGCAAGCTGTGTTTCTCGGATGATTTGATTGAGCTGTAGACTTGCATGTATACTTCTATCACAACTAAAATAAACCCTTAATAGAAAGTACGCGTACTCACATGATCCCACTGTTGCTTAATTGTCAAGACGTTAGTCTAGACAACATTAGCCTATATATATATAAGATATCATGACTAGTTCTGTCCATGTGTCATGTTCAGTAGGATTTCCATCAGGTCATGAAAGGAAGTTCAGTCTCAATCGCTCATGTTATGTTGGTAGTAAACAGATGTGTATGTATAGATTCCTACAACATCTGAAGTGTGCTCTTTGAACTTCTTTATCAGTGCGGTATGACCTGTGTTTTGTCATTATGACTCTGTGTGTTTTAGAAGTTGCTTTCGGTTTAAAGGTTGTTCGGAGTGAAAGAAAAGGCAGACTTATCTTAGCAGATTCATCTTAAACAAACATGCCTGAGATATTGAAATTCTAGGCCTAGTGATGTGTGACTCGTAGCTATTATATATTGGTTACACTTTATTTCGACGGTCAACTATAAGCAACTTGCCAACTACATGTCAAATTAGAGTAATAGTAGACTCAAAGGCCAGTGCTGTTGAAATGACTGCTTAGCTCAGAAATTAAGAAGTTATTATTTAATAATGTGATGTAAATTTGTCGTCATGCAGTTCCGCTGGCGTGAGAGGTTATGTAACAGTTTTACCCCCAGACTTTTGATCGTCATATGCCTGAATAAGCTGCTTATATTAGTTAAGACCCGCCTACTTAGACCTGAAGAGACAGTTTGATTGACATATATAGTGGCCAATCACAGTTTGTTTTGCTCTTACATGCTCAACTTCTTTTCAGATCATTAGTCATCAAATTATCTGTAAACACTTAAGCAACCATTAAAAGGAGGTGCAGATTTAGCTCAAATAAATGAGCTGATCATCATTTCAAGGTCATCACGATTCAAACGTGACCAACCGTGGTGATGCCTGAGTGGTTAAGTTGTTTACTCTATAATTAGTCCATTCTTTTTCACTAGTTTGACCTATTTTTACCGATTTGCGGGCTGAATAATGGCATTGGCAAGGTAATCAGCCTATCACAGCGCTCTCTCATGTGACCCTACACTGTTTTTTTTTTCCATTAAATTTGCCTCAGTAACATTAATAATTATTCATTAGTCTTAATTGACAACCAAATGTCTGATCATCAAAGCAGAGAAGACCAATCACAACGGACTGGGTCATCTGACCAATCAGAGCAGAGTAGACCAATCACAACAGACTGGGTCAACTAACCAATCAGAGCAGGGTAGACCAATCCCAACAGACTGGGCCATCTGACCAATCAGAGCAGAGTAGACCAATCACAACAGACTGGGTCATCTGACCAATCAGAGCAGGGTAGACCAATCCCAACAGACTGGGTCATCTGACCAATCAGAGCAGGGTAGACCAATCCCAACAGACTGGGTCAACTGACCAATCAGAGCAGAGTAGACCAATCACAACAGATTGGGTCATCTGACCAATCAGAGCAGAGTAGACCAATCACAACAGACTGGGTCAACTAACCAATCAGAGCAGGGTAGACCAATCCCAACAGACTGGGCCATCTGACCAATCAGAGCAGAGTAGACCAATCACAACAGACTGGGTCAACTAACCAATCAGAGCAGAGCAGACCAATCACAACAGACTGGGTCATCTGACCAATCAGAGCAGAGTAGACCAATCACAACAGACTGGGTCAACTAACCAATCAGAGCAGAGCAGACCAATCACAACAGACTGGGTCAACTGACCAATCAGAGCAGAGTAGACCAATCACAACAGACTGGGTCATCTGACCAATCAGAGCAGAGTAGACCAATCCCAACAGACTGGGCCATCTGACCAATCAGAGCAGAGTAGACCAATCACAACAGACTGGGTCAACTAACCAATCAGAGCAGAGCAGACCAATCACAACAGACTGGGTCATCTGACCAATCAGAGCAGAGTAGACCAATCACAACAGACTGGGTCAACTAACCAATCAGAGTAGAGTAGACCAATCACAACAGACTGGGTCATCTGACCAATCAGAGCAGAGTAGACCAATCACAACAGACTGGGTCAACTAACCAATCAGAGTAGAGTAGACCAATCACAACAGACTGGGTCATCTGACCAATCAGAGCAGAGTAAACCAATCACAACAGACTGGGCCATCTGACCAATCAGAGCAGAGTAGACCAATCACAACAGACTGGGTCAACTAACCAATCAGAGCAGAGTAGACCAATTACAACAGACTGGGTCATCTGACCAATCAGAGCAGAGTAGACCAATCACAACAGACTGGGTCAACTAACCAATCAGAGTAGAGTAGACCAATCACAACAGACTGGGTCATCTGACCAATCAGAGCAGGGTAGACCAATCACCAATCATAACAGACTTGGGTCATCTGACCAATCAGAGCAGAGTAGACCAATCACAACAGACTGGGTCATCTGACCAATCAGAGTAGAGTAGACCAATCACCAATCATAACAGACTTGGGTCATCTGACCAATCAGAGCAGAGTAGGCTGATGACCCAATCATTTATCGAACCGTTTATGAGTGTTTCTAATATAAAGGCCACAAGAATTACTGTAATTTTGACCTCTTTCTCTTTTCTGATCAACGTAATCAATCTCTGTTTATTTTTCTCTTTTGTAAAGTCATAGTAATGCTATCACTATTTTTTCTTTTGCTATTGGACAAAGATGAAACGCAAACTGATATTCAGTTTAGTTTCCTCCTCAGCACTATAGAAGTTTTCGAAACGTTGCTCTATAGAGCCACAGATCTGGAGAAACGGCACAGTTAATCTGATGTTCTGTAATGTCTGGTTTGTAATGTCAAATATTTGATCACACAATACAAAATAGATATATTTGAAGAGGCACAGCCTGCTTTCCTCAGAAAACATGGCTCTGATGCATGTGCGTGTTTGTGGATTAGCTGTAAGCCCGTAAAGCCTGTAAAACTAATTCATCCGACTGCAGAGCAGACGCACTCAAATATCAGACTATATACATCTCTCTCACACACACGTTACCGCACAATCATTGTCTGTCTGTGTGTGTGTGTGTGTGTGTGTAATTCAAGTAGCTGTTGAGTCACTGACCCCTGTCACTGTTCAACCCGTGTGAGGTTTCTTTCCGTCTCACCTAGAAATGCTCTCTCTCTCTCTCTCTCTCTCTCTCTCTCTCTCTCTCTCTCTCTCTTCCTTCCTTAATCTCTCAGTATTACACGCCTCCCCAGTCTTACTCCCTCCCCTTTCTCTCTCTCTCTCTCTCTCTCTCTCTCTCTCTCTCTCTCTCTCTCTCTCTCTCTCTCTCTCTCTTCCTTCCTTAATCTCTCAGTATTACACGCCTCCCCAGTCTTACTCCCTCCCCTTTCTCTCTCTCTCTCTCTCTCTCTCTCTCTCTCTCTCTCTCTCTCTCTCTCTCTCTCTCTCTCTCTCTCTTCCTTCCTTAATCTCTCAGTATTACACGCCTCCCCAGTCTTACTCCCTCCCCTTTCTCTCTCTCTCTCTCTCTCTCATCTCTCTCTCTATCTCTCTCTCTCTCTCTCTCTCTCTCTCTCTCTCTCTCTCTGTCTGTCTCAGTGTTTCTGGCGTCGGCTCAGAACTGCAGTGGTTTATTCAGTAGCTCGGTCAGGTCGTGTCGCTGCTCTGCATGCGTGTGTGTGTGTGTGTGTGTGTTTGCTCGCTCCTACAAGCGTAGACGTGAAGGAGGCTGCAAATGTACCAGCGCTCAGTTTATTAGGAGGAGATGTGGTGTCGCGCAGAAGCCCTGTGAGGCGGTCCTGCCCCACGACAGCTTCGCTAGGACACTTCCTCTGAGGACCGGCGCTACTCTTAACAAGTGAGTCAGGGTGCAGCGTTCAAGTGTGTTTGTGCAGGAGTGAACATGCATGAGACGTTGAATGACCCCAACACACAGGTGGGATGGGCTGGCTGGTGCGGGAAATGAATGCTTTGGGGATTTGGAGTGTGAGACGTGTCGTCTTTGATGAGCCACATGTGTGTTCAGGGACAAAATTGTCCTTAGATATGAGCTAAATGTGGCAAATCTATTGCCAAAGGGTTTTGCGTAAGTTATCGACGGCTGAAAGTTTCTTTGAGGGGGTTGGGTTGGTCTGGAGTCGTAATTAGTTTTATATAAACAGGAGAAGTCTGCGGTACGTCTTCATTTAGAGAGCAAGGTAAGCGTGTGTTTGTGTTGCATGCACACTTCCTCCGGTGACGAGGGCACGGTGAAGTTTGTTTGAGAGAAAGTGACAGCAGCTAGTGATCGTAACTCATTATGTGTGTCAGGAAACGTCTCATTTCACTTTCTCCGCGCTCGCTTGCTGATCTGTTTGTTCTTGCGAAGCAGCACAATGTTGATTTTCCTCAGACCTTCTTCTGGCGAGGGTTTGTTCAACACTTGGTATTAAACGGCTGGATTTAATTCTGTTTGATGTTCTCCATTTAAAATGCATTTTGACAGTAATTTCAGTGTTGGCTTTGCTAAGCCTGAGCGGTCAACCCGATTTGCTTCAGACTGAAATGGATTTTTTTTGGTGCCAATATATATATTTTTTTTAACACACACTCTCAGAAAAAACGGTATAGTTGTCGCTGGGGCTGTACCTTTTCAAAAGGTACACTTTTGTACCCAAAGGCTGCATATTGGTACCTTAGTGGTACATATTAGGACCTAAAATGTTCATATCAGTACCTAACATGTACATATTCGGATCAAAAATGGACATTAGCTCCTGATATGTAAATATTAACACTTAAAATGTACATATTAGCAGCTAAAATGCACATATTAGCACCTAAAATGTACTTATTAGGACTTAAAATGTACATATTAACACATAAAATGTACTTATTAGGACCTAAAATGTACATATTAACACCTAAAATGTACTTATTAGGACCTAAAATGTACATATTAACACCTAAAATGTACATATTAACACTTAACATGTACATATTAGCACCTAAAATGCACACATTAGCACCTAAAATGTAGATATTGACACCTAAAATTAACTTATTAACACCTAAAATGTACATATTAGAGCCTAAATGTACATATTAACACCCAAAATTAACTTATTAGCACCTAAAATGTACATATTAGCACCTAAAATGGAAAAAAGTTTACCTTTTGAAAAGGTAAAGCCCCAGTGACAGCTTTTGTACCTTTTTTCCTGAGAGTGCAGTGTTTACTTCTGTTAAGTATTTATTCAAATTAAACAAGAATATATATATAGCCATTAAAATTGAAAAACCGAAGTAGTTTGTTTTTTGAAAATTGTTAATTATAAGGTAAATTAACATGGTTAATTATCACTAGAACTGTCATTCTGGCTCAATATTGGTTGGTTATGTGTTCTAAACGATATATTGGTCAATAAAAAAACGTATTTTTGTAAACTTTATTCTTTTTTAATTTATATGAGAGTACATTTTGACCGTTTTCTATTGACTTATATTGATAGAATGTTCCAAATGTGTCCGACTGCGATATCTACATGCACACTAAAAATTGCTGGGTTGTTATGGACAAATATGGACAAACCCAGCCATTGGGTTACATTTTTTAATTACGTTTTTAACCCAACGGTTGGGTTTGTCCAAATTTGACCCAAAGTTGGGTTAAAACAACCCAGCATTTTAAGAGTGTGATCAGTCTTCCTCGCATATATGTAACCGTCCATCGTTGCATGTGTTGCTTCTCGTGTGAAGATGTGTGTGTGCTGCTTGACGTGACGTGACAAAGCGCCTCTGATGCAGCATTTCATTCCCCGAATCAAAGACTAACACACACTCACTTTAAACCATATTTTTTTGCCGCCTTGATCTTGTTGCTTTTTCAGGAAATACTCATCAGGTTGTGTTCTTGAGCTTGAATGACGAGCAGATTCTCTATAAACTGCTGAGGGAATTCATCTCCACTGTTTCTCTGAGTGTGTGTGTGTGTGTGGTTATCTTGCAAGGCACCCGAGAAGCCGATCTATTAGAGTAAAAGCGCTGAGGAAGAAAGTGTTTGTGTTGAAAAGGGTCAGTGCAAAGCAGACAATTCCTCCACCAACAGTTGGAAAAGTACGCGAGATTAAAAACACACTCGCGTGTGACTCATCCTGAGACTGAGTCTATTTGTGTGGTGATGTCTGGTCCTTCATGAGTCGCCTCGAGAGCTTCGGCACGGAAAGAAAGAAGGAAGGAAGAAAGAAAACAATGCAGCATGACAAAAACCATTACGCCGCAGGTGCTTTGTTATCAGGATTTCACACTGTTGTGAGCGTGTCTGCATACGAGCGTGTTAGCGAGAAGAAAAGCAAGGTGAAGTGTTTACAATAGGGCTAAAGGCCATCTGGGGTAAAAGGTTGGTTTGGGTGTTATTATTTGCTCTAGAAAAAATAAATAGAAACCAAAAACCACCGAAGCACTTCCCTAAACACCTGTCTGTCTCGATGCATCACAGATATGGCCATATCAATGACACTGACACTGAGGTTTGATTGTTGAGAATCCCTGATCACATACTTCATGGTTTTGTTCAAGTAAGGTAGAAAGGCATGGACATTGTGACCAAAAATGCCAGCAAAAATATTGTTAGCAAAGGAGTCAAATGAAAGCCCCTGGAGTGCAATTATTTCCTGCTTTTAACCATGCTGTACTCATGCAAGAGATCTTAGAAAATGAGGTTATGCAAAATGCCTTAACGGATTGCTGAGGTTATTATTTCTTACATTTATTAGCCACAAATTAATACTTTAATAATAATTTTGCTATGTATTTGCATGTTGTCATATCATTAATGCATCTGTATTTAGAATGAATATCACTAATATGTATTTAAGGCCTTTTGCATTGAGTCGGAGGACATTTTTACTGCATAAAGAGGAACTTTGTGTACACTTTATTTTATGGCTACTTACTATTAGGGGTGGGAATTGGCATAAATGTGACGATTCAAGAGTATCGCGATATTTGGGCCGCGATTCTTATACATATTGCGAGTATTTCGATTCGATTCTGCGATATATTGCGATTCATGCCCTCAATAGTATTCAAAGGCATTTCAAAAAATGAGGAAAAGACTGCTCAAATCACTTCAAATGCCACATTTTAATTCTGTGAACATTATCTTCTGCACATTAACCGAAGGGCAAAAACTTTGTCCTTGAACATTCAGGACACAGGGCCTTATTACAGTTCAGGACGGCATTATTCTCTGAACTGGAGAACTTTCACATGAATGGTCCCAGGTTATAACTTAAAATAATTAAAAACAATAGAGTTACATAAACCTGAGAATAATCATGTAAATAATATCGAGATCTTTACTATTCGCCTTTTGATGAAAACCGAAATTTACCCACACTTTCGATTTGAAAGACAACCGGTTGTGATGGAGAAGCCATTTTCATTAGAATTTGCTGTTGAATGCACGACAACAAAGGGAAAAAAAGTAAATTATAAGAGTAAACTGAAACCAATGGAGAAAACCCGTAAAGTAAAACAAGATAATTTTATAATTAAATTAGGTCTGTCAAACGATTAATCGCGATTAATCGCATCCAAAATAAAAGTTTTTGTTTACGTAATATATGTGGGTGGACTGTGTGTAATTATTTTGTATATATATAAATACACACACATGCTTATATATTTAAGAAAAAATATTTATATATAAAATATTTATATATAATATAAATTATATATAAATCTATATATAGAATATACATGAAAATATTTCTTAAATATATACAAGTGTGTATATATATATATATATAAAATAATTAAACAGTGCACCAACATATATTATGTAAACACAAACTTTTATTTTGAATGCGATTAATTTCAATTAATCATTTGACACCCCTAAATTAAATATTGCAATACTTTGCGCTACTTTATCAATATAATTGTGCGCGCAAAATATCGCGATACTGAACAGAATTGATTATGCTTAGAGAATGCATATTATGTAAACTCAAACTTTTATTTTGGATGCGATTAATCGTGGCACAGCCCTTAAATATATATATATATATATATAAACAGTATTATATATAACCTATATATGTTTTTATTGTTATATATCTTATTGTCGTACTGTAGTCAGATGATCTAAATGTGACTATTTGAACAACCGGTGTACGTGTTTACAATCATGAATTTTGCCTATGCACTTATTGTCGTAGTTGAGCCCGATCTCATGAAAGTTCGTATCTATAGCATGAATGTCATTTCTCGTGCCATTTATACACCAAAACTAGTTTTTGTAGGTATTTGGTAGGCGTTTTTCGCGTGCATATGATACGCACTTTTTGGCGTATAATAAGTACGAACTCCCCACCCCCGTCCCCCTAAACCTACCCAGGGGGTTTTCAGTGCGTACCATATGCACGCAAAAAACATATAAATTTTGGCATATAAATGCCACGAGAAATGACAATCGTGGTATAGATACGCACTTTCATGAGACTGTGTTGCGTTATATGTCGATAACTAGCCTCAGCGGATGAATCTCTTGACTCTGAAAAGGATTCTGCTGCGTGGACAGAGTTTTTCCCGTGTTGAACGGCTGATCTCTCTCACACTTAGCATAATGTTCAGCATGTTTTGTGGAGTAATGCTGCCTGAGATTGTTCCTCCAGCACTGCCATTTTTGTCAGGTTTCAAAAGAGACGTAGATCAAGACCAGCTAGAAGAGTATTTGTACACTGAATGTTGTTCAGGGGTCATGTAGAGTGTTTAGCTATTATCTCGACACATCGAGCTCTTTCACTCAAGTCTTTGTCGAAGCTGTGAATTGGCCTGTAACCTTTTCAGCACATGTAAAACATCAATACCTTACTTTTAACCTCACATGGAGTGGCTGGCGACCTTCTTGTTTAGCCCAATTAAAGCGATGATGATGCTAAACCAATTCCTGTTCAGTAATAAACACTCTTGTTCCAAATTATCACACATCGATGTCAGAGGGAAGCTGTTCACAGTATTCCCACGTGTTTCATCATGTCATGCACAAACGTGAGATCCCGTCATGATCTGTGACAACACTTATGTCTTAGTGAACACCATATGCGTGCTGTTTGGGGTAAATCTTTTTTTAAAAGATAAGTTCGGTAAGTTCTGTTGCGAAATATACGTGATAAAAGCCGACTAATCAGGTGAATGAATGACTTTAGATATGGCATCTTTAGGTTCGGTGTTAAAATGCCAATGTGAACGCTAATCTTCTTTTTTGATCCGGACCAAACCAGTCAAGCGAACCGAACTACGAGTGTGAACACACCCTTAAAATGTTTTGAATGTTGCGTTTGGGTCGCTTTTCACAAGGCAACATAACAAAATGCGATTACTCAAGTCACACGTTGGATGGCCGTTACACAGAGTCACGATCCAGCTCTAACTTAAAAAAAATATAACTGTATATGATATGAACAAGCATAACTACGTTGACTACATAACCAGTCCACCTTTCAGTCTGTCACATCGCCGTTCCCTCATACGTAAGCAAGACGTTATTAATATTTAATTAGGTCATTTGGTTTGTCTTGTCAACTTAACAGGGTCTGTTCGGGCCTGTTTGAGCCTTTCCAGTGAAGACTGTGGCACGGTAATTAATTGTTGAGAAATGTCGAGGGATTCCTGTGTGTGTGTGTGTGTTGTAATTACCAATTAAAGCAACGTAGAGGGCTGCATGTCCTTGGTATGAACATCTCTCTCAGCGGAAAAAGCAAACCCAGAGTGATGAATGCTGAATGCTTCCAGTCCACATTTATTACTCCGTTTTGTCATGATGTTGTTTGACAGAGTGGTTGTGCTTAAGCTGCTGTGTTCTCCTGAGAGAAACACTCATCCAGTTCATACATCCATCCGAATTTTTTTTAATTCTGCTACATTACATTTAAAGCTACTCTGTGTAAGTCTTTTAGTTTAATCTTAGCTAAAAACACTTCTTTCAGAAACATATGTGCTAATTAATCTATATTTACTTCGTTCAAGTAATAGAGTATTCTCGTGAGTGTATAATATGGCATTGAAAACACATACGGGTAAGGGGTTCTAATGTCGGTCGCCATGTTGCCCCTCCATCTTGAAGGTACATTAGCCAAAGAGGGACATATCCATTAATTCAAGCTTTGTCTTTCGCGTTTACGTTTGAGTTAACACTCATGGACGAGGTCGAACTGGAAGCTATGTTAATCTTGGACTACACTGGCCACCGTAGGAGTTAAAACGAAATCGGAATTGAGAGGAACAGAAACTAATATTCACTGGATGGTCTTATACCTTTTCACCACTAGATGGGGGTAAAAATCACACAGTGTAGCTTTACAAATCGAATTACAGTTCTACATCCGAATTGCTACCTCAAATTCAGGAATTGATTTTGAAGTGAAAAATCAACTGTACAGGCCCTTGCACACTGATTCCAAAATGTTCGTATGTTTTTTTTTTGTATTCGTGATTCGGTGGCTCTTAATTTCCAAAACACCATTCAAACCGCTTGCTACGGATGCGAAAAACTGCAGAAAATATTTTTTTATGATGGACAAAAGTTTCGGAGGCAGTCTGCAAGCGCGATTGACATAACGTGCGTTCGTATTATATTATTTTTTTACGTGCGAAAATTTTCGGATGGGTTTTTTCGTATTCGTGATTCTGTGGCTCTGAATTTCCAAAACACCATCCAAACTGCTTTCTACGGATGACAAAAACTGCAGAAAATATTTTTTTATGATGGACGAAAGTTTCGGGGGCAGTGTGCAAGCGTGATTGACATAACGTGCGTTCGTATTATTAGGGGCCAAGCACCGAAGGTGCGGAGGCACCTATTGTATCTGTTCCGGTTCTTATTATTATTATTATTATTATTATTATTATTATTATTCTTCTTCCGACTGGGCGTCTATGGCAGCCCATAGACCGCTTTGCGGGAAAGTTGTTTTGGTTTGACATTCTGATAGAGGACAGTCCCACCATTAAATACACCAATTTTGGTGTCTCTAACTCATTCCCTCTAGCGCCACCAACTGTCCAAAGTTTCACTTTTATTATGCTAATAACGTTTGAACCGTAAGGCCTATCAACGAAATTCTTTTTTCCTCTTGTTCCTGAGCTCATGCCGATTTGATCGCACCCTATGACGTCATTTTGCGTCATAAAAAATGGCCGCCATTTTGAATTGTCCAAAAAACCTACTTTTGCGAACTCGTCCTAGGCCGTTTGTCCGATTTTCACCAAAATCGCACCGGATCATCTCCAGGCAGTGCTGACAAAAAGTTATGGAATTCAAGTTGATTCGATTAGCCGTTTTCGATAAACGCACAAACTAATTTTACGTAGCGCTTGCAAAAACAGACGTAAGGCTGTATCTCCGCAACGCTTCATCGTATTCAGACCAAACTTGGTACGTGTCGTCACAAGCATGACCTGAAGCTACATGCAGCGTTTCGGCGCAGCGCCACCTAGTGGTCCGGAGATATGAAAAATGGCTATTTTTGCTCGTAACTTCTGAACGGTTTGTCCAAAAATCATAAACTTGGTCTCGTTAGATTCAGGGCGTCATGCCGAGTCGACTGATATCCAATTTTCCCAGATCGACCATTTTGGCTGTCGGCCATTTTGAATTATGTGCTAAAATGCTGTATTTTTTGAACGCATGAAGGAATTGTTACGAAACTCGGTATGGTTCATCAGTACGATGCCCTAAAGGAGCCTGAGAAGTTTCGAAACAGCGCCACCTAGTGGTGAACTTTTTTTTTCAAACGCTTATAACTTTGGGTGTGATACACTTATTTTCACGGGAGTCATCTTTTTGAGGTCCTGAATCGTTGCCGAGTCCAACGATACCAAATATGTTGGGTTTCGTCTTACGGTTGGTGTAGCGTAGCGATTTAGCGCGAAAAAAACACTTGGCGATATCTTCGAAACCGCTGTTCCGATCGAGACGAAACCACCGCCAGAAACACGGAATCATAGCTTGTTAACTAAACGCTAATGCCCAAATGCGAAAATATTGATAGTAAGGGGTAGTAAAATTCAAACAAAGTCATGTGTCGGTCATTTTTTATGTGTTCTTTCATATAAATGTTTATAACTTCGAAACGAATTGAGATATTTTCACCAAAATTGACAGACATATGTATGGGCTCACTCTGAGGACACATGAAAAAAATTGTGGGACTGAGCCTCTTGGTGGCGCTATAATAGAACAAAACGTGAAATTCCCATTGACTTCAATACAGTTTTGTGATTTAAATGCTATATTAAACAAATACATTGGTGTAATATTACGAAACTCAGTTTGTTCGATAAGCAGCATGCCCAGAAGGTACTAAAAATATTTTGAGACAGCGCCACCTGTTGGTCAAATGTTATAATTAATTTCTGAAAATGCTAATATCTTTTGAATAAATTTGCCTATTGCAATGAAACTGATCTTAATAGATTCCTTGGGTTATGCCGAAAACATAGATATCAGGTTTTCCATAATCAGCCAAAATTCCTGTCCGTCATCTTTATTTCTTTGAAAAACCTTCTTTTTCGAACTCCTCCTAGACCGTGTGTCCGATTATCACGAAAATTGAATCGTATCATCTCCAGACCGTGCCGACTAAAAGTTATGGATTGCGTGATGACAGACAAAACCGTTTTTGTATACCACAGCATCAAAGTTGAGGCATGCTGCCAAAATGACTATTTAGGCTTTATCTCTGCAATGCCTTCACATTTTGACACCAAACTTTGCATATGTCATTGTCACCTCACTCTCACCACATCACATCTATTTCGTAACTGCGCCACCTATTGTTCGAAAGTGATAAGCCATTAAATCATCTTATAAGTCAATGTTTATGTGATTTTTTTAGCCATTTGCCCAAAGTTTTCTCAAAATGCCCTTAATTGCTCCTTGCTGCAGTTGTTATGCCACTCCTTGCCATTTTGGCATATGTTGCCGCTTCTTGCGCTTGGCCCCGGTAATGGCTGCTTGCAGCTATATTTATTATTATTATTATTTTCTACATGCGAAATTTTCCAAAATTTTCAGATGGGTTTTTTCGTATTGGTGATTCGGTGGCTCTGAATTGCCAAAACACCATAGAAACTGCTTGCTACGGATGCGAAAAACTGCAGAAAATATTTTTTTTTTATGATGGACGAAAGTTTCGGAGGCAGTGTGCAAGCGTGATTGACATAACGTGCGTTCGTATAATTATTATTATTTTTTTTACGTGCAAAATTTTTCGAAATTTTCAGATGGGTTTTTTTGTATTCGTGATTCGGTGGCTCTGAATTTCCAAAACACCCTACAAACTGCTTGCTACGGATACGAAAAACTGCAGAAAATATTTTTTTATGATGGTCGAAAGTTTCGGAGGCAGTCTGCAAGCGTAATTGACATAGCATGCGTTTATATTATTATTATTTTTTTTATGTGCGAAAATTTCCGAAATTTTCAATTGGGTTTTTTCGTATTCGTGATTTTGGTGGCTCTGAATTGCCAAAACACCATACAAAAATGCTTCCTATGGATGCGAAAAACTGCAGAAAATATTTTTGTATGATGGACGGAAGTTTCAGAGGAAGTGTGCAAGCGTTATTGACATAACGTGCGTTCGTATTTATTTTTTACGTGCGAAACTTTCGTATGGGTTTTTTCGCATTGGTGATTCGGTGTCTCTGAATTGAATTCGGTGGCTACGGATGTGAAAAACTGCAGAAAATAATTTTCTTAAACTTTATTTCAATAGTCACTTTAGACGTTCTACTAATTACAAGTAACTTTTCAACTACATGTCAACTAACTCTCATTAGAGTATTAGTAGACTGTCAGTAGACTGTTAGGTTATGGTTATGGTTAGGAGAATAAGTTTACTTGTAGTCGCCAAGTTACTTATAGTCAGTTGAATGTCTGTTGGGTGACAGATATTAAGCAGACAGTCTACTAATACTCCAATGATAGTTAGTTGACATGTAGTTGAAAAGTTACTTATAGTTAGTAGTATGTCTAAAGTGGACTATCGAAATAAAGTGTTACCCAGTTAAAGGAGAACTCCGGCGAACAATAAACCTTTGTTCTAATAAAACATCGGAACCTCGTCAATCGTTCCCTGAGGATTGTTTTCATGATAATCGAATGTAAAGAGTTTTATCTCTAAAAACTGTTTAGCGTATAATGCTAGTACTGGGGGCACTGACCAACTGAAACGAAATCGCTAGTTTATACCACTAACAAGGCTTAAAATAGCCCCGCATTAACGCAGGAACATAACAAGGCTCCATACATGCAAAACGAAGCATTGACAACTTTGTAAGTGTACAGACCGTTTAATAAGAACATAAGTTATGAAGACCGTTCACTTCGTGTATACATTCAGAAGCCATCTTAGGAAATAGTCACGATAAGTCGATCCCCGAACGTCGTGATGAGTGAGCTGAACTGTATGAAGTTCAACGAACTTCTGAACTGTATGAACGACGTTCGGGGATCGACTTATCGAGACTATTTCCTAAGATGGCTTCTGAATGTCTACACGAAGTAAACAGTCTTTATAACTTATGTTCTTATTAAACGGTCTGTACACTGACAAAGTTGTCAATGCTTCGTTTTGCATGTATGGAGCCTTGTTATGTTCCTGCGTTAATGCGGGGCTATTTTGAGCCTTGTTAGTGGTATAAACTAGCGATTTCATTTCAGTTGGTCAGTGCCCCCAGTACTAGCATTATACGCTAAACAGTTTTTAGAGATAAAACTCTTTACATTCGATTATCATGAAAACAATCCTCAGAGAACGATTAACGAGGTACCGATGTTTTATTAGACCAAAGGTTCATTGTTCGCCGGAGTTCTCCTTTAAGGCCTTGTGACGTCTTGAAACATTAATGAACAGTGTATGCACTCTCCAGATGTGTTTATAACCGCATGCGTTCAACAGATCATCGGTACAGTTGGATGACATTTCATGACCTGTGTGCTGCTGTGTTTCCTCTTTTAGAGCCACGTCTTGGGAAGTAGCAGCTTCTCGGTGGCCGATCTCCTCCAGTCCAGAGACCAGCAGCTTTCTCTCAGCCTGAGGTGAGTCGCATTGCTTTATCATCCTCTGCAGCGCTGACTTCATTCAGGCTGTGCTGTCGTTTTATGGTGAAACCTCACTTGGCGTGTTTCGTGCTCATGCGACGAACTCTCTGGAGGTAGATGATGTCACAGCTGATCAAACAGTGCTGAGACTTCAGCAGAAAAACAGGCCATCTGCTCCTGTATTTGCCACATATTTAGTTGCCACATCTCTGTCTGCGTGTCCAATGAATGCACAGCTTGAGTTTTCATTGTATGTTAGGACTGGGTGGGTGGTAGATTTGTTTATGCTAAATACAGAGTAGGATGTTTCCCAAACTGGTTAAGACGTAGAGAGTCGGGTTGTTTTCCGGGTGCAGAGAACCGTTGCACATCTGCTTATTTTACAGCGTGAATACACGCACCTAAAGGATTATTAGGAACACCATAGTAATACTGTGTTTGACCTGTCGTTCGCCTTCAGAACTGCCTTAATTCTACGTGGCTTTGATTCAACAAGCATTCTTTAGAAATGTTGGCCCATATTGATAGGATTGATGGAGATTTGTGGGATGAACATCCAGGATATGAAGCTCCCGTTCCACCACATCCCAAAGATGCTCTATTGGGTTGGGATCTGGTGACTGTGGGGGCCATTTTAGTACAGTCAACTCATTGGCATGTTCAAGAAACCAATTTGAAATGATTCAAGCTTTGTGGCAAGGTGCATTATCCTGCTGGAAGTAGCCATCAGAGGATGGGTATATGGTGGCCATAAAGGGATGGACATGCTCAGAAACAATGCTCAGGTAGGCTGTGGCATTTAAACAATGCCCAATAGGGCATTTCAGAATGTTTGTAAACAATAGGCACCGCGATACTTCCGGGTGGCAGAACGCGAGCGGCTTCTATTGACTAACTGAAGAGATCCAGCCGGCAACTGAACAGTTACATAATTAAAATCATTTTTGTTGATCAAAGTTGAAACGATGGCGAAAATATGTTGTGTTTGGGGTTGCGCCACTAGATATACAGCAAAAGGTGTAGGTTTTTTATCGATTTCCTTCAGAAAAAAGTAAATCTATCCAGCGGAACCTGTGGGTGACGAGGTTAAAGCGAGTGGACGTCGTCAAAAGTGCATGTGTCTTCTAATTATGAGCCTGAGCCCGATTTAAACCCAACCGTTTTTAATACGTGGGTCGTTATATAACTGACGTTCTCAAATAACTTAGTTAATTTCTATTACTTTCTATGTTACTTTCTATTACTTTCTATGTTACTTTTACTTTCTTTTGAGCGGTGAGGAGTAAACGCTTCTTCATCGTAAATGCTTCTGATTGGCCATTGCGTTCAATAAATCAACACATAGGTCTGTGATTGGCTATCGCTCATCGCTGCAGTCATGCTATAAAAAGAAACTCTGCGATGTAAATCATTTCTATTTTGTTTTAGTTGTTCTTGTTGCTTTTCTGCAACAGATGAATACAAATGTATTAGTTTTTATTTGTTTTATTCATAGATATTTCTAGTTTGCGGGAGTCCTGCGAATCGTTTTATTCTCCTGCAATCCGCACACACAGAGTGAATGCATTACCGCTCGCACTCGGCCATCAGATCTAGTCACTGGCCGCGGTCTAGTGCGTTGGGAGTGCACGTCTCTAGATCAAAAAATCTTAGCTCTAATGATCATGTTAACTATGTCTGAATTTCCTCCACGTCTGTTTTTGAATCAACTGTTGAAATGTAGATTAGGCTACTGCCGACGGTGTGTCTCCCTCCAAGCAATTTACTAGTGTTGCCATAGGGACGCTTCAGCTTTTGCCACCCGGAAGAACGTCTGTTATTGTTGTGACGTCGTGGTGAATTGTCGTATTGGCACTAACAAGGCATGATGGATCCATATTTTCATTCTGTTTACGCCAAATTCTGCCTCTACCATCTGAATGTCTCAACAGAAATCGAGACTCATCAGACCAGGCAACATTTTTCCAGTCTTCAACTGTCCAATTTTGGTGAGCTCTTACAAATTGTAGCCTCTTTTTCCTATTTGTAGTGGAGATGAGTGGTACCCGGTGGGGTCTTCTGCTGTTGTAGCCCATCCGCCTCAAGGTTGTGCGTTATTATATTAATATAAAATATTTCAACTATAGCATCCATCCTATATTTTCCACATTTGGATCATTAAGGTCTGTTAAAGGGTGTAAATATGAAAACCGTGTCGTGTGTCGTGGAGAAAGACACGTTGTGTGCTATCATAGTTATAGATGGTCATGCAACCTAAACGGTTGTAGGTTCAAAGCCCACTGGGTTTGAATAAAACATGAACGATGATCTCCTCCCAGCGGGGTTGGTCCTGTAAATCTACTGTAAATCATATTCAAGCTCCAATTAAATGACAAATTGGTACTAAATTAGTACAGATGGTGGGGGCAGGACACATTCATATCCAGAAGCATCTGAAACATGCCGTCAGGACTTTAAAGCCACACTTTTGTTGCCTCGTTGTCGTCGATTTACTATTCAAACAGCTGCTCCAGTGCAGTTATTCTTTCCTGTGTTCACGGACACACTGGATTTGCTCCAAAACCCATTTTAAAGCTCTACCAAACGGCTACCTCAAAAGATACCTTGTTTGGAGGGCTGTTTGCTGAGTTATGAAAGGCGCCCTCATAAGTCTGTTGGCCGTTAGTACA
Organism: Cyprinella venusta; assembly: GCA_038021265.1. Taxonomy (NCBI): domain Eukaryota; kingdom Metazoa; phylum Chordata; class Actinopteri; order Cypriniformes; family Leuciscidae; genus Cyprinella; species Cyprinella venusta. Next base: position 3,812,706 of record CM075866.1, on the reverse strand, counting down.
CATTTAACAAAGCTTGCTGTGTTTTAGAGCAGAATCGATGTGTTTTTTGACATCTGCTGAGTCATCCTAATTGATAATGTTGTGTTTGCGATCCCCTCCAAACCGCAATGTGGAATTCCATCTTACATATGCTTATGGGTTATGTTACGGTGTAGGCTGGCCTTTGCTTCATGTTGTTTGTTCTGTTTGTCTGTCTCTGGCTGGTTGTTTGCTCTTTCTGTCTCCCTTCATGCTCAGAATAGCGTTTCTCTTTGGTGCGGAGCAGCAGAAGTACAAAAGCACTGCGCTCTCTTGTATAATGCAGTGAGGCGTACAATGCTCGGGGTCCAAACGTCTCAGACTGCTTGTGAAAATGACATTTTTTTTCCATATTGTAAAAAGTTGGATTGGAGAAGCGAAGATGGATTTCAGATTGTAGTTGTATTTGGTTTGTGTCTCTTGCGCTTTAATGATAGTGGCACTGAAGGGTGACTTTAAATTTTCCAGAGAGCATCTTGAGCTTTAGAAAATCTCTTTTCAGTATTTAGAAATAAAGATTTTGGATTTGTGAAAAATTTCCAATTTCTACACTATTTCTAGGTCACTAGTCAAATGTGTGTGTGTGGACTTTTCACACTGTAAAAAATATTGTTGGTTTAACTTAAAAAAGTAAGTAGCCTGGTTGCCTTAAATTTTTAAGTTGATTGAACTGGAAAAAGTGAGTTAATACAATGAAGGAGATTGATTTAATCAGAAACTCAAAATAATAAGTTATCTGAACTAAATAAATTAAGTTGATTTGACAAAAAAAATGTTGTGATAACAAATCTTGAAAATATATTTTTTTTTACAAAAGTTGGACCACTTTAGAGTTTTTTTTTTTATTTAAAGTGAAAAAGTTTTAGATTTCTATAGAAATCTAAAAAAAAAAAAAAAAAAAAAAAAAAAAATCTCTAAAGTGTTCCAACTTTTTGGACCCGGACATAAAAAACTATTTTTTGACCATTTTTTAAAAAATATGGTCATATATTTTGTTCTTCAGGCATACTATATCATTAATACATATGATTTTTTTTTTATAAATTCAATTAATATTTTTAGAAGTTATAGTCAATCATTTATTATTTGTATATATTTTAAAATTGTATTTTATTTAAAAACAATATTTTTTTTTCAATGCATAAATAGAAATTAGCCTACCTTGATCACACTAGATTAGATTAGTCCAGTTCTCACTATTAAGTAACTAATAACTGTGACTTAGATATAAACTTCTAATTACTGCTTATTAATTTTTAATAAGGTTGTTTTTAAGTTAAGGTATGGATGGATAAAAGAATATAGAATATGATTATGCAAAATAAGGCATTAATATTATAATATAATATATTTTCTCTGTTTTTATTTTAAATATTAGTTAATAAATATTACTCAAAATTTCAATTGACCTTAGTTGTTCTCCCCCCCCCTCCCCCCCAACACTAATAGATTTGAATCAAATGTTATACTATGGTGATTTATCTCAACTGTTGAACCGGCTCGTTTTCTGAAAGGCCTTTGAAGAACAATGGGAAAGGAAAAATACTTTCAGAAACAAAGCTGGCGAAAAAGTGGGTGGTACTCTTGAGCCCTTCATCTTCAAAAGTTCATAATCGGCCCTCCTTTTTTGTGTCTATATTGGTAAAAATGCTTTTCAGCACAGATTTCGACTTGGGTTGTTTTTGCCGTGAAAATAATAGGAAAGCTTTGCATCCGTCCGTAGCGTTTGTTTGCGACTCTATTGCTCGCCCCGGCCGAGACCTTTCACACAGTTGTCAGGTTTTTTGCGCTGTGTTTCAGGAAGTCGCGTCTTTCCTCTGTTCTTCCCCTCGCAGGTCACCTTTTCTTTTCTGCCTTATCTCTTCCTCTCTCTATATCATGGCACATTCAGTTATTTATAGATCCTTATCCAAGCAGTCTCAGATGCTCGGAGTGCAGGGCAATAAACAGTGGAGATCTTTGAGTCTTGAATTCAATCACTTTACTGTGTGTGTGTATTGATTGAGAGGGAGTTTATGGCTAGCTTCTCTTTGAGACGTGCCGTACCCATGGCCAATCAAATCTCGCGTCCTCTAAATGTTAGCAGGTCGGTCTTGCACTAAATGAAATTTCTCCTGCACTTAATGAAAGTTTCATCATCTGTGAGTTTAAGTCGCAAAATGACAGATTTTTTGTTTTTAACATACAATGCCAGGTGATTTTGACCTTAAAAATGTCTTTACAATAAGGTCCCATTATTTAATGTTGGTTAAAAGAGTTCACTTTAGTATATTTAGTAAATTTAGCATATTCTCTACAGTCTTTTTTTTATGTTTTATAGTTTATTTAGTCACTTATCACTCCTAGGCAAGGCAAGGCAAGTTTATATATTTATGGCCTTTATTTCATACACTATGGCAATTCAAAATGCTTTACAGAAAGGAATTAAAATAATCACAAAATAAAAGCAATTAAGGGAAATTAAAACGGTTATAAAAGAAATTAAAAGTGTATAAAGATGATACATAGATAAACTCATCTGGTAAAACACCAGTTTATTATATTTTTATTAGATTTTCGCTCACTGTGCCTGTGGTGTTCTTTCAGTCTTAGAAGAAAAGGTTCTATTTAGAACCCTTAAGGGTTCTGTCTGGTGCTTCATATATAGAACCTTCTAAGGGTTCCATCATGGGATAATTTTATGGATTTAGTTTTAAGTAATCAATTTTGTTTTCATTCATTTTTTATTTGAATTAAATTGAAACGAATTGAAATAACCTGTTAAACGTGAAAGTATTATGCAATCATTTGAACATTTTTCCATGTAGAACCTTTTGGCTTAAAGGTTTCTTTAAACTTGAGGTAAGAACCCTGGAGTTCTATATAGAACACAATCAAACCTTTTTTTAGAGTGTACTTGTTGTCTTTCTGTGCAACTTCTCTTTTCACAGAAAATTATTTACTAATGTGTTAGTTTTGGTGGCTTGACGTGAGGAATATTCTCCTACTTCTGAAGAAAAAGTTGTTGGCTGTTTTCTCTCATTTTAATCACTTATATTTTGACTTGCAAGATGCTAAAGCCAAATTTTCAAATTTGGCACTCGCAACTAGCATCACAGAAATGTGAGACAATTTATTTCATGTGCGTGTGAATAAAATAGTCATTCTTTTATAAATACAACTTGTTTTAATGAAGGAGGTTCAGCTTTAATTTTGGACCCTGTGTGGGGTTGATTAAAAGTAAATGAGAACATTTAGAGGCAAAGCTTCAAGGATTAAAGAGGACCTATTAAGCTATTTTACAAAGTCTTGATTTAGTTTTCTACTAGATTAGGGTTTTTGGGAAAGGTCACGTCCCTAACCATAACCACGAGTTTAACACACTACTAACTAACTCAATTAGGCCCCTTTATTTAGCATATGTCTTTGGCGGGAATTATTTAAATGCGGAATATTGTGACGTGTTTGTTACTTTTGTTACACGTTACTTTCAAATGAAAAATTGGTATCAAAAAGCACACCCAGGTTCCTAACCGACAAGCAGCCATCAATTGTTAGGCAGTATTCTAGGTTATTACGTGAGGAAGTTTTTTTTTCCGAAGGAAATTACTAGTCGTCATCCAGTTTTTTTCATCAGCTACGCATTACGTTAATTTTGTGGATTGGTAAGTTTCGTCGGGCGTGAAGAAATATAGAGATGAGTATCATCAGCATAACAGTGAAAACTAATGCCATGCTTCCTAATGATATCTCCTAGGGTAGCATACAGGGTGAACAGCAACGGCCCTAGTACTGAGCCTTGTGGTACGCCATTTACTGCTTCAAGTCTATTTAAAAGAATGTTGTGGTTGATGGTGTCAAATGCAGCTCTAAGATCACTAAGTAACACTAATAAAGAGATACAACCACAATCGGATGATAAGAGCAAATCATTTGTGACTCGGATGAGAGCTGTCTCAGTACTTTGGTACGGTCTAAATCTTTCTATAAAGGAACATACTTGCAATGTGATACTGCCTTTTCTAATATCTTTGACAGAAAAAGGTAGATTCTAGCCTGGATGGCAGCCCGAACCCCGTCCACAACATTGTTTCGGTTTGGACTCGATCCATTGAGGAGTAATTACGCTCTTAGAAGAAATGGTTCTATGTAGAACCAGAATTGGTTCCATCCCCCGCTTCATATGTGTAAATCCGAAATGGTTCTATATAGAACAATTTTGTTTGGTAAAAGGTTCTATTGGCCAAGTATGGAACCCCATGGTTCTATTTAGAACCCAGAGGAACCCTTTTTTAGGAGTGTATAGAACCTTTTAGGGGTCCCACGTAGCACTGATAAAACCTTTTAAGGCTCTATATAGAACCTTTTCTTCTAAGAGTGTATGATCTCTTGGGCCAATCAAATTGCCAGGACGGGCTTTATACAGTACAATGATGGACAGATTATTTGGTTCTAAATGTTTCTATTTAGAACCAGAAATGGTTCCATCCCCCACTTCATATATGGAACTCCAAAAAATAGTTCTCTATAGAACCTTTTTTTTGGTAAAAGGTTCTATTGGCCAAGTGTGGAACCCCAGGGTTCTATATAGAACCCAGAGGAACCCTTTTTTAAGAGTGTATAGAACCTTTTAGGGGTTCCAAATATGTAGCGCTGATAGAACCTTTTATGGTTCTATATAGAACCTTTTCTTCTAAGAGTGTTATTTCAGTTGTGCAACAGATGGGATTCACTCCTTTATTTCTAGCCAACTCTTCCAGTAATGGATGAAAAGGAAGGCAGTTTTCTGATCTTATCCCGTTATGCTTTGTTCACCTGTCCCATTCGTACTAAATTGACGTTAGATAAATAATGGGTATCGTTAACCCTCGTCTTATTAGCACCTGACCAACCATTACTCAGCATTGCTTTGTTCACACACTCATCTGTTGGAGTGTATCAGGAAGGAAGTGTGCTTTGAAGAATGAAGTTCATCCATGGTCACCAGAGAATTTCAGGAAGAAGTGTTTAGAGACATCTGGAGGCTCATCTATAAAACGCATGTACGATCAGATTTGACAGGGAGCTTTCGAGGACAAGAACGATTTAATACGGCCGTATTTCAATTACGCACGCGTCACATAAACACCTCGTTTTGAGTCTCTCCTGTAGGTGAATATTTATGCATATCTGTGAGATCTGCGAGATAACCGGCAGCTGGAACATGCCAAGCTCGAGGAGGAGAGAGAATCATTTATAACCTTAAATGAAATGAACATAAATCAGCATGCAGATGAATGTCTTTGGAAGGGTTACTGGCCTACATTTCCCCATTCATCCTTTAGCCTCTCGTCTGCTATTGTTGAAATGAAGATGAATGATTTAATTAAATTAGTATGCTAAATGCAGTGTAATAAATGCCAAGAGCAAATAGAACACAGTACAGGGAAGAAAACACTGATGACTTTGTTTGTTCTGGATTTATTCGCTTGTATACGGGAATATTACGCTACAGCTGAACCGATATTTGGAATAAATGTTTAATTTAGGAGTATGGACTGTGATTGCAAAATATGCATTTATAATGTGCATTTAATTACTGATTAAAAGTTTTATTATTAATAAGCTTCCAGTAGTGTTAGCTACTTTTTCAAACGTCTATGGAGATTTTAAACGAACAAAAAAAGCAAACACTTAATATAGGTTTGGTGCACACTGGGATAAAAAAAGTACCCATGGGCCCTATCTTGTGTAATCCAGGGTAAAATTCCATGGTCCCATTTTGCCCAGTCACCTGAATACACCCTTCATTTGCATTTTTGTGCAGGAGTCACATGATAGTTTGAGTGAGCGCTCAACGTAACACATATACCTCCCTGTTATATATTACACTTGCAACTGTGTAACATATACCAGGAGAAAAACATTTTTTTCATAATGTGATTTCCTCCCACTTTCATTTTTTTTTTACTTCAAAAAAGGTTATATTTTTGCATTCTTTTTAAATAAAATATCAAAAGGATAAACAATGCAGATTTATTTTTTACAGCCATCTTTGATCATATTTACCAAGGGGGCAAATAATTCTGACCAACACTGTTTATATATATATATATAACGATTAATCACGATTAATCACATCTAAAATAAAAGTTTGTGTTTACATAATAAATGTGGGTGCACTGTGTGTAATTATTTTATATATATAAATACACACACATGCTTGTATATATTTAAGAAATATTTTATTATACATTATATACATGTATATAGATTTATATATAATTTATATTATATATAAATATAAATATTTTATATATAAATAATATTTTTTCCTAAATATACATGCATGTGTGTGTATTTATATATATACAAAATAATTATACACAATGCACCATGTAAACACAAACTTTTATTTTGGATGCGATGATTAATCATTTGACAGCCCTTTATATATATATATATATATATATGTGTGTGTGTGATCACATTTGATCACCACACATATTTACTCCCCACACATTCAGTGTTTTTTTATAGCAGTGTCTCTCTTTCTCTTCCACCCTCAATAAACCCTCAGTCTTTCCATAGACCATAACCCGGGTGTAAACAAGACGCTGGTTTTGTAATGTGCTGCGCTCAGTATAATTTCATTGCTTTGCCAACACTGGCCTGAATTAGACCTTAACTTGGTGATTTTTAAGCCCTCATAAAACACATGATGGGTTTGGGTGCGAGTTCAGTTTAGTGACCTTATATATAATTGGTACTTTTCAAATGATCCCCCCCTAAATGAAAGTTTCCTCCTTTTGATAAAATGAATAAGCTGCAGGTCTGGACTATGATTATTTTATTTAAGGTTACTTAAGGTTTTATTATTTGCATGTAACAGTCTTTTTCTGCTGCTTAGGACTCCATCAGAATAGACCATGGCCACATTTTTATTTGAGAAACGCTGCTTTAGACCCAATGAATCGTCTAAAAACTCCACATAATTTTATTTCTGTTTGGTTGCCGCTAATGTGTTTCAGTTCTCATAGAAACTAAATTAGGCCTATGTGAAATCAACATTGTTAATAATGAATGTCATTTCCTGAATAAATCAGCCTGTTGTTTGATTTAGACTATGAAAGACTATGTCATTCTCAGCTCTTTCTCAGCAGGTTCTTGAGAAACACTTTTGAACTTAAAACAATAAAAGAATATTGTTGAAATCGTGTCTTTCAAGACGGCGCTGTATTCATTCGGGTCAAGGAATGTTCTCTCTCACCCTGTGTTAAACTGGTCAGTTCAGTCTAAATCTAAAGGCTTCTTCCAATTTTGTTTTGTCGGTTTCAGTCTTAGCTGGTTTTTAACATTGTGCTTATAAATTCAATTTGAAAATATCAGATCGAAAATGTTCAGCATTCCAATGGAACTACAGTGATGATGTCATTGTGACATTTGCATTCTGAATTCCATTTATTTGCATGATGAACTGTGATTAGTTGTTTTTTCTATTTAAAGTGTAAATTAACCGATTTTTAACCTGTTTTGCTTTCTTACAATGTCGGAAGCACTGCATATGTAAATGAACTATACTTGTTCTCTGTGTTACCTAAACCGAGAAATTCATGTTTATTTGTCAGCAATCATCCCGTTGGCATTTGTAATGACTATGGATTTACTTCCGCATTTATGTGGGACGGTCGGATCAACAGAGGGTTATTAACAGAACATTTACTGTTATAAGTCGACACCATTATGACTAAAAGTTTGCTTAGAAGTATTTCCTACTGAAGCAATGCGGTATTCGACAATGCTTAGGCGTGCCCATAGCAGACTGATGGGAGTGGCTTTGGATGGCAACATGCCCAGTGCATTATGGGTGTTGAAGTTTTCCTATTGGCCAAAAGGGAAGACATAAGCCTTTTTTTTCTACTCAAGTAGCACCGATTAAAAAAAAAAATCTCATTTCTACGGCAAAGGCAGCCAAGTTTTTTTTTTTTTTAAATCCCATTTTACCAGCAGTGAATAAACCCTTTAACATCTGCAAAGTCGCTCAAAATCATTGTCTCGATTCTCATGCCAAACCAGCTCTGATGCAGCATTCTGTTTAGGCCCGAGGCATAAACTAATACGCTATCAATTATTGTTGTACCAACATCAGTTAATTTCAACATTTACGCATGCATTTTTAAAATTAAACTTGTATTTGATAATGCACTGTGAATTAACAATGAACAATTATTCACGAAAGAACAAACAGTGTAAAAATGGATTGCTTGCTGTTAGTTTAGGCTATGTTAATGCATTATTCTGAAGTCCTACCAATTTATTTAAAACGTTTGCACTCTTTTTTTTTTTGCTGTATCCTTTAGGAAATGCACATCTTGTTTCAGTCTGAACTGAATATGGGATTTGCAATTCGGTAATCCTAAACTCTAACTGGTTAAAGCTCTGAACGCTGCAGCAAGCGGGTGTATGTATATTTGTGCTCTGTATACTGAGATTAATCTGAGAACCACTTAACTCTTTTCCTTGGCGTCTACTAGTCTGCCTATCACAGCACTGCAGCAACACACACACACACACTTAAAGCCAGACTTATTGCCACGGTGATGGAAAAGCCATCAAGTATCTGATCCAGTGAAATACAGAGCCCAGCAGAAAAAGGGATAGGTGCTGCTGTGCTAGAGAAATACTGACACGTCACGCTTTACTTCGGATGCTGCAGTGTGTGTGTGTGGGTTTCTCATCTCCATCCCTGGTTTATCTGCTGCTAGTCACCACTTGTTACACACTGCAAGCACACGAGCGTTCACTGAGGAGGTAATCTCCATGTGGCTCTGGTTGAGTTTGATGTTTGGTGGTTCATGGGCTGATTTCAACCTATAGCTGAAGTGTGGAGTTTTGTGGTGTGTTATCTGACACTGGCATGTGTTACTTTCTGGGTGGATTGCACTTGACCTCAGTGTCATTTAGTGCTGGTTTCCATGCTGGATGGATTGCGATGGACTATGTGCACATTATACTGGAGAAGTTAGCTTGACATAAGCAGGCTTTTTAGATCATTGTCGTTGTGGGCTTTAAAAACGTTCATGTTTGAGGCTTTGGTTTCAAAACCAACATTTGAAGTCAACGTATGCACGCTTGTGATGACGGAATATAGGCAGCACTAAATATTGGTAACACTTTACAATAAGGTTCGTTAGTTAACTACATTATATGAACTAATAATGAATAGCACATATACAGCATTTGTTAATGTTATTTTCAACATTTACTAATACTTCATTAAAATCTTGTTAACATTAGTTAATGCACCGTGAACTAACATGAACTAACAATGAACAGCTGTATTTTCATGAACTAACATTAACAAAGATGAACAAATGCATTGCTCATGGTTAGTGCATGTTAGTAAATACATTAACTAATGAACCTTATTGTAAAGTGTTACCAAAATATTTTGCGTTAATTATTTTGGGAAGGCACTCAGTAGCATGAAAGTATCAGATGATCATAATGCACTGCCAATAGCTCAGTGAAAAGGCCATCCAATGGGGTTTAAAAATTCAAACTAATATTAAGATATTTAATTTTGGAATAATATTTATTAGTACTTTTTCATGTTTTTTAGTTTAGTTAATTTAAAAAAAAATACACATTTTATTCAAATATGTGTAATATTTAAATGCAACAATTTATTAGCCAATTCGATATTTTAATTAATTCGATTTTGTTACACCACTCTCTTGAATCTGACCATTCAGAAATCTTCCAGACATTCCAGCATTTTTCTCCATATAATGGACTTCAATGGGAACCAAACGGTTCAATGTCCAAAAGACAGGGCTTTGAACGATTTCAGACGACGAATAAGGATCTTATCTAGTGAAACGATCTTTTTCCGAGTCAGTTTATTCGTTTCGTTTGTTGAATGAACCAAATGACTCGGAAAAAGATTCGTTCATTTTGATGAACGAGTTCGAACAGGAGAGTCACAAACGTGCGTCACAGAACAGAGCAAGACGAGCATTTGAGCTTATAAAACTTAAACTTATTTATTTATTTATTAAATGAGCGATCGTTTCGCTTGATAAGACCCTTATTCATTGTCTGGAATCGTTTAAAGCCCTTTGAACAGTTTGCACTGAAACTGTCTTTTGGACCTTGAACCGTTTGGTTCCCATTGAAGTCCATTATATGGAGAAAAATCCCGGAATGTTTTCATCAAAAACCTTAATTTTTGACTGAAGAAAGAAAGATATGGACATGGGGTGGACTTGGATGACATGGGGGTGAGTAAATTATCAGCAAATGTTTTTCTAACCACTCCTTTAAGACGTTACATTATAACAATCACCAGTTGTTTGTTCACCTATCCAGATTGATTATTCATTGAATCATTGACAAACATGAAATATGACTAAACAACTATGTTGTGTATTTTTACCCTTATTGGAGTGTTGTTAGCCAAAACCAAACTAGGCTCCAGAGCAGCAGAGTCTGTAAGTGCTCCATACACACAGCAGCTGTCATGCTTAATGAGTTTCCGTTCATAACAGTATCAAAACGCGGGCCGCTCGCATGGATTACACGGTAAACAAACAGAGACCTGCTTATTGAGGTGAGAGAGCAGGCATCCGCCGATCCCGCTTTGACATTTAAGCCCACGGCGGGCGCTCTGTCAGAGGAGCGCCTCCATTTTTCATTGCTCTGACATTTTTCTCATTGTTAGTCTGGCGGTATTAGACAGAGCTCCTCCACGCCGAGTTAAAATGGCTGACAGAGAAAGTGGGCTCTGACACCGGAGGGACAGGGCTGAGCTCGGCTTGTCACCGTCTGACACGTGGGCAGAGTTCGAGGAGCTGCTTACTGTTTTAATGACCACCAAACCAGAAGCCTTTGGTCGACTGTGTGGCGCGCGTCTTCAAGTCTGCAGTGTTTTTGGGGAAGGAATAAGCCGTTTCATCCGCAGGGATGCAGCGAGAGTGGATTATAATGGAAGCGAACGGGCATTCGGGCCTCTAATGATCATTTTAGAAGCAGCAATGTTTACAGGAACAACCATTAGATGCTCGATTGCATATTACACTACTACAAATAAAAGTTTCTCATAGGTTCTGTGTAAAAAAATGAGGGAATTTAAAGGAATTGTGTTAGAGTAGTTGACTTTTTTTTAAAAAAACTTTTTGCTGATAATCACTCACCCCCATGTCATCCAAGATGTCCACGTCTTTCTTTCTTCAGTCGAAAAGAAATTAAGGTTTTTGATGAAAACATTCCCGGATTTTTCTCCATATAATGGACTTCAATGGGGACCAAATGGTTCAAGGTCCAAAAGACAGTTTCAGTGCAAACTACAAACTGTTCAAAGGGCTTTAAACGATTCCAGACGATGAATAAGGGTCTTATCTAGTGAAACGATCGCTCATTAAATAAATAAATAACAAAGTTTAAGTTTTATAAGCTCAAATGCTCGCCTTGCTCTGTTCTGTGATGCGCGTTCGTTGCTTTAAAGGAGTAGTTCACTTTAAAAAAAAAACTTTTGCTGATAACTCGTTTATCAAAATGAACGAATCTTTTTTTTCATGTCATTTGGTTCATTCGTTCGTTGTCAGCAAAAGTTTTGTTTTTTTTAAAGTGAACTCCTTTAAAGCAATGACAATATTTATGCTAAATGTAAACCCTAATAAGTTTTTGGATGCTTTTTGACACTGAAGTCACCCTAAAAAAGCATCCTGTGCTCTTTTTCGTGGCGGTCAAAACGTTTGTATTTTAGTTCGATAATGTTTTTTATTTCATATTTTGTATTGAAGAAGAAAAAAGTTTTACTGTTACAAAAAAAAAAAAAAATGCACAAAAATACTTTTTTCAATTTTGATATGAAAAAATGTATTTTCCAAAAGTCATCTAAACAAGTTCTCTTCCAAATTTGAGGTTGATATCACAAAAAAATGAGCTTTCAGTAAGACTTAGTTTGGGCGCAGTACCAAACGTTTCCACTAGATGAAATTCATTTCCCATTTATTTCCAATACGCAAACTCAATATTCAGGACCGTTTGTGTGTGTGTGTGATAATTACGGAAGAGAACCGGTTAAAAGGGGTGGATTTTTTTGGTCTACTGACATGACATTCATACATCATTGTCCAAGTGTCAAAATACGTTTTGGGGCCAAAAAAAAAAAAAGGCGATGATCACAATGCGCACTTTCATTAGAAGAATAGTTGTTTCTGCAGTGTCATCTTAGTCATGAAGCTCGTCTTGTGTTTCAGTAGTGTGTGTTGTAATGCGAGTGGCCTGCGGATTAGTGGCGGTTGTCGGAGGACATCCCTGTTGCAGTGCTGGGAATGCATCAGCTCTGATGAATCTAATCCCAGTGACTTTCAGGAGCGAGCGGGTGGAATGCTAACATCCCAGACTGTCAATATCAATGCCTCACATCAACATCTCTGATCCTCCCTGCCCACAGCGCACCGCATCCACACGCCTGCCGATCACACGCCGAGCTCCAGCGTCAATGTTGTCTGACTCCACGCGAGCTGAACAACTTTCCATGCGCTAGTAAAAGGACCAATCACATAAATCTAGTCAAGAACAACTCTTTTGGAGTGACGAAATAAATGTCTTGTACTATTTTCAATATTATTTCAGTTATATTTTATGCGGTTATTATTATTATTACTATTAGGACTATCTAGATTTTGTGCATTTTCATGACACACTGAATTTCCCCCATATCCTCATTACTTTAATGTAATGAATGTATTATAAATAAAACTATATTGTTGATTTTGTATTAATACTTAATTATGTTTTATAATGCACTGTGTTGTTTGTTTTATTACAGTAATGATAATCATATTTTTGAAAAATGGGAATAAGAAACAAACTCTGGATGTATTATGGTAATGAGAATTTGGGAAGGAAATATTATTAATTACCACAAACATGTCAAAAACACCTTAATGGTCTTCAATAATTGTCCTAAAAGGCTTAACTTAAATAATTATTTAGTTTCTTATGTTTTATTTTAGTATTTTGGGCTGAAATAGAACCTGGACATCATAAGATTCACTTTTTTTAGATTTTTTTTTTCCATACAAAACCTTTTTTTAACAGTTTCTCGTTTATATTGGTAAACTTGGTGTCTGTATTTTGTATAATTGTACCAGGCAATATTCTCTCACAGTTATGAACAAACCTTCTTCTAGGAACGTTAATGGAACGTTTTTTGAAATGTTACCACATTTTAAACGTTACCAATTCGGGATGTTCCGATTCCGAGAACATTCTAAAGTGACTTTCCTATTATAGAAAGTTGGGGAAAAAGGGGAGAAAGTTTGCTTTGACGTTCGAATAACCAAGAAAAATTGTTGTAGTTTTTTTATTTATTTTTTTTACTGTCATTTTGAATGTTCAGAGAACATTCTTGTTAGCAAAACATTCTTAGAACATATTTTTTTGTTAGTTGGGATCATATAAATTAGTATTATAATTACATAAAATAAAAGTTTCTTACCCTATTTGAAGCAGTTCCCTTATTCATTTCATGACTAGACTAGCCACTGTTAATTTGTTTGAAAGTCTGATAAACATAGGGCCCTCAAGTGTCACGCATTGAGAGAGACAGTCGCTCATTTGGGTCTTTTGTCACGCACTCCCGCCACACATTGTATTTCTCACGCGGAAAAAATATTTATAATATATTAATATCCCTGCAGCGCTCAAAATTTCTCTGATCAAGCACTTCTCCCCCTTAATCGAGCCTGCCCAATCAAAAAAAAGAAAGATGCTTCACAATAGCCAATCAGAAAAGAGCACTACTGTATCTGGGTAAGATTTAACGCAACAACCAATGACAAAAAATCAGATCCTGGAATTGTTCACGTTATGTCTTTCGAAAGTTTCGTTTACGCACTGGAGCGTCGAGCATCTCTTTGAGCACATGATAGTAAGTCATGATCTCCTGTTTTAATGTTACAACAAATTCACAACTTGTTTGACACAAACTTGACTGCTGTTAGAGAATGTTTCCCAGAGAATTAGCGTCAGTTTTTCCACGACTGTCTGTAACTTAGCCGACAGTTTTACTGTTCACTGACAACACAGGATCGATGACTGACATATCGTCACATTATAAACATCTCTCTCTCCGAATAGGCTTAATAATTCCGTTTAAAACGTGATATGAAGCGATACATGTTTCAAACGTTTCTTTAGTAGGAGGAGGAGTAGTCTTCATCACACCGAGTGTATTGAATGCTTCATTATGTATGTGTGGTGTGGGTGAGTTGTAAAATATTAATGCTTTGGTTTGAGGCATTCTTCACAGACACTAAAGCCTTTTAGAGTCTCTCTCTCTCTCTCTCAAAAAAAAAAATGCATGTCCCCGACCTGAGCGTCTCGAGCCTTATTTTTAAGACGGGGAGCTTACCTTTTAGCTGTTTCCGTCCAGCCCCGCACAACAGGGTATTTATAGTCTCTGGTGCCTTTTGCTCACATTGCTCTGCAGGAAGCTTGACATTTTGACTGGCCTGAGACGCTTTCACATGCGCGACCACAGGGCAGGACCTCCGCTGTGAAGGTGAGCTGTATTTTCTGCAGGGGTGGTCTCAGGTTTGGGCGAGATTTTGATGCTTTTTAGCTCTGTGTTGGATCGTTTCGATGTTTTGGATGGCGTGGAGTGTGTGGTCTGAGGGAGCTTGACTGCTGTGCTGAGTCTATTGTGAACTTGCTGAGCTGTTGCATCAAGTAACTTGTGAAAACACATTTTCCACAGCGTTGACAAACTGTGAAGAGAAACATGCGAGGCGAGGTGCTGAAACACACAGCGATGAGTCAGGGAGGGTTCAGTGATTGGGGTGTGGGCGTGGCCACTTGCATCTTATGCAAATTAAGAAGCGATGTGCCGCTTTTTGAGCTGGTGTTATTTACTGCATGAAACACTTTTCAAATTGTAATCGCTTTGTTCACATATAGCGGCAAAACATTTCCGGCAATTATAATTTTTAAAGCCAGCGAACTCAGGATCTGATTCGTGAGTTTTTTGACTGTGGTCCTATTCACGCGTGACCTATTAACAACTGTATGTATATGTTTATATTATTTTAGTTTTTAATTTTATTCAAATAATTGTGTTGGTTTTATTGTATAACGCCAGTCATATTAATAGCATTTAATGTCGTTGATTGATTTTTGTTTGCAATTTTTACAATTTATTTTATAATAGTATTACACTCTAAAAATTGCTGGGTTGTTTTAACCCAACTTTGGGTCGGACAAACCCAAACGTTGGGTTAAAAATGTAATTAAAAAATTTAACCCAATGGCTGGGTTTGTCCTATAGTTTTTTATTTATTTTATATCACCATTTATATAAATATTGTTATTTTAAGGTTATCGACTGATATTTTTATAGTTTTTTATTTTAATATTTGATCTTAAATTATTTATTTTTTATCACACCAATCTAGAGCCCGACCGATAAAGGATTTTTAAGGCCAATACCGATACAAATATTTGTTGGTTTTAAAATCCGATATTCCTATATATATATATATATGGCCGATATATATATATATATATATATATATATATTTTTTTATCTTTTTATTTTTTTTTTATCTCTAACATTTAAATTAGGTATGAGTTTTAACTAAAATGATATGATAATGCATGGTTAAAGTGTGTTTCGTCCGTTTTTATTTTATTTTTGAAATATTTATTTATCGGCCATTATAAATGCCGATGCCGATAGTGCCGATATGGAAAATGCTTAATATCGGCCGATAATATAAAATAAATAAATCGATAAATCGGTCTGGGTCTACACCAATCATATTTATATCACTATTTCATTTTTTTTTTATCATACCAATCATATTTATTTTTAAATGTTTGAAAATAGCAAATGCAAAAACAATAAAAAAAATTTTTGTTAAAAATAACTTGTTTTTTCCCCATTAAATTTTAACTTGAACTTTTAACTGCTCAAGCAGAAAAACAAAATAAGCGTCAAACCAATTGTCATTTTAATTATTTTGTGGGCGCCATATCAGACATATTTCACATCTCTAGAAGCACTCGACCCTTTTGAATATTTTAAAAATATTGAATATAAATATTTTGGCTAATTTGATTATGTTTTCAGCTGCCAATAAGACTGAAGCACTCTATTTTTTCCCACAGATTTGCCCAGAAAAATTGGGAAAATGTAATCAGATTCCATCCGCGCTTCCTCGTGAGCCAATTCACAGCTCGCTTTTGAGCTCATATTGATGTCATAGCGAAATAAGTGAATATAACAGAATTACCAGGTACAGGGAACGTGCGAAACTAGTTGATAATAGAGCACAATTACTGCGCTGGATTGTGATGAGGTCAATGACTGGCTTCCTGTTTTCTGCACCAGTGACTGGCTCTCTCATTCGATTGCCATTGATTGGAGCTTGCCTCACAAAATGCCTTTGCAAATTGACTCACAACCACAAGCAGGGCGTACATAATGAACCTTTATGGAAATGAAAGACTGCACCAAATACAGAGCCTCGATTCATAAGCCTCGGTAGACGCTGTGCGACATAAGACAGGTTTTATTGCTTGGGGGAGTTTAATCTCTAAATGTTTACCTGAGTTCACAAGTTTCTACATTTCATTTTGGCATTCGGTGGGCGAATCTCATGAAAACGTGTGCAGGTCACGTTTCACCTCGATGTTTGAACACAAAAAGAAAGGAGTTATATATTGCATAAAGAAAAGTCTGTATTTTAAAAACTGTTTTATTCATGTATTTATTTATCAAAGCTTATTCTCAATATGAATTAAAACTTAATACTTCAAATCATTAGTTATAAATATTTACAGTTCGAATTTAATTTTATTTATTTATCAAAGCTTATTCTCAATCTCATTGATGGTTGATCAATCCAGTTCTTCATAATTACTTCAAATCATTAGTTATAATGATTTTTGATTTAATTTATGAATTTTATTAAATTATTTATTCTATCATGTATTTGTTTATTTACTTGTTTAGTTATTAAATATTCTTATTTATTATTATTATTTATCCTCCAGTATTTTTTTTATTATTATGACAGTGGGTTTTGGGGTAATGCAATCTGTCATGTAAATAATATCACAATTTGAAAGATCTAAATGTAAAAATAAACTAAATATACTTGCTAAATATAATTTCTTATCAACTTTTGGGATAACTTTACAAATGTTTTCGGGTTAAATAACCTTTCCTCATGATACATTCCAGCATTTCTCTTTCTAATGATGGCTTTATGATGTTTTGTAAGACTTTTATTTTGAATAGTATCCTCTTAGTTCCTATTGTTCACTTCCTGTGTTACCTTGAAGCTTGTTTGTCTCCATAGTTACCCTCGTTAGTTGCCGTGACATTAATCACCAAACACCTGTCCCTCGCCAACCCCGAATTAACCCCTTATTAACCCCTTTGTTACTTTGGTTGTGTGTGTGTTCCTGTTGTTGCTCTCTGTGGTTCTTGGATTATCTGAGTTCATCATGAACCGTCATGAATAAATACTTTACAGTTTAGTTAAGATGATTTTTGTCACCACATTGATGGGAGTAGGTTTTGAGGAAACAATGCAAAACACAACTTCTTATTCCTTCTTTTGATTTGACGATAACATGACCCAGACGTGTCCTTGACAGGTTTCGTATTTGCCCTAATAATGCTCACACTTAGACACACACTGACCTATTTCTCAACTAGCCCTTTTTAAAAGATCACGTGTTTCTAGAACGAAACACAGAGCCGGTAACACACAGTTCTAGCGCTGAGTCTTCATAACATGACCTCATTTGAGGCTGAGCTCGGAAACCAAGTGACGAATGACCTTTCTCAGCGCTCAGCAGCATCCATCAGAATAACAGCGAGCGCCCGGGCGTGCAAATGCAGCGGGATTTCACAATCAGCTCAATTCATTTTATATGTTCCGCATAGGGGTGTAACAATACCCTCATGTCACCATTTGTTACAAATCACGATACTGACCTAACAATGCCATATTATTGTGATACGTTGCACTAGTTGATTAAAATGCTAAATTTGGTGTTACATTGTGTGTGTAAATGAATATCTTGCACTTGGTGCTGGAAACCCAATGCACAGGACAATAGAGACACCAGAATAACAATATTCATGATTCTGAAGCTGAAAAAATAATGATTTTAGTCAAATATTGCACTCTGTCACTGACTAGATATATTTAAAATAATGTCGATTATCAGGACCCACAAATATTCCACAATTGCATTATTAAACATTATATATGTAGCACTGACACTAAAACTGAACTATGTTTCCTCACACAAATATTTATTTTGAATGAATTATACACAATATATATTTTCACTATCATTGCGATATATTGTGACGTGCTATAGGGCTGTCAAACGATTAATCGCATCCAAAATAAAAGTTTGTGTTTACATAATACATGTGGGTGCACATTTTGTATATATAAATACACACACATGCATGTATATTTAAGAAAAAAATATTATTTATATATATAATATTTATATATATAAATCTATATACAGAATATACATGAAAATGTTTCTTTAATATATACAAGCATGTGTGTGTATTTATATGTGTAAAATAATTATACACAGTGGCCCCAACATTAATTATTTAAACACAAACTTTTATTTTTTATGCGATTAATCGCTGTTAATCGTTTGACAGCCCTAACGTGCTGTATTGTTACACCTTTAGGGGGTTGGTTGTTCAAGAGCTGCTGCATGCATAGTTTCTAAAAGTCTGTAAATCCTGCAAAACAAGCGTGTGCTCGTTCGCTCTCTCAGTGTGTCGACTCTGACTGAGACGGCCATCCGAATGCAGTCACTGCTGAGTCATGGGGAAAACAGAGGGAAGAAAGGCTCGTTCTCGCTCGCTCGCTCGTGCCTGCATTACTCAGAGACAATCATAAAACTGGCCAGCTATTTATAGCGCCGTCTAGCTTTTCATGTAGGTCAGAAACCGTAGGATTTCTCTGCAGGTCGGCTGAGACTCGTGGGTCTGAACCAGAGCGGTTTGTTCAGATTTGGGGATGAATCGTTGAGTCGGATCGTTTCAGTCATTGAAAAACTGAATGTAAAAGTCTCTTATAGAAAAAATGCCAAGAATCAAGATTGTATGAGTTTTAAGCAACATGTGTACAAAGTTGGTTTTAATAAAAATAATTTGATTTATGCTAAAACTTTTTCAGGCAAGGATGCAAATGAATGGATGTACTCTAAATGTATGTTAAGTTATATTTAGGTTTTCTAAATAATTTTATTTTGAACCTGACTTAAGCAGCACACACATTATTTTACTTAGTTATTTTATTAATTTTTTTTATTTAGTTTTGTATTTTTTTATTTAACCAGTTATATTTAATTGTTTTATTTTAAATTTAGTTTTGTGTTTAGTTAGATTTTTTTTAAATATATCTTTATATTTAAAATGTATTTTATTTTATTATTCAATTTGGGTTTGTATCTACTTTTTAAAATGAATGTCAGTATTGTTTTATGTACTGTAAATAAATAAATAAATATATATATATATATATATATTAGGGCTGTCAAAACGATTAATCGCATCCAAAATAAAAGTTTGTGTTTACATAATATATGTGGGTGCACTGTGTATAATTATTTTGTATATATATAAAAAACACACATGCATGTATATTTAAGAAAAAAAAAAATATTTATATATAAAATATTTATATTTATATATAATATAAATTATATCTAAATCTATATACAGAATATAAATGAAAATATTTCTTAAATATATACAAGCATGTGTGTGTGTTTATATATATATATATATATGTATATATATAAAAATAATTATACACAGTGCCCCCACATATACAGTATTATGTAAACACAAACTTTTATTTTGGATGCGATTAATCGTGATTAATCGTTTTGACAGCCCTAATATATATATATATATATATATATATATATATATATATATATATATAATAGCTATATTTAGCTCTTTATATCATTTTAAAAGAAAAAATGGTAACACTTTACAATTATGGTAATTGATTGACTAACATGAACTAACCAGTAACATTTGTTACTGTACTTTGTTAATCTTTGACCTGGACGTGACTGTGGTTAGAAGAGGTAAAAACAATATAAATAGTGTCCGTTTTCTCACACAAACCGCTCGTTTCGTGTCTTAGGCCATCAATGTGTACTTACATTTACGAGTCATTAAATCATGTTTAATCTGGACTTCTCTGTGCATGCTCTTTGAGGTGGTGACCATAGACCTCCATTATTTGACTGACAGACAGGAACGGTTTGACCTAAAAATATCAAAATTGAAACTACTGTGGAAACAAAGACACCTACACCTTGGATGCCCTTGAGGTAAGATAAAACATATCAAAAAACTAATTTCAAAGTGAACTATCCAATTTAAAGCAAAGGTCTTAGTTCAAGAAACTGAATGGCAATGCTAGCAGAGATGGTTGACCCAGAGAGTCGACTGGTGAAGAAGTAAGGCTGGTTTCAAGCATTCCACTCAAGTATTGCCTTTCAATGTCACTCTTCATTTAGTTCTCCACGACTCTTGAATAGCGTGTACAAATTCAGCCGTCTTCAGTGCGTTTGGAGTGGCCGGCGGCATCAGATTCTCTCTGTGTGGAAAGCACTGTGTACTTGAGATGCCCTCTAGCTCAAAATAAAGACATGTTGTATGTATTCTTGCGAGAAATATTCATTCCACCTCTTAATTGACTGTGCTGTTAGTCGCAGAGGGAAACCGTGTCACAGTCAGCTGTGAGTTTAAAGGCATCATAAATCATCAAGCCTTATGTGAAAAGATTTATGATCCTCACCACTGCTGCTTTCCTTTGCCCTTTTTTACACCATGCAGGACTTCCGTACATGATACATCAATATAGTAACTAACTTAAAAGATGCTCAAGCCTCCATTATTAAATTGAAATAGTCACATTAAAGCGTGCAACGACTTGGACTGTAGTTAAAAGTATCGAGGAAGCAGTAAAATCTTGTGATATTGATTTCATACAGTCCAATGAACAAGACTTTAATATTTGTTTGAACGAAAAATATTTGGTCCCACTTTATATTAAGTGGCGTTAAGTAATATATACTTACATTTAAAAATAAAAAATGTACTTATTGTCCTCATGTTGTATTGTAAATCACTTTTGCTGCTATTGAGGTGTGATACGGGTAAGGTTAGGGACAGGTGTGCTGGTATGGGTGGGTTTAAGAATGGGTTTAAATGTAAGGGATGGGTCAGCTGTGTAATTACAGATGTAATTACATATATTAATTACAGCTGTAATTACATGCTGGTATTTTTAAAATATAAGTCAATGTAAAAACATGTATGTACACAATAAGTCCATTGTATCAAATTATTCATTTCAATGTAAGTACATGGTACTAAAAGCCGCTTATAAAGTGGTACCAAATATTTTCAAACAAAACCGTTGCAACATCAATCAACACACCGGTGGCTTTTAGTTTCTAAATGAATCCGCGTTTTGAGCAAATCAATGGAATGAAAAGACGCTTGCTGTGTCCCGATTCGCCTACTTATACTACACCATAAAGTGCGTACTCTTTGTTTGAAGAAAAAGTACATGCTTTCGGGTGTGTTGTAGAAGAGTAGACAAGCTTTGGGACAAACTTTCACGTGATAAAATTGCATGTTTACGCACTGGAGAGAAAAAAGCATTAACAAATCTTCCTGTTGTGGGTCTTTCATGTGGAAAACTCTCCTCACATTAATGCATAATGAAGTATTTAAAAGTTAAAGGAGTAGTTCACTTTTCACAAAACATTTGCTGATAATTTACTCACCCCCATGTCATCCAAGATGTCCATGTCTTTCTTTCTTCAGTCGAAAAGAAATTAAAGTTTTTAATGAAAACATTCCAGGATTTTTCTCTATATAATGGACTTCAATGGGAACCAAACGGTTCAAGGTCCAAATGAGAGTTTCAGTGCAAACTGCAAACTGTTCAAAGGGCTTTAAACGATTCCAAAGGATGAATAAGGGTCTTATCAAGCGAAACGATCGCTCATTAAATTAATAAATAACAAAGTTTAAGTTTTATAATGGTCGCTTCGGTTTCTTTGGTTCATTCAACTTGGAAAAAGATTCATTTTGATGAACTAGTTCGAACAGGAGAGTCACAAACGTGCGTCAAAGAACAGAGCGAGGCGACCATTTGAGCTTAGAAAACTTAAACTTTGTCATTTATTTATTAAATGAGTGATCGTTTCATCGTTTCGCTTGATGAGACCCTTATTCATCATCTGGGATCGTTTAAAGCCCTTTGAACAATTTGCACTGAAACTGTCTTTTGGACCTTGACCCGTTTGGTTCCCATTGAAGTCCCCTCAAATTCCCTTTAATCCCTCAAACCATCAAGCTCACTTTCTGCTTTATAATGGCTACTTATCGCTCCCCAATTAATCCTCAATGATTTTTAAATATCCAGAAGTGCGTCACATCACAGAAGTAAAATGTATCGCTAACGGCGCCTCATCCAGATCTATTAGCATAGGCCGCTAGCTCTTCTCATAACAACGCTCTGTGATTTACTGTTGTCATAAAGAGTCCCAGGGCCAATTAAGTTTGTCTAGGTCATGTTCATGGATGGGTAATTTGCCAATGCACCTCTAAAGGCTGACTTGATGTCTTTTTCTGTCCTCCATGACTCAGTCGAGCCTCAAAGTTAATTCGAGGTCAATCGTATCCTCAGATATCAGACTCCATCCAAGTCAGCTGGCACGCGAACAGCCACAGCTGGGGTTTGATCTGCTCGTGCCAAACCTGCGTCCGGTTACTACTGAGAAACCGAGTAATCTTCCTTAATCAACGCTTATGTCTTCTGGATATCACCTACTGTCCGTGAGGCCGCAGTGACCCTACTTGAGTCGTTTACATGACATTTTTTAATCTGATTATCAGTCTAGGAATCGTACTCCCAACATTTTGCTTACGTTCCCATTAATTAAAGTCAATGCTCCCTGAACGTTCAATAAAAGTCAAATTTTTATGTTTTAAAAACATTTTTTTTATGTTAAGGGAACATTTATGTTTAATCATTTAGCAAACATTATGGGAAAGTTACTTTTGAATGTTCTTAAGCATGTAGTAATGTTTAATAAATGATGAACATCCAACGGATAAAAGATTCCACGAAGGACGTAATATACAAGACTAGAAAATAACTGTTTCATTTAAAGATGATGCGTGGCGCTTGCCATTATATTTTTAAAACAATAATATCTTAGAAAAGACTTTAATATTGACAAATTAAATATCATATGAACGCTTACAATGTCTAGTTTCCATATTTGGTGACTGATTTTCAAAATGAATTACACAGGAGCCGTAATTGATCAATTTGCAACAAGAGTATTTTCAAACTCATAAAGCGTGTTCAGACCTTTATTTTGAAATAGATGAAAACATGAAAAATCATGAAAAAAAGGTAGAAACCTCAGTTTGTTTTCATGCCAAGAGTTCAAAAGATTGCATCCATTCAGTTATTTTAAAAAAAAATGTCTAAAAATATTTTAAATATTAAGAAAATAATTAATAAATTCACCATTTGTGATGTGGCAGGAAGCTATAACGCGCATGCGTGTTCTTTGTATGTGTTTTTAGAGGTTGAATTCATATCAAAATCTGCCAAACTTCCCATATTACTTCTAAATAGGATGTCTATTTCATAAATTGTATGAAAATTGCGTAAATGATGATTCATATCACTCAAGGAAATGGATACGCCCTTATATGGGCATGGGCAGTAATGGAGTCTAGTTTGTGTTCCCTAGTGGAAGCGTTCGGTACTGCGCCCAATCAAAATCTCATAGAAAGCTCATTTTTTTGAGATCTCAACCTAAAATTTTAAACACAACTTGTTCAGATTTTTGCCTTTGATTCTTCTGCAGTTTTAGAGTAGTGAAGGTTTTGAAAATATATGTTTAATAAAATATGAATAATTAATTTCCATAAACTCTGACTTCTATAACTTTTTTCTG